>JAUBOD010000310.1:402607-414778 GCA_032353885.1 Nothura maculosa
ATAGCTTGTCTCTGCTTAGTTTTCCATATTGAGCACAGGAACAGTAGCACCAAGCTAACTCACAGAGGCATAAAAGGAAAAAATGTTTGAGATTGTAAGGGTATAGTATATATACCTATATACTATACTAAGGAGGTAAGCATACAAACACTCTGGATTTTAAGTGATTAAAGAGTACATTTCATTTTGCAAGAAACAGCATAATTGAACTTTACAAGATGAGGTTTCGAAGAGAAATCACCATTTGTTTCTCCACTGTCCTCTTGAGCAGATCCTTTCTCTGCCTTGCCCCGGGCATGTCAGCAGTGACTACTCATTGCTGTGATTTCATCTCACACCTGAGCGAGTTTTTGTTTGGAATATTGCAAGCAGGGTAGGAGCAGCAGCAAAGTGCTCACAGACTGCAAAGCCATCATAGGAGCTGAGTCCGTCTGTGCTGAACTTGGTCCCATCACACCACAGCAGCTAGTTGTACCAAGCTTGCTACCCTGAAGCTGACATTAGTGCATGTACACTAGCTATAGTGTGTTGTGTCCCCGGTGCCAGAAACTGAAGATTAATAAACCCAAATTCCCTATTAATTTACTTATGCAGTCCCATCAACAAGAAGAAATTGCCTTGTATTGTTTAATTTGAGCCCTCTGAACATCAGTGGAACGGACATGTTTGGGAATAAGAAGAAACATGTTTTGCTCCCCAGCATTCTTTTTAATTGGTAATTGGTGATATAAGATACAAGAATAATGATACATGAGTCTTTCCCCACACTCAATTTTCTTAGCCAGTAACTAGGGAAATAATAAACTAAATTTTCCTTCAAGTTGCACTGGTGCAATCTCATTAGTTTGAATTACATTACTGAACAAGTTCCTGTAAAGCAACCATTCTGCAAGCTGAGAATTAAGGCTCAGGATTCTAAGTTTTGATAGTTTCTTTCTTTCTTTTTTTTTTTTAAAGTTTGGAAACAACTATTGTGACTTGAAAGGTTTTTGGGTTTTTTTTTGGTTGTTGTTCTTACAAATTCTTCCTTTTTTTTTTTGTTTTTCTAAACATAGACTAAATTCGCTTTCAGTTTCCACTTGCTTGCTTTCTCCCCATGCTCCCATTCTGGCTTTTCCTTTCCTTTCCTCATCCCACCTCTCCTTTACTGTTCCTGTCTTCCCTGTTTCTCCCTTCAGGCTCTGCTACCCTGCAGTGGAATTGTAGCATGTGCCTTTTCAGTTCAGCTTTCCTAAGGTGAAAAGAGAGAAATTCCCAAATGTGGGATTAATTTCATCCAATTTTAGCTTTTGAAGAACTAAGCCTTTATTCTACATTGCTTTTAAAAGCCGTCCTGTCATTCATGGAAAGGAAATGAGCACCACAGTGTATGATTTCTCCTGTCCCTAAAAAGACATCTAAATAAATGCTAACTGCACAATGCTAGAACTTTTGGCAAAGCAGTTCAAATTAGCCAAAGGTATTAACCCAGTTCCAGAATGACACTTAGAAAGGGAATCTATCATAGGTATTACTGAGCATCCAAACTACTACAAGAACTGAGAAGAAACAAAGAGCTGACTATCTGGTTTTTGAACCCCTGCTAGTATCTGCTGTCCAGTATCAGCTAACTATTAAGTATATGGCTGGGTAACAACTGTATGAAGGGCACTTTATAATATTTTCAAGTGAATGTTCTCAACCTTCAGGAAGTTATTTTTCTCCACATTCCCTCCAAGACTAAACAGATGGTTCTTAGCTAAACATCCAGCCAAACACTCTGGCAAAGCAGTCTGATACATCAAAGCTAATATTTCCCTTCTCCCCATGCACTTTTCCTCTAGATCCCGAAGAATGAAAGACCAAAGGCCAAAGGCCTCTAAGCAACAGCCAACTTGGAAATGGAGCCTCCTGCACATCAGTAGCTGGATGTGTATTTTTTATATTGCAAATACAAATGGGGCAACTGAACAGATGCACCCATAAAATGTATACTGTTAAGGGACAAGATAAAACAGAGATTAAAAGTATACCAAAAAATTATTGTTTGTTTAAATTTTCCTCTCTTGGCTAAAAGGATATATGAGCTAGAATAACCTAAGGCTGAAGGTTATAAACAAAACTGCATACTGTTTACTATTCTTAAGAATTTCCAGTAATGTCAAGGTGAGTTCTGTGAACCCTGCTATCATAATTTGGCCTGTGAAGAATCTGTGAAGGAGTTGAGCTTTGAGACCCTTGCTAATTTTTTGTCTTACTTGTTGCTTTCTCTACATATCCTTACACTATAAGCTTTGGTGTAAGCTTTCTCTACATATCCTTACACTATAACTTTTTCATAGTTCCTCTAGACCTGGTCTGCTTTGTCTTTTCTTCCTTACTCTCTTAGAATCATTTAGTTCAATTTCGGTTGTGGATAGTCTCTTCAGAACAAAGTAATTTAACCAGGAAATGTTGAGATTTGACTGACTGCCCTTTTCCACTAGAAATATCATAGGCAGCAAATTCTGTCAAAGAAGGATTTTCTCTTCACAAATACCTTCCTCAAATTGGAGTTAATGGTTAAAATGTTCTTGCTGTCTCTTCATCCAGCAAGCTCATCTTAGTTCAACCTTATGCAGAAATATGCTAACACAACTCTTCAAATTGCAGCATTCTCTGATACTTGGAGCAGAGATCTGCATACCGATGCACAGCACATTTTCTGTTAATTTTTTGCCCTGAGCCCTTAGGGTGCATTGTGTGTAGTGCCCACCCCTGCACTCAGAATCACTCTGCCTCTTTCCCACAGAGGGCCATCACACAAACAATAGAGAATATTCACACCCAAGGCCCCTACCCACCTGCCCTGAAGTCACTGGGCTTTAGCGAGCATTGACATCTGCCTTCACCCTGCATCCTTTTTCTTGATAGTAGTGGCAGCACAGAAAGTCAATCGGAAATGAAATGGATTTTCTGCCTGAAGAGAAAATAAATACAGCAGTCCCTATGTTCTGTCTAGCAAGTTCACAAGATGCCACAGTCTTGCTTTAGCTACTCACATTCCTTCAAGCAAGTTAGTCAAAGCTCAGGCAAGCACAACTTTTCATGGAGCAGTTGAGCAAATACACACTGCTGTTCAGGCCATCAGCCCATCTGTCCGCATTCTTTATGCAACTGCATTGCAGCATATAAATCAACAGTGTTTAAAAGTTGTTTAAGATCTACTCACACTCCCACTGTCTATATCTTATGATCAATTTTATTACTATCATAATCATTATGACTATATTTATTCTTGTGTGACATAAAATATACTAATAAATTCCCACCAATTAGATTTGGAAGCTATTTAGACAGAAAAGATGTTCTTCCTTCCTCCTGGCCATCATAACTCTTCCTCAAGATTATAAAATCTCATTCTGAAAAATATTCTGCCTTCTGTTCCTTCTGAGCTACTACAACCAAAAAAATAAAGGATGATCTCCCTTTAGTTATCCTCTTGTAGACAGAATCTTAGCAGGACTAAGCTGAGCCCCAAATTTTCTATTTCATCCATCCCCAGATACATTATGGCTTTTAGGCAACACTGGCAGCTAATGCAGGCTTGAGATCATCCATGCATCAGTTACACCAGGGATGGAAAGATATCCCTAACAGTATCCTGATTGTCCTTCAGTTCTACACTTTAATTCCTTTCATTTCTGTTCCAAGGAGAAGATGGATGCGTGTCCTAGAATATGCCTTCACATGGTAGAATCACTGGTTACACAGAGCAGTCAAAAAAGAGACACAGCTGTGGAGGATCATCTAGATAATTAGGGATCTATCTCCCAGTGAAATCAAGTAGGACTTGGGCATATAGATGGGATTTATGCAACCTGCAGACTTTGATGATTAATCTTTAAATCCATACATGTCAACTAGGTAGCAAGCTCAAAATAAAGTACATGAAGGAAATGAGATTAGGGAATATCCTAATGTCATCAGGAGTTATTACTATTAATTTTACTATTGCTATTTATTATGGTCATCGGGGTGATATCTTTTCCAAAGATTTTACTATTGACATAATAAATTGTATTTCCTAAGTGTTCTACTCAGATAGGCCTTGAGTAGATCAAACATAGGACAAATTGGCAATAATCTAAACAACATTTGAGAGCTGGTTAACGTATGTTGAATAGCGACTGATCGTCTTGAACTTCTTAATGTCACTTAGAGGACATTTAGGCACCAAATGTTGAATAGATGTTTACAAAGTCCTGGTTATTTCCCTAAGAATATGTCCTTAGGACAGAACAGAATCATAAGAGACATCCCTAAACCACCTCCAGTGAGGGCAGGAGGCAAACACTGCACACTACCTTGTTGTATAGGGCTGACCACCTGGGAGCTGGAAACTGCAAAGCTGTGCAAGTACATCTACTGCTCTTTCATTCCTACTATTCGGCCATTTGGAAGTAGTTCTGCTGTCTCTGCACTATGTGGTGCAAGTACAGTGTAGATCTTAACACTCCTCAAAAGCTTTGAAGCTATTTCTTTGCTACTTGCACCCAATGCAGAGAATTGGATTATTTGTTTCTTTTACATTTAGTTTCATCCTGTGACCACACTATGCATAGTTGATGATAGTAATTATTTATCTGCATGTGATAGCTTCCTCCATCATCCACCATCTGAGTCCTTGCAAAGTGCACAGACTGGGAGCAGAGTCAGGCTTCATGTGGGCACAGAGGCTGCAGGATATTTCTCAGGAACTGTCTTCTCTTACCTGTGAACTACTCCCTGTGAACTACTGTGGACTGTTTTGTCCAGTTTGTGTGGAAATGGCCCTGTGATACATTCCTGGACATTCTAATTCATAGCTTGGTAAGGTCAATAGATTTACTTATTCCTAGACCATGAGGTTTTGGTCAAATAACAAAGGAGCAGAAAAGAGTAACAAGAACACATTTGTTGTCAGATTATCTAACATCCTTTGAGATGCCAAAGACAAGAAGCAGTTCTAACAAAAATGAGAAGGACTCCTTCCTTCAGATTGAAACAAAAATATGTTTATAATACAGAAAAATATTTTGGAATTCTTTCATTTTTCTGGGTCACAAGTTAAATATCAAAAGAAGACATTATATATGGAATAGAGTAACTAACTCCACTGAGACAGTGACAGCCTGAAACAGAACTTAGTCTTGCAATGGACTCTTGAGGCAAGCCTCCCACATATAAACTAATTATAGTTATAACCTCACTAAACGAATGCAGACTGAAAAAAATTCCACCACTGATCTATTTAGTTGTACCCTAGCAGTAATTAAACTGTCAGGTTTCAATCTTTATGTCACTGATCATCATCATGCAGGAAGGTCTAAGAAGCATTTGCGTAAGTGCCTCCTTTAAATACCCACCGACAGATCTTATAGGATCATAGGATAATTCAAGCTGAAAGAGACCTCAGTAAATTATCTAGTCAAACCTCTCACTCAAAGCAGGGCCACTCACAATGTCAGGCCTCGTTATTTTGTCCTTTATCCTGTTGAAACCCCACAAGTACAGAGACTTGCGCAGACTCTGGCCTCACAGTGATTTTTTTTTAATCTTATATTCAGTCTGAAATTCTCATTTCAATTTATATCCTTTGTCTCATCTTTTCCCACCACACACCCTCTGTGAAGAATTGTGTAAGTCTTCATCAGTCAAGTCAGATCTTGATCTTCATCTTCATCTGACACATCAGTGTGTCAGACTGCTGTCTGGTCCTTCTCAAATCCATCTTTTCTCTACTCTGAACAAGTGCAGTTCCCTCAATCTCTCCTCACAGAGCCTGAGCTTCAGCTCCCAACCATCTTGGTGATCCCTTGATGAAATTGTTCTAGCTCATTGATGTCTTTATTGCTTGGAAGAGCCAAAACTAGATAACTATTCTAGTATATTGTCATCAGTAGTGGGTCACAATAATTTCCTTCAGGCTGTTGGCTCTGGACCTGTTAATACAGCACAGGATGCTGTTAGCCTTCTTTGCTACCAGGGCACATTGCAGTCTCATGCTCAGTTTTCTGCCTATTCAAGACCCCAGGGTCTTTTCAGCAGAGTTGCTGCATAGCCAGTCAGTTTCCAGCTGAAGCCAAGGGGCTATTCCTTCTAAGGTGTAGGATTTTGCACCCAGTAGAATTTTATAAGACTTCTGCCTGCCTATTGCCCTAGCCTGGCTAGGACCCTCCAAATGTCAGCCCTTATGACTGTCAACTGGTCCTCCTAGTTTGGTGTTACCTGCAAAGCTGGCAACTCTGCAGTCTGCAGTCTTCTCCAGGCCATTGATAAAGATGTGAAAGGGTAAAAGTCACAGTACTTGTCGTACTTCACTTGCTGCCAAGCACCAAAGAGAACATGACTCGTTAACCATTACTCTCTGAGCCTAATCATCCAACCAGGTTTTTACCCATCTGGTTGTTGTTTAGGGCCTAAAGCTGTCTGGTGGGGGAGGCAGTGAAAAAAGGCAGAGACAGCTCCAGTACTTGCTCTCGCATCATCCAATTGTGGCCTTGGTCAAAATTCACCAGTCTTTTAGCTATGGAGGGCCTGTGGTCAGAAAGGACTACTGGATCTTCTTTAACACAATCCAGAGGAACACATTTAAAACTCTTAACATCCTCTACCAGCAGTTTCAGCTGCAGAACAACATAACCATGAACAGTATGGAATGCAAATAGGCTGTGCATTAAAGGTTTCACTGGGTTTTGTCCTCCCTGCAGTGTGTGTCACCTGAGAGAGTACGTCTTTGCTGTGCAAGAACACAGCACTGCTTTATCCAGAAAGTCTTACTTGATACATTGCTATAGCCAGAGGCTTTCTGATTAGCTCAAATGAAAAGGAGCTCTCCAGGCATTTTGTTTGAAGCTTGCTTGCTACGTCAAGTATGGCATCATTTGCACATGCCCCTGGATACTAGGCTACCTGTAAGACTTGGTCTCATGTGAGTTCCATCCCTGCACCTCAGAACCATTTGATGCTTTCATTCACTGTTTTCCTCTCAGTTGCTCTCAGTGCCTTTTAATTTCCAAGAGCAAGTGATGGGCCTCTCTGTAACATTTTGGCCAAGAGAAGCAACTGTCTCATTTTAGTATAAGCATATGGCTCTAAAAATATTTTTCTTTAAATCTGTTTTCTAAAGATCTGACACAGTGGTGAATTAGATTTGTTAGTGGGCTAGATGCTTCCACTGATAATCTAAGTGCCTTAAGCCAAATCCTCATGGTAGTTTAAATTAGTGTAGTTTCTGAATGAATCTATGCTGACTGTCCAGCCAGGTTCTCTCATTCTCATAGTTTAATAGATTTCTAAATTGCTCACATATATTACCAGCTAATGCTAGCCTTTGAACTGATAGTTTCTAGTTATGATCAATTCCCTATTAATCTGAAACATAACTAGCCCTGAGTGTTTGGAATGATCAGTCACCTTTAATTATTAAGCTGGGATCCATCTGAAGCAAAGAGAGAAGGGGCATCTTTCATCCTTGAAAACAGCTAGATTTAAGATAAGCAAATCCATTACATGAACCATAGCCATAGATATAATGTATATGTGAAGTAAAAAACTCATCAAGACCTAAAGTTAAAGGACCAGGGGAACATCATGTAATCAAATGGAGAGATAGAGAGATAGAGAGAGGGAGAGGGAGAGGGAGAGGGAGAGGGAGAGGGAGAGGGAGAGGGAGAGGGAGAGGGAGAGGGAGAGGGAGAGGAGAAAGAGAAGGGGAAAGGGAAGGTCTGAATCCACCAAGGACCATACTGTGGCAGGCTGGTTACACATAGAGCAATCTACTGAAATGAATGGGGCTACTTACGCCATGAAGAATTGAGCAGCGAGCTGCTGCCTCGCACAAAGCCAGGAGCGATGCTAGCAGTGCTGTTCACACAGAAATTACTCTCACTGTGCTCTTGTGGCAGCCTACCTATCACTTTCTGCAGGTGCAGAGATTCAGACGTTCAGGAGTGACCTTGGAGACGGAGTTTTAATTCCTCTTCAGGCTCTGTTGTTTTCCAGATGCTTTGCTGTGGAAGAAACACACAGATGATCACGTATTAGGGTAAGCTTTGCATAGGAGCACCACTGCAGAGATACTTAGCAGGTCAGCAGCCCTGCTGACAGCCCCCAGAGCTGGTTGTCAAAGGTGATGACATGGGATTGCTCACGTCCTGCATGGGTCAGGTGCTTGAGTGAGGAAGAAGAAAAGAGCTGGTGATTTTGATGCACTGAGGAAGCCTGTCTTTACTACCAGAGATTATATGACTGGCGGCATCTTGTATTAGCATAAGGCAGGATAACCCAACTTTTACTAAACAAAAATCTCAGCAAGAACAGGAAGGCAGTAAGCCCTGCTTTGAAGAACCAGAAATCACGACCTATTCTGATCCCATAGGAGCAGAGGCAGCTGCCTTATGTAAGGCAAGTTTGGCTCCTACCTCTGTACACGGTAGGGATTCTCAACTCCAGAGAGCTCAGCACTTGGAGGAGCTACGAGATGTTGCCTGAAGCCATGGGTGTGGCTTGAGCACTGCCATAATTTCCTGGCTCTACTGTCCCTGTTGTCCCTGTCAAGCGTTTTGAAGTGGCATTGTTACTTTTTTCTGAGCACAGTTGCCGCTGATGCTGAACAGCGATTCATTGTTCCTATTGTTGCTTCCGCACTCAGTGGTTCATAAAAACAATGGTCAAGATGCAACTTCAGCACAGGGAGTCCCAAAAGTGCTGACTGTCAGAAGCAGGGAACATATACAGGCAGGAAGAGTCACTCTGTACTTGCCCCACTTCTCGCATTTCTCCCACTACTCCTTACACATGTTCTCCTGGCTCTTGTGAGATAGAAGATAGCGGGACCTTTTGTGTGATAGAGTATTGCTCCCATTATGCTCTTCCTCTGACATTACCCTGAACACCATATTCAAGGTTCAGTCATTCATACTGACAAAGCCAATGTCCTCTCAACTTTGTTCAAAAGAAACACTCTCAAAGTGCTGCACTTGATTTTCAGTGTCAATGTGTATTTCGGATTGTACCATGCCAACTGAAGAAACCACACCACAAGAGTCAAGCAATCTTTGCTTGACAAACAAACAAACAACAAAATAAAAGAGACTGAAATAAATATTGGGATCTATAGATACACTCTGTTTTGGACATAATTACCTCAAAAAAAAAAAAAAAAGAAAAGAAGAAGCAGATCTGTATTTCCATCACCTGGTATCTATCTCCTTGCAGATATTTTAAATTTCCATGAAATGAAGAATGTTTGAAGAAGAGGAGAAATAGGGAAGATGATTTGCTTCCAGCATTTTCCAACTTTGGATAAAATGTTAAATTAATGTTTATTTAAGCATTTCTTTTCCATTTTGAAATTTTAATTTTACCAGCTGTTTTATTTTACCACAAGGGAACATGAAATAAATGTTTTTTAAACGTAAGAAAGCAGCATTGTTTTCCACTAAATGAACGGCCAAAATCATTAAGAAATTTTGAATCAAAATATATTAAGAAGAAAAATCAAAACAAATAAGTATTTAAAGAACAAGTAAACAGGGATTTTTTTCCACACCCTTCACCCATTAAGTGTATGCTGTACTGTATGTGCACTTAAGCAATCATTACATAGCAACTCTGAAGTTTCCACATATGGCAGAAGTATACGTAGATTTCAAACAGAACTAAAACTTGCTAAAAGGGCCTGTTAATTGCGACAGGACAGATATAAGATGAGAGAAATGAAGGTCCACAAGGCACAACATGCACACTAGACAACAGAAGAGCCATGACAAAAGCCTGCACAGTTTCCTAAAAGAATTCTTCTTTAAAGCATTAAATAAAAAAGAATTGTTCAATGATGCCCACATTTCCCTTAAGGAATGAGTTATTGCTAAGGCAAACCAAGTTCAACAAGATTTAAAATACTTCCAAATGTATATGTTTTGGACATACAGAGATAAAAGATTTCCAAAGAATTGATAACTTATCTATAACAAAACTCATGGAATTGCTGTATCAATTGTGATCACAACAAATGAAAATATAGGAATATGCTGTATATGAAATTGAATTTACTATTGTATTGTAAATTTAATAATATACCAACTAACTGAAAAAAGCATAAAGAATCAAGTGAATTTTATAATTTATTAATACTATATTAATAAAGAAGAAAATTAAAAATATGTAAGTTAACGACAAACTAAATCTCAAAACTTAGTAATTCATAAATAGCCAGCACTCAGTTGAGAAGTATTTTGAAGATTAAATTTTTTAAAAGTTATTTCCAAACAGAAACTACATTTGAGATTATATTTCTGAAGCTGTTTCTGCATCTCTAGATGCTTGGAGGAGTTTGTTCCTGGCCAACAGTTCAAATCATACGTCATACCGAAGTTTCAGATAAACAGTGATCAAAACAGCCTAGAAAAGTAATCAGGAAACAGCCAAGTAGAAAGAAAGGAGAATGATGAAATGTTGATTTGCCCCTTTGTAGTCAGTTTAAGGAACCTGTGCTGAGCGGATGTCACATTTTTTTTAGCAATGCATGTACCCAAATTTGCTTTTGGCAAACATTGCTTAACTACTGCTGTTTTTCATGAAGTCAATGAAAACTGAGTTAGATAATGAGCTGGCACACACTTTTGAAATGTTTACTGTGTTCCTTAAAGTAAGGGGAACATGCTGGTTCTTAAACTAATTTGGTTGTTGGTTGTCGGCTTTCCCCATCTCTTCCCCACTACTCTTTTCTCCCCATCTTTGGAGTAAACAGATGACGACTAAATCTTTTGATACAGTTTTAGGGGGTAGGGGTGTTTTTGTTTTGTTTTGTTTTGTTTTGCTGTTATTTTGTTTTGTTTTACAATTATACAACTGAAGAACCGGTAGTTTCCAAATGGCAAACAACTGAGCCATGTCAAGAGCCATGTTAATCTCATGTGTTCGGTCTCTTGTTAACAATGAAAGAAGGGGGGTGTGGGGAGGACAAAATAAAATCTGTCTGTTCTGGCCCAAATGCAAGACGTGAACCAGGAGAGTTTCCACAAACAATGTAGTCTTTTTCTTCTGCTGAGGGGAGGAAAGGGGCTGGAAGATGAGGGTAGCAGCAATTTTGTGGAAGGAGAAGCTGCACCCATCTTGCCAGTCAATACAGCATTCAGAAAGTTTACACAGTGGGAAGAATTTCCCACCCATTGTTAACTAGGAACTTGATTTGAAAATGCAGTTTTTTAATTAAAATTGGCACTTCCAGGCATCATGCTGGCATCCACCATCTTGCTAAACACTGAGCTCATTTGTGGTTCCAGCAAACCCACTGTCAGAAGTGACAAACTGATTCCCATCCTGCCACCCTTACTAAGCTCTCCGTCCCCATCCTATCTTGAGCAAATGGCATATTTACTCCAGTAAGTACAAAGCAAGGACTGTAGGATTTGGCCTCATTTGGCTAGAATCCATAGGTCTCAGTCTTTATTACTTTTAATACATTATTAACTGACCAGAATTCTTGAGAAATGTTTGGAGGAAAACAGGGTCAGTTATTTTTGAGGCTTCTACATGCTTCACTACACTCAGATATCCAAAGCCATCATTATAGCTAGAGACCCCGCTGCTTAGTTCCTATTCCATTCTCTTCCAAGCTATACTCCCAAGAAATCATAGACTCATTTAAGACAAGATTTTTTCACATGTTACCAACAACAACAAATAGTCCTACATAGCTAAGATGCTGAATTTGCCTATGTGAAAGAACAAAAAATACTTTGTTTTGTTGATTTAATGAATATACTGGTATTTACAATGCATTCTGATTTGAAGGTTTTGAAATGAAAATCCAGTTACACCTTTGCTGAAGAAAAGGGGGAAAATATCTTAATTGAGTGGAAGATCACATTTATTACTTAGGAACTTTTCTCTGAGGATAGTCCTTCAGAAAAAAAGAAAAATTGTCTCTTTTTTCTAGTATTATATATTCTGAGATGTTGCAGGACAGGCTGGTAGGGTGATTTTTTATCATATCATATTGATGCCTTTAAAATGTCTAACATCATTAGGTTCACAACACAGCAGTTCACTTCATCTTTCTGTAGGAACAAAATATTATACAAATTGAAAAAAAAGATCTTCACAGGACTATCCAGTTCATGTGAATACTAGCTAGCAATGCATGCTGTTGTTGGCTTTGAAAAA
>JAUBOD010000310.1:414878-428966 GCA_032353885.1 Nothura maculosa
GGAGAGGGAGAGGGAGAGGGAGAGGGAGAGGGAGAGGGAGAGGGAGAGGGAGAGAGAGAGAGAGAGAGAGAGAGAGAGAGAGAGAGAGACTTGATTACAATATTAGTGCTGGGTGAGATTTCCCCTTCTTGTAATTTCCTTCACTTGTGCACAATTTACTGTGATTTGTGAAAGTCTAAAGCAAATAAACCAAATTTTATTTCACAGGGTAGCATACAAACATGGAAGTCAGCAAAGATAAAGCAAGATACAGCAGCAGATATAGATGGCATAACAGGAAGGAGATCTTGCGTAATTTGTAGTAAAAGCATTTTCTAGGACCCTTACTCTTCTTTGAAAGATTTGGAAGGAGAACTACACAGAGTAGATATTTTCCTTTTGCAAGGAATCTTCAATCTTTTCAATCTTTTTGCAAGTTTCTGGCTTAGAGATAGCTGAAAAGCAATAGCATAGCTAAACTAGACTCTAAGTTTTCTTTATCCACTTGACTTCTTTATTTGAACATGTGAAACATCATTAAAATGTTACATTTCCAAAAGCCCAGCAGCAAATGTGTATGGGGTGGAAAATAAAGTAACTGATAATTGACAAGTCTGGAAAACTACAGAAAGGATTTTAAAATCCAAGTCAGAAAGGAATAAGATGACTTGGTCACAGTCTAGGGTATCTACCTGTAGGGAGATTATTTTCAGGAAAAAAAAATCAATCTAGAAAATAATGCCAGGTCAGAGCATAAGTGAAGTGGTGATTATGAGCTGTGATGGCAGTGACCCACTGAATCTCTCTACTTTAGGATCAGGGAGTTTCTTAAGCCAACTGTCTTTCTGAGAGAGATACTACACACTGAACCCAAGTTAGAGGCTTCATGCAGAAGGCATTTGCTGATTCTGAAATCACACAGAAAAGAGACTGATTGTTTTTCACCATTCTTGTCTCCCACAGTATCTAAAAGCTTCCCAGCTTCCCCCATATTCACTTTCATTGCATTTTCAGGGAGTTCCAAAAGAAGATAAAATTGAATACAAATAAGGCAAAAATAGAGTTAAAATTCTCTTCCCAGTACTTTCCATGTATTGGAAACCCAACAGCTGCAATTAGACTGAAGGTGAATAACAAATTTCATAGTCCCTAATGACTGATTTATACAGGCAAACAATGATGCCATTGCAAAGTTTTATCATGTTCAATCTCCATTTTCACAAGCACATCTAAATAACGAAATTAGATGAGCTAAGGATACTACAGAATCATGAATGAAACTGAAAGACCAGCCAACAACTTAAGTTATCTTTAAAATGATAACTTCAGCCATAGGTCTGGCTGGGGCAACTGACCCATGTTGCTCTGAAGAATCAGCTCAGAGAAGAGAGAAATGTAATGTTTGTATATAGATTTCCTCCTAAATTTTAAACTGAGAGTAAAGAATATTAAATGCAGACACATTTTTTATGCATAGGCAAACCAATCCAAACCTACCACACAACACCAGAATCAAGAATATCACTTTGCAGAGGGCTAAGATTTTGTCAAAATAAATAGGCCAAAGTAGCGAAAATAATCCTATTGGATCAAGCCTTTGACACTGCCAGTAGAGTATGTTCTTAGATCAGATACTTTGGATTATAAGGACACTGTTTTTACAAGAAAATATGTGTTAGCATTTTCAGGATGTGTTTATATGCTTCTGTGCTGCTGAATTTAATGGTAAACCAGTAAAGTTTGTGAGTTTTTTTTTTCCAAACTATGCTTTTAAATTGTGGAACAGAACTCCCTGCAAAATACTGTAGCCATGAAGGTCACTTTCTCTATCAAGCACAGAAAATTAAAGCAAGTTTTACAAAACATGGTCTCCCCATAAAGTGTGCTGCAGCCATAGAGAGCTTTGAGAACAGCTGTTCTGTGAGGGAGAGTTTTGTGTTTATCTGCAAAATAAGGCAAAAGCCTTACAAAGCTCTCTTAATGCCTATTCTTTAAGCAGAAGCGTCCTTCCTAAGTTTGAGAAACATGCTGTCTTGTAAGTTCTAGGCAAAAACTACCTTGCCAATAGAGAAACTGTCTTGCTAATGGTGATATATCCAGTCACTGGTATAAAAGTGTAAAAGAGCTTTACTCATGGTGGAAATTTTAGGCTCTGGAAGAAGACAAGGGAAAAATAAAAACTGTAAAATTGTAATTTATACTACATTCAGATAATGATACTTTTTACGACAAAGCATGAAGAACCAGGTTGTGAAATTGTGTGGTCTAATCTAGGCAAGCAGTCCAGGAATTAGAAGCTGTGGAGGTCTTTTTTATCCTCTGTTCCTGGCTCACTCCGTACATCTAGTCATGTCACCTGTTAACTATTTTTCTAGTAATTGTGAAGGGAAAATACTATTATTTCATTTCTATTTGTACAGAGGAACAATAGATTAGAAAGGGGCTGTTAGAACTATTTCTCCACTTTACTACATGAGAACCATAAATCAGTAAATGTGAAATATGAAGCAGAGAACGAGAGTGCAGATTGAGTTGGTTTAATAAACTTTTGTGAAAAGTATACTTAAATTTTTTTTTGTTGTATTCCCATTATCTCTTCTATAGGGGAAATCATAGGATTGACTCTAGAAATAAGGAGGGAGCCATCCTAAAAGCCTCTCTTGAAACCTCTGAATACAGCTGGAAAGTACTGCTATCAGGGAGATCTGTCAGCATACAGTCAGTGATCTGTAAAGCACTTGTAAAAGTTCATCAAGATCTTTTGTAAATAAATACACATTAAGCAGTCTGTAAATTTAATTATTCTTGTCAAAAGAATGATTAAATATTTAATTATTCTTTGAGAATTATTCTTGTCAAAAAAAAAAAAAAGATTTTTGTAGTAAATCAAACCCAGTCCTTAGAAGAAATCTGACCTATCCTTTCCTCTGCAAGGCACTCTGAGGTCATAAGTGGAGTGTTTTCCAACCTGGCTAGGTGCTCCTCCTGTGTCACTTGTCTCACTGCTTCCATATAGGAACCAAGAGCCAAGTTACAGCTTGCAGAGTCTGGGCCAGACTCTGATCCACAGAAAGTCAGGATATTTCCTGATTTAATGATGCTACCTTAATTAGTTAAGCCAACATTTTGGTCCTTGGGATCCTTTCAAGTTGCTCTCATAGCCTGCACAGTAAATATGTCATTTTCCTCTGGAAAAGAAGCAAAAAGAAGAAAGCTGATGGTTGTTCTTTCCTACAACCTCCTTATATGTTCCACTATGAACATTAAAAACAAAACAAAACCCTCTTAGCATGTTTTTCTAAAGTATGTGCTTTCATGTATCCCAGAAGAAGTATTAATGAAGCAGTTGGGACTGCATTTGGAACCATTTAAAGTCTTTCCCCGTGTTTATCCAGGTAATAAGAAGCATTAGCAGTAGTAGCAGTAGCACAAAGGCCTAACTTCTTATTTACATGTCAAGTCCTGGGATAATTCCCAAAGGCCATCAACATTCACTAACCAAGTGATTTATGTGTCTCCACTTTCTACTCATTCCTCAAAATACAGTTGGAAAAAACCCTTAGAGTTCTATTATTAAAATTTTAGGAGCTTTATTATTACAATTTTAGCTCATTCACAAGCATATCATTACTAATGTTGCTCAGAGGCACCTGCATCACTAATTTCCCAGCTGTTCTGTATGGAAAACAGCTGTCTGGAGAAGAATCCCTCCCCTGCAGGTCAACTGTTAATTTAACAAGGACAATAGAGGGCTAGACAGAAGGATGGATGGAATTGGGTAAACCATTTGTACAACTATCACTGCAATTTTCAAAGCAAAATAAATGGAGCAAAATAAATAAACTGAAAACATATAAGGCTGTAAGGTCAGCTTTCAAAGAGATTTAAGCACCCAAACAAGCAGGTAGACAGCCAAGTTTACAATACAGACACCACTGATATTACAACCCTAATAAATGTTGCCACTGTACAGCTAATGAATTGCACCAATTCAGCAGCTCTGGCTGAAGTCCCAGAAACCCTGTGGCAAAATGAAGCTTCAGAGGCCTCAAACCCAGATTGTGAACTAGCCCCAAGTGGCAGGATAAATGCCTGCCTTGCCAAGGGGACCCAATCCCACCAGCCCTCTCTGTTGCGCCTGGGAGAAGGGCACGAGAGCATCCACACAAAACCCAACTGCACCAAGAGGAGAGCTAGAGAGAGATGTCTGGAAGTAGGATTCTCTGGTAGATCATTAATAAAAGACAATCATTGCTTAAAGCCAAGGGAGAAGCATCAGCACCAAGCACACAAAATTGATCATTTGACACAGCTGCATCTAATCCCACACTGCTAGATAGCTCTAGTAGCTCCTTGCTTCTATGTGATCCTTTCCTCATGGCCAACTTTCCAAGGATGCAGGGCAAATAAAAAATAAAAAAATAAAAACAAACAAAAAAAAACCAACAAAACAAAACAAAACAAAACAAAAAAAAAACAAGACCTACCAGTTCCAGGGCTGAAATGAGACCCCATGAGATTAACATCAAAAATACAGGGTGAGTTGCTGATTTCCATGGCCTCGTGAAAATATCCATTTCTTCCTACCCCTAAAAGGAAAAGACAAATTCCTCAGGCAGAAGCACATTAGAAGCAGGATTTCAGAGGCAGGAGGAAAAGCAATGCTCACTTAAATGCTGACAGGTTGTCAGCCTCCCACATTGCTGCTTAACTTGAACCAGCAGCACAGGAGCAGCTGGCTGGGAAAAAATAAATGTTAAAGGTGATAGCAATTTAGGGAAAAGAACATCTGTACCAAGGGAGAGGGAAGTCAGAAAGTACCCAGTTCTGCAAGTGCTCTCACACAGCTGGGTGTACTTCCCTGAGGGTTGCTTTGGATTCAACTATGGTGAGCAGGGGGGGATGGATAAACCCCTACTTCTACCTGTCTGAGAACAACACCCTCTCCCACCCGCGGCATAAAGCCTTAAAAATGAAGAGAGAGTAAGAGAAGTGACTTAACAACAGGCAATTGCAACAGCATACTACAGAACTGAGCCTGGAGTATTTCTTAGGTGTTAAAGGAGAAGTAGGTGCAGGAAGTAAGATACTCAGTAGTGCATGCAACTGAGCAACTCATCTCCTTTATCATGAATAAAACAGTTTGAAATCAAGATAGAACCTACAGAGATGTGATGTTTCTTTCTCTTGGATGCGACCCTGTGCTGCATGTTCTCAGTGTCCCTGCCTGGGCAACGGAGTTGGACTGGATGATCTCTAGAAGCCCCTTCCAGCCTTAACCATTCTGTGATTCTGTGATGTCCACTGCTTTTTGAAGTTTTCTTCCCTTTCGTCACTAATAGGTAAATTTTGGAATCATAAGCAAATATCTAATATTTTCTCCACCAAAAAAAAATAAAAGTGCCTCCTACATGCATGCCTTGCTCAGTGAGTTCTAGCTGATGGATGTGTAATTCCCAATAAAGTTAGCTAAAGGTGACTTTTGATAACATACAATGTCTTTCTGACAAAGAGACACAATTTTGCTGCTATTTCTAAACAACTGGCTTTCAGAGCTTCAGGGCATGTAAACCTTCATGAACAGGAGAGCTGCTAAGCCTCTGTGAGATACGTGGTCCAAACTTGTCTGGTATTAGGGGAGATAGATCTAGCGACATTCACAGTCTTCCACCTGTTGATGATTGATTTCTAAACAATATCACAGAGTTCTCAATGACTGCCATATCACTTACTGCAGAAAATAACACAAGTCTGATCCCTCTGCTAACAAGCACCTGTCCTGGTGACAAGTCTGAGAATGACGAGGCACAGCAAGAATCACAGAATCACAGAATCACAGAATCACAGAATCTACAAGGTTGGAAGGGACCTCTAGAGATCATCTAGTCCAACCTTCCCGCTCTGGCAAGGCACTGGGAGTGGAAAGGCACCTGGGAATGCAGTGATTTTTCGTGCATCTACTTCATTTTTTCACTCCTTGATGGGGAGGGCCGTAGATGATTTGAGTCCTGGCACATGGGGAACTGAAGCTCAGCCTCTTCTGCAGCTTCAGCATGTGCACTCTTACTAGCTATGCTCAATTTCTTGCATATGTGACAGAGCAACAAGCAGTATAAAAATTACCTGCTCTTCCTTCACCCAGGAAAGGAATTCTCTTTATTTTTCTCCTTGGAAAAATACAAAGATTTCATGACTGAAAAGATAATGGTGAATAAAAAGATTCAAAGATCAAGGATGGACAGTTGCTTTTAAGTCTGCAGCAGTGCTGCTAATCATTCATGCTTTCCTTCATGTTTGGTAGCAGATGGTATCATAGAGCATCAATTCTGTCCCACATGAACAGGCATTCTGGTGAAGAAACCAGGCTGTTTTGGGCACTGGGAAAAGAGAACTCTTTTGCTCTTTCAAAAAAAAAATGACCACTAATAATTAACTTTATAATTATTAAAACAGGAACTTGAGATACTTTAAAGCAAAGCTTGAAATAATAAAAATCTGCTTTCATTTGTTTGCTTTTCATCCTTAGAGCTGCATCACTTTTGATCAGTTCACTGGAGAGTATCTGCCAGTAGCACCAAAACTAGTTTTATTTGATTATCTAAGTCTACTGAACAGAACTGTAGAGGCACTTTCAAATATTTAAAAGAAGGGCAAATATCCTTTTGAGGTGGGAATCTATTAAGCTCTCAGAAGTTTATGTTCCCACTTACTTTTTCACTCAACATAGTTATTAATTTACCTGCCTCCACACAAAAGAGCTGCCTAGTTACCTTGATCAGTGGTGAAGAGTGAATAAAGCATAAGGCAATTCTCGTGGTCTGCCTGGAAAATAAAAAGAAAGAAAGACTCAACTTTATCCTTTCTTTAACTATAAACTAGTTGCACTTCTGTTCTCTTGCCTATTGTGCCCATCTCACGGCCACATTATGCTCTTATCCTCCTGATGTGTAGGGCAGCCAATTCATCAATGAGAGGACAGAGAAAGCAAGAAGATTCTCCAGTCAAATAAGGGTCTTTCGCTGAGGAAATGGAAACATGAGCAGTCTCATCAAGAGGTGAGCTGCGTAAATACCCACATCCAGAAGATGGTCAAAATGTGGCAGTTGTCTCATTTCTTTTCATTACAGTTTACAAATTGCATTCAGAGAACCTTATAACACTTGATCATATGGCCTGTTGAAAAGTTGTTATTTGGGTACCATTATATTTAACACAACTATTACAATAGCATCAGTAAATCAGTAGTTCATTTTTCACCAACATAGAGGTCATTTTGTAGGCCTTGAGGATAGAAATAGAAATATATTAATTTGATTTTTCTACTAGGTATAGGACTTTCTTATTTTCTCTTTTTTCTCTATGCCCCCTCCTCCCCTTTTTTTTCATCAGTACCTTCCTACAGATTGAATACCAATTAAGTAAGTTGTTTGTCAGGTCACCCTGTTCTGCCACAGCAGACTATGAATTTTGATTTGCATTCCATACTGACAGCATCACGACAGAGAACTTACCAACTCATCTTTCTAAAAATGTCTGCAAAAATGACAATTCAATTTTTGGTCTTAAGAGAAAAGCTCTGCTTTGTAGTCCCTGTTACAAGACCCCAGAAGTGGCAATAGTAACATGAACTACCTACTTGGCAATGATGAAGATCTACATGTCTACTTTTTACCTAATGTAGAATGTAGAAACATCAGCTAAAAAAAATAAACAAACTTCTCTGAACCACGTTGGATTTCAGCTTTCTGGTGGTAGGGTCTATCAGCTCAGACTTCTCTAAAGAGATGCAGAACAATCTGAGTTTTCACTCTGCTGATGAGATACATGAAGTGGAACTTGATAGTCGAGATGCCTGCAGAAGGCAAGTTTTAAGTTCATATGTCCAAAATTTGAGCTGAATTCCCAGTAATGATAATATACTGTCTTGTTATAATAGAAATTGTTGTGAAATTAGCACAGGAGTAATTCAGAAGTAAAGAGCATGCAAAAAAAAATATGACTGTCAAATGTAAAGTACTTTTAAAGCTTTCAGAAATATTTCCCTTTTATCTCATAATTTCTCTGTAACTTAATGTAAAATTCTTCTTCTGTTTGTTAACTCTGAGACAATCTGTACCAAAAATGCCGAGAGCTTGCAACCCTGCAGAATAAACTGGTTTTAGAATTGGTTTCTTTGATTGAGACACCTGTTGATATTAGGCACATGCAAACAAACAAAAAACAACCCACACTAAACAAAAGACCAGAAAAATCTATAGTAGGTTCATATTTTACAAGCTGAATAGTTACTTTAAAAAACAAGCTCTTTTCAGTCCTCTTTTATATTATTTCCCTGCTGGGCTTTTCCCTTTACCTGCCACCTGTGTTATCATTTCATGACATTTCACTTAGAAGAGTTGCTGAAAACCTTTCCAAACTTCTAGTTCCAAAGGAATCATATCCCTTGTTTTCTAGCCTTTCTGTGCCAGAGGCAGCAAAATACTGCTGTGTTTTCTCATCTCTTTCTCTTTTCCTCTTGCCATCGAGGTGAACTATGGCTGAATTACCGTACTCTACTGAACATCAAGGCATGCACTGACTCACTGGCTTTAATTGCCAGTGGTCGTAAAAAAAAATCTAATTCAAAAATGAATTGAACTGAAGCAGGAGAATCCCATGTGAAAGTTGAATGTTTAATTTCTTCTTATCACTTTCTTCTCCTTTCTTTGCCCCTTCTTGATCCCCTTAGGGAAAATGAAAGTGGTCTCTGTTGTACTGGAATAGAACTGTGCTCTGCTAATCAAATGGAATAATCTCTTCCGTTCTCTATAAAGCAGCATGAAAGGGCCAATTAGATTTGTAGTAATCAAGAGGATAATCATTCAGTTTGAGGACTTGTCTTAGCATTAAAAGAATTATTCAGGTGAACAAAGCTGGAGTCACCAAAGGAGGGAGACAAATGATTTTCCTGAATGAACAAGCACAACATCAGAAAAGCCAAACTAATTCATGAATTTAAAGCAAACAAGCATTCAGGGCTACTCTAAAAAAGGAAGGGGGGAAAAAAGCTACTAAATGAACATGGAAATGATGTTGAATAGACGAGAACCCAAGAGCCTAAGGACACACTCTAGGTGACAGTGCCATGATCATATACGGGAGCTGACATGCTGATCAGAGAACAAGTAGCAACAGAGTTCATGAAAGAAATCCATTATAAAGTTGTGATACAAGGTCCTGAACGGAACTCTTAAGGTGTGATAGGAATATTATACAGTTAAGGCATCCTTTTACCCTCAGGTCTCCTTTTGCTTGTGCTTGCCATACTTAAATTCTAAGCAGTACTTGCAAAAGAGTAACAGCTGTAGAGTTATGGCTATATTAAAAAGCATGTGCATTTATTATTGTCATGTTAAGATTTGCATCCAGGCAGGTCAAACAAAGCAACATATTTAACCACAGAGCACAGAGGTTATGAAAATCAGGAACCTTCAGAAAGGGTGGGAAAGAAAATGAATCTCCCATATCAGAGGCGATGTTCAAATCCCAGCCACCGACTGATGAAGAATAAGCCCTAAAGGGCATTAGCTGAGAGTGAGGGTTGCAGGAAGTGTAGGAAGGAGCTTCCTGCTGCCGCTGTTTAGCACCTGACCAGAGGTCTCAGTCACAGACTGGTTGGCAGTGTCACCTGCGCCTCATAGGGCCAGACCTTACGTGAAACCCTGCTATATTTTCATGTTGCCCTGAAGAACTGCTGCCCTAAGGGGAACAGGATCTTTGACAACTTTGCTAGCTTGAAAGGGGATGGAGGGAAGCCTTTAATCTGTCAGTCATTAATGTCTGAGTCACACAGTTTAAATGAATCACCATCTTCTATAGCCCTAAATTTTATGCCTCATTTCTATCACTAATATCTTTCCAGCCATAAAGCTAACTTCACTGTACAACATCTTAGGTCTTTTCTCTATCTCCTTAAAAACTGTCCTACATAGGTTTCTTTGCAGTCTCAGTACACTATCTGTATTTTACTTTAAAAGTGAGATTAAATAGATTTGCAAATGTCCTTTGGCTTTCACAGTTCAAAGACTAATTTCAGTCTGAAGAACTTCAATCTTCCTATGGTAACCTCCCTTGATCATGATCTCCATGTCTGATTTTCTTTTATCTAATTGTGCTTTCGTGTTTCCAAACTCCGAGTTGCTGGAATCTACCTTCTCCTTCCTCCATGAACCTTTCATGAGGTAAAAAATTTCATTTATATTTGGATTATTAATTGACATTTTTATCTACGTGTCACATTGCAAACTGTCATTCCCTCATGACCATCTCTCTGGCATCTTCCTTACCTAACTTCAGCTTGTCTTCACCTTCTATAGATGAGCTCTCATTCATAAACATAAAGTTTAACTCATCCAAGCAGTAACGTGACAGTTGATAGAATTGCTTTCTTCTCTAGAGATGACATGTGCGTCAGCACTGCAGGACTTGGAGATTTAAAGGCCAAATGAATTTTATAAGTAATGTGAGTGATTGACCACACAGCAAAAATAATTGCTCAGAAGAAAAGAATGTAAGAACAGCCATTTCAGATTTGTTCAAAGGTCCACTGAGCCTAACATGCTATCTCCAAAACTGCCAGCTGTGGGCGTCCAGGGAGAAATATAAGGCAAATATATACAATCATTCACAGTAGTTCCTTCATTCATGTACCACTGTAATCTCAAATTACTTGAAAACTTTGCAGTGTGGAGAGAAGGACTACTTTGCCCTAAAGCATGGCATGGTGTCAGGACATCTCTTACATTTCTGGCATTGTGATCTCAAAATTGAGAACATCTTTTCTAGATGCTCTCACAGAACAAATACTCAGTAAGATTGAAATTTGCTGTTTTATTCTGTCAAACCTATCCTCTGGACATAAGAAGGACAGAGTTAATGAAGAATTCAGTCTCCACTGAGCACATTAGCTCTGGAGGTTTATGAAAAACAAAGTGTTTCAAATAGAAAAGAAAAATTAACCTAAATTAGAAAAACAAATTGAATGAAAATAGAAAAAGTATTTCAGTATTTAAAGTTCACTGGTTTAAAAGATGTTTCAAGTGTACTCTGCAACCATAGTAAGGAAAGATTAGTACCTATGTCAGAAATCAACCACTAATTATTCAGCAGGTAGTTGGGCCATTAATGTAATTAGGGAAATACTATCCTTGCAGTAGATTCCTCAATTTGATTCAGCTTCTAAGTCTATTAATAATGATCTATATGTAATTATATATGTATTATATATGTGTGTGTGTATATATGTATTATATATATATGTTATATATTATATATATATATATATACTCATATATATATATATGAGAATATATAATTGCCAGCTAAATGAAAATGTGAAATCTAGTTGAAATGCTTAATTTTCTATAAGGGTGGCAATTCTGTGAAGATCATTCCTGT
The DNA here is from genome assembly GCA_032353885.1 of Nothura maculosa. Classification (NCBI taxonomy): domain Eukaryota; kingdom Metazoa; phylum Chordata; class Aves; order Tinamiformes; family Tinamidae; genus Nothura; species Nothura maculosa. The sequence continues at coordinate 426,294 of JAUBOD010000310.1, forward strand.
TCTATAGTACGGTCAGCAGGACACACAGATCATAATGGATGCTAGGGACAACCCATGGCAAGGAGCTTCTGTAGATCCTACATTGATTTGTCACACTCTCAGGTCACTTTTTGGCAAATCTTTTCTTTCAAGAATTATAAACACTTGCTCGGGGCCTCAGATGGGAACACTGAGCACTACCAGAATCTTAGGTACGCACCTTTAGCAGGGAGTTATCAGGTTCCTTGTGAAAAGCCTGTCTGGCAGATGCAGTGCCAGGACTGCAACAGAGAACAGGAGAGCTGCAAGAAGGGACAGGGACAGCAAACCTAGCCAGGAGGAAACACCAAGAGCACTGGTGTTTGTGCTGCCCTGCTGCCTTTGGATTTGGGAACTTCTGTGTAACTGTGACTCTCAGTTAATCCTCCCTCTGAACTTCACCGTCTAAATTACTCATTGCTATCTTACTTATTTTTTAAAAATGCAGTGGCAACACTTTGAGCACTTGCCCAAGAATTAGAAAAGCTCCTTTGCTTGAGGTAAGTCAAAACTTTCACCTAAGAAAGTAGGCAAAACTGGGCAAAGGCACTTCTTATTCTTCTTTTAAAAGCAGGTATAACTGTACAGGTCTGTCTTAGGAAGGGCAAGTCTTGGAAGTCTTTGAATAAAATTTGAGTAAAATAAAAATAAAATAAAATAAAATAAAATAAAAAATATTTTGGCACTATTAAAGTAAAGTAAGAAAATAACCTTTTTTTCTTCTATGTATAAAACATTAGGTACCACTATTTTATTTTAACCATGGATTTTTTGGTTTCTTTTTTGAGGTTTTTTTTTTGCTTTTTACAATGTTCCTTCCACATCCGGGCCACAGAGAATATGAAATACTGCATTTCCTACTACTAAACAATAGCCTTTTAGCAAAAATAACCGCACTAAGTGCTTTTCAGCCTTTGATGTCCTTGGTTCAACCCCACATCTGACAACTAAAATGGAGTCTATGACACTAAACATCACTTTTTTTTCTAAGAGTTTTCAAGCTGTCTGTAATCAATATATTGTTCCCTTGAAATATATTTGCAGGCAGTTCTTCAGGCCATTAAAGTGTTTGCTTTAGAGATTACTTTTCGCTCTCCCACCAGGCTCGTTCAGAAATTAGCAGTCGGAGAAACATTGCTGGGTGTTGCATGTTCAAATAAGCTGAGGAAGAATTCTGTGAAAGCTGAGGATGAATTCTATGAAATTCTATCCAGTTAATAAACCCCTTAGTAAAGAAGGCATAAAAAAATCCCTTTTATTACTCCTGAGTGTGCCCTAAGATCAAATGAACAATTGCAGCATCGCAAACAAAACAACAAACTGAACTAGAGCTGCAACTGCAGATATGTCACCTCGCATTATAGCTCTTATGAATGCTCTGTGTGGATAGAAAGGGACTGTGTGTTGATGTTTGAGCTGGTTAGAGGGAAAGGTTGGAGCAGGGGGTATGGCAACGAGCAACACTCAAACTCCTGATAATTCCTTGGAACTGTGCAGGCCTTATAAATAATAAGTGAATGGGAGAAGCAAACTGTCAGCACCTCTTTGAGATGAGATTTCCCGTGTTAACCTGAGCACATAAAACTCAGATGGTAGCCACATCAACCTGAAAGAGGCAGCTGGGAGAGACTAAAGTTCCCGGTTGATTAGCTGTGTCCTGCCGTGCTGAGAAGCAGCATCCTCTGCTGATGCTCTACCAGCACCCATGCTTCTAATTTGGGAAAGAAACTCCAAATCCGAAATTATAATCTTCGCTGCCACTCATTCAATCTACCCTGCTGGCTTTGCGGAATTACTCAGTGTCATTTTTTTCCCTGCTCTGATTTCTAGTGTTCTGGTCCTCTCCAAACCCTCATTTATTTGTGTGATGGACATTCCCACTTTGTTGTGGGCAAACAGCTCCATATCCTCGGGGGTCCCATGATCACAAGTGCTTCCTCGCTCTTTCTAGCCTGAGTTTCATCCCAGGCCCTTTGGCACTCTCACAAATTACTAGGACAACGGAAAGCCTGGATGAAGTAGGAACTACAGGCAGCAGAGGAAGTGGTACAGGGGAATGGTACAATCTGAAAACAAGAGAAACCAACAGTTGCCAAAGGTCTATAATTCTGGAAAGATTCAGGCATTCATACTAATTAGCCTTTGGCAATGAGGCTTTGGCTGAGATTGAGACATTGAGACTCCTCTGTGAAAACGGAAAAGGGTAAATTTCCAGGCCTCCGTCTCTCCTTTTTCCCTTAGTGTCTATCTCAACGCACCTGTGCTCCCAGGGCGCTCCCAGCAGCTACAGACATTTCTATCCTTTCTTTTTTCAGTGCTATGCCCTTGCTGCTTAGCTCTCCATCCCACAAGCTCTAGTACTACTCTTCCTTTAAGAAAACACAGAATCTACAGTATGAGTACAAAAAGAGAGGAAATGTCTGTGGGAAGAACCAAAGTGGTCACTTATGTTTACGGTAGCAGATATGCAAAACAGAGATTATCTTTATATATAAAAACTGTAAAAAAAAAAGAGGGTAAGCAGCTGTTTTATATCCATAATTGGTAGGTGAGCTTTGGTAAATAAACTATTTCAGTCCTGACCCTGCAGCAACGTCCATCCAGCCTTCAGTCAGCATGCCTATAAAAGCATTAGCACTGGGCTAGTCATTTGGA
>JAUBOD010000311.1:16587-30072 GCA_032353885.1 Nothura maculosa
CCAGATTAATCATTTAAAAAAATTCCTTTACTTTTCTGGGATAGAGGGGAAGCACCTTAGCCTGACTACTGCAGACGCTGAGTTTGCTGCAAGGTTTTTTCAGATGAATCCAGTGTTTAAAAATAAAGCAGAATTCTTCCCTAAGTGACAAGAAGTTGTTCTGTGGGCAGCACGGCCCATGAGCCACCTCTCCTGGGGTATCCCTGCTCACATTCCCCACGTGCACTCCCATCCTCCCTCCTGGGCACGCAGCAACACGTGCAGAAGTTACCCTGGTGCCTGTGTGTGCATCTTGGATAAGCAGAGAGGCAGAATCAAACCTGCCTTTCCTTAAGGAAAGGGCATTGGGTTCAGTCTCACCTCACTCTAGTGACCACTTTCCACAAAACTCTTAAGCACTTTGTGGTTTTGAGATGAAAATCTTTGAAATAGGTGGAAATTCGTTACTAACTGAGGTGGAACAGAGAGGAAAAACCTGGCGTGACTGCATTGGCTTTGCTCCCTTTGGAGATCCTGGCTGCTGCACAATAATACTTGTTCTTGCTTCCATTTATGCTCATTACAAAACAAGCCAAAACAGAATTGTTTTCCTCGTTAGTATTGATTTATGGCAAAAATGTGAAAGAAAGCGTAAACAGAACTGTTTGCTGTTGAACCTCTCAGAAAAACAAACTTGTCTCCAGGTAACCAGGGAATTGTTTCCTTGTAAGAGCCCAGTACAGATCTCCGTGGCTGCCAGTGGAGGTCTCTGTGCCAGGCATGCTTTAAGGTAGATCCCTCTGGCTGTCACCATTTGGATTGAGTCCACCATTTGGACTGAGCACACTGCTGCTTCCTTATGCTGAGCAGAAGAGCTGGTATCTGTGCACTAACTTAAAAAACTAAATAAATAATAAACTAACTTAAAAAACTAAATAAATCTGCAGCCCATACACTTCCTCACAGTACCTGCTTTATAGGACGGAGGGAACCAATTACTTTCCAGCCACTGTAATCACTCCAGTTGGAAATCTCACTGGGCGGCAGCAGAATCTGCTTTCCTAAAAAGTTGCATCCTTCATATGCAATCCACCTGGAGATGGAAAAACAAAAACATGCAAGATTATGTTAGCTATAGCAGACGTAAGTCACAGGTTTGCAGTACCATACTCTTTCAAAGACCTCAAACTCTCCATGGTAGTGAGGAATTAAACCCATCCTGCAGTGTCCCAAATACCATTTCATTTTAGTGATTCAAGTGTTTACTTTTAAAATAAGACCCATTTTCTGCTTGTTACCTAAAACTTGCCAACTTTTTAGTTTCCTCAGATCTTTTCCCACAAAGATGAAAACCACTGTCTGCATGTGCCCAGATGGGAATAATGCAGATTTCATTGGGAATCAGCAAAAGCAGGAAGCCACACACCAGACAGCGGCACTTGCAGGCTCTTCGTAATGGTACTTCAATTATCAGACGACAAAAAGGGATCTTCTTCGATGCTTTAGTTGGCTACAGCTAAGTAAGCTGTTAAAAGGTATTCTACTTGTCAGAATATGCAACCTCCCCTTGAAATTATACATCACTGTAACAGAATTTCCTGTAGTACGCCCATCTGGACCATAAACCCAGTCAAAAAGCATTAATACAGAGTTACAGCACCAGCATATGCAGATTGTTATTAAGCATCTGCTCCATAGATCATGTGTTGCTGCTTACAAAGTGGGGCTCAGAATCACTGACAGGTTTTGTCTCTGTCAGTGGGTCATTGTTGGGCAGCCTGTGAATCCTCAAGTGTTTGACTCATGACCTCATCTTGCACAAGGCACATGCTGTTTCCCCTGGAATACCTGTTCCACGGGGCAGCTGACAAGAACAGGAGGGATGGCCGCACTATTTGCCTAAATCGATGAGAAAACATCCACAGCCAGGGCTCACAGGACCTAGAATTCACTTTCCCCACATGTGACTTGCAGAAGCAGCCTGGCATCCTTGCTCAGGACTTCACAGAACTAAAATGTGCATAGAGTGAAGTGCCTCTTCATGAGGTCCTATCATTGATTCTTCAAATGATGCCCCACACCTCCCAGATACTCTGGGATACTCTGATCAGCCTCATAGTCACTACAATATGTTCCCTATAAAGTTAACACACTTCTTCTTTGCCATGCGTTCTGCAAAGTCATTGAAAATTCAGTTAACTCTGTTAATTTCAGTCACGTTTGAAACGCAGTCTCTGTGCCAAAGCAGAACTTCATAGGGCAGCTAGGAGTGAGGGTAGGGGCAGCACCCCTCAGTCTATATTTTGTTACAGCAAAAATAATCACCTGAGGGTGCTGTGAGCTGCTTGTATTCAAGAGGGCAGTCAAGACTACAGCTCAGCCCAGGAAGGCCCAGGAGCTGCCTGAGCTCTGCCTTCCTGGGGGCCTGGAGCACCCTGGTGCACAGCCCACCTTTGCCCAGCCCCAGTCCAGCTTCACATGCTCATGCTTGCATGTGAAATCTTATTCTGTCATTTATCTCAAGCTGATAAAACAGCTTTGGGATACACTGGCAAAAAAAAACAACAAAAAAATTTAAATTTGCCTTCTTGAACTGGATACCAGGTCAGGCAAATGAGCTTCTCTAGGAAACATCTCCAACTTCCCCGAAGTGGCCTGTCGCTCACCCCCTCCATCTTCAGGTTTCCCCTTTTCAGACTAGGGGAAGGCAGGACATGGAGGGGTCTGCCCTGGGAAACATCTGAGGGCTACAGGAAAGCCCAGCTAAGCAACTCCTGCTCTGCCCTGGCTCTTCCTGACAGCAGACAGGTGGTCCAGGGTGGATTCCAGGGAAATGACATTCCCTACCTTAGGCTTTGTACTAACTTCAGCTAATTGGAGCAGTACTCAGCAGTGTTATCACAGGTCCCCTCAGGGAGGTGTCAGCTTTTCAGTGGTAACTGGGTTAGAGGCCTTTGAAAAATTTGTATTAAAGAAAAAAGAGATGTGTGCTAGTAGTGAATTGTCTATATTCATCCCTTGCCTATCTAATTCAAACTTTTATAGTTTTGGGTCATCCCTACAGACCTTTCAAAATTATAGCCCGACGTATGTGAATGCTGGGCAAAAAGCATGAAAATGTTGAACAGGAAATGTCATTTCTGAAGATCAGCAGCTTGCATTCACTCAGCTGCAAGATGAGACACTCCAAATTCCTGTTGCTGCTCTCTAAGCTGAGACTTGAAAACTTGGCCAGGACAGAGTACGTGGGACTTCTTCCAAAAGGTGAGGGGAGAAGATGGGAAGAGGTGACGAGGGCACTTCTGCAGCACAGGAGGGTTTGTGCAGAAGAGCCTGGGTGCTTCTGCACAGCCGGCTGCCTCACCTGCCCCGAGCTGCTCGTAGCAACTGCTGCCTCTGCAGCAGCCAAACAGCGCAGGAAACTTTGCTGGTTCATGTTAAACCACTGCAGTTTATAGCTGGTATTTTACTGTCAGTTAATAAAACTGGTCCAAGTTTAATCTATCCCTCTCGGTGATTCAGCAATTGAAACTGGTTTACTCTTGGTTCGTAGCTTGAACAACAGGCCCTAAAGTTCATTAATGCAGAGGGATAAAAGGATTCTAACATGGGGAAAAATGCTCATTCTGCCTGCAGCATACCCATGTTTATCTCAGGTCCTGGTACAAAAATGGGTCTAGTATTAACTTCCATCAACATTTTAAGATTCTATATTGTCTCAAAATAAAGTTAAAATGTAAAACACATCCTATAAATAAAGAGAGAAAAAACATGCTCCATATTTGCTTATACAGTGAAAATCTGTTAGAAATACTCATTCTGAACTTACAATCCACTTCTCACCCACACAGACTGAGTGTAAAAATGAAGGTCCTCGTTCAAAACAGAATTGATGGGTTCGCTGAAGTGCAGCTCTCTGCCCTTGCAGCCTTCCAGAGCAAACAGACTGATGGAGGGCTCAGCAAAAACCTGGAACACAGAGAAGAATTTTTTTTTCTTTTTTTTTTAAACTCAGAATAGTCTACTTGCAGTTGTTTGGTCTAATACTCCCATACTTGCAAATATTTGCCCATTTCAGTCTCACTGCTTCATGCTTTTAGGCTAAATCATGCTCCTTCCACAAGTATAACACCAAGAAAAAAAATACATCTGCATACCAACAAAGCACACACAGCTGAAACGTACGGGATTTATCATTGACTCTGCAACCTGTCTCTACTGACACTACCCAGCCACCGAGTCTCCTAGAGGTGCAAAGAGGTGTCTGCTTACATTTGGAAAGTCTTTCTATGACCTTGATTAGAGCCTTGCTTACTTTTAAAAAATCTGGTGTACCTATTGACTTGTAGGACAGGTTACAGCAGTAGTTTTCACTATGATGTGAAGACTGCTTCTAAATTCATTAAGCAAAATGAAAGTCTGTAGTGGTCCTGTGGAAAGAACTCAAGCAGCTATGAACTGGAAAAGGTTGGAAAACTCACAACACAGAACTGTAAAATTCTGAATGCTTATAACAAACATTCATGCTTTTCTTCTGACAATCCTGAAAAATATACCACCATTAGTAATCACTTCAATATAATGTGGAACTACAACTTTTTTAACTTAACATCCTTCTCTCCAGCTGAGCCATTTCCTGTGAAACCAAGTAAGATCAGTTTACATGGAAGCCTAGTACAGCTGTATCATAGACCAAAAAGCACAGACGAATATATTTAAATATAGAAAGGCCGTGCCTTACTACAACGAAAATATGTAGAGTGTTTTGGCATTTCTAATGCTAAAATCATACAGGAAGTATCATAACCAAAATTACAATCATTGGTATTTTGTATCCTGATAGAGCTGGTAAAGGAAGAGGTAACAGGTCTAACTGCTTCAATTAGCAGCCTCTCGGGGGAAGTCACCTCTGTATTTTTCTTCTGATATGTTACCTGACACACCTAGCCCAGTGCTTGTTTTTTTCAGCAAAGATACACTATCAGGTGAAAAACAAGAAGCACAAATGAAACAAAATCTTGAATGAAAGTTGAAACAAGCACTGAGTAATTAAGGAACGACATTTCATTTCAAGAGGCACACGTTTGGTAGTAAAGCATCGCCTCTGGAAAGCTCGTTTATGATTCAGGACTTCTGAATTTACTAGCACTGACTCAGGGCACTTAATATGTTGCTCAAATGCAGGTTGTTCAAATACTGCCTCAGAGAAATTGCTTTCCTTTGCTAACTAGGGCAGGGACAGAGTCAGTCATGCTGTGCTCCACAAATAGTTTGTTTGTTGAGATATTTTAAAGAAGAACTTGGGATCATCCAGTTGGAGACACTTTGAAAAGCCTGCTAAGCTCCTAAGACAACCCAATCATACAAAACATAAATAGATCAAAATTTGTATTTTTGAACATCTGGTCTTCTACATGCTTTCCGCTGGTAACATGAGCCAAATGTATGTTAAGTTTAAAGGGTTACTCTGAAATCTGGACCAGAGGACCTAGTGTGGGCAGCTACTTCTCAGCTTGCTGTGCTCAGCACAGCAGTCTCGTCACACTGGTCTGCCAAGAAGCCGGCTCCTCTGGAACTGCCCATCTCCGCAGGGGAGATCAGGACACGTCCAAGAGGAGATTTTCACAGCTAAATCATTAAGCACAAGACACATCCTTTGGCATCTTTATAGACAGATCCTGTTATCAAAAGCTGAAATTCAGCCTGCTATTGCAAAATCCAGTAAAATCCGCTAGAGAGAATGATGCTGGACTATATAGACAAGTCCCCTGCCCGGGTGCGTCCACTTATGAACCAGGAGTCAGGATAGCAGCCCTGTGGAGCCAAGGAAGCACAGCCCAGCTCCCTTGTGCTGAGGCTGTCCGAGTTGGAAGCGGGCGACGGCCCATGAGGCCCCAGGGCCCATCCATGCACAGCAGGCCACATACGGCGCTGCGGTCCGTCCATGAACAGCAGGCCGCACATGGTGCCATGACCTGTCCATGCACAGCAGGCCGCACATGGTGCCAGGGCCCGTCCACACACAGCAGGCCGCACATGGCGCCTGCCATGGGCACCACGGCCAGCGTCGCCTCAGAAGGGCGCTGCTCGTCACAGCACAGAAGTGAAGCACGCAAAAACAAAGCGTGTTGCTGCCTCGGGCCCTGAAGTGCTTGCATTTCCATAACCATAAATAGAGGAGCAAGCCGATGACTCGCTTTATACCATTTTGTACCAACAGCTGGCAGCAGTGACTTGGCCTGGCTTTTCTCCTCTGATTTTGTTTTCATGGCTCCATGGAAACTACGAACAGTGAATAGCGAGGCTGCAAGGCTAAACCACTACATTTACTACAGACACATCACACACCACTCTGCCTTGCAGGATTGGCGCCTTCAAACCTGGTTTCAGGCTAACGTGCCATTCTCTGTGCCTACGTCAGGACTGCCTTAGCTTCTCCTATCACAGGAAAATATATCAAATGTCAGCCTTTGGGAAAAACCTGCCAATTACAAGAACGATACAGCACTAAACTCACTTAGCGCCCTGCTTAAAATCAAGTAGATTTTTTACACGTCTTGGTGTTTCTTTTTTTTTAAATGCAATTGTTTAGGGATAGATTTGAAGAGATTTAATGTATTTCAAAAGCCAGCATTAAGGAAGGCTATATTTACATAGCGCTTCAAGATATGAACACCCGTGTGCTGTTCATCATTAAATACAATTGTTAAATACAATGATACACTTTATTTAATAGGCGCGGTAGCCTATGTTCAATATTCTGCATGACGCAACGATAAGGATAAAGCTTTCTTCCCCTCTCCAGTGTTCTTTCAGGGGACGGAAGTTAAGCTGGGGAAACCAAACAGTAAAACCTCTTGCACAGTTTACCTCAGCTCAAACATACCCCTCAGTGACTTCCACCTACATTTGACAGAGAAGCTGTGCACTAAGGCGTTTTCCACAGTTTAGAAGAGAGTTCTCTATTTTGTCACTTCAGGAAAAAAGAATGCAAGCAAGACAGAAGAATTTCATATTAAACAAAGATTAACACAAGGTAAGTGTCCTTTCAAGGCTTAGATGTTTCAGCCACTGAAAAGAAATACAAGCATGAAGCATGAAGTCATGCTACAACTAAAAAAACAATGTGAATTCACACACATATTTGTTTATAATATAAACAAGAATAATTTAACATAGTTACTTTTTTCATTATAAATTTTATGAAAGTTATTTCTAATCCAAAAAAATTAGACTAGAGGACTACCCCTAAACATACTTTTTCTCTCTTTTTTTTTTTTGGCAATCTTAGGTTTTGCAGACTTTGATCAGAAAGCCTAATGAAACCAAAGCAAGAAATCCAAGTAACGTATATGGGGTCAGGTGAAAGCACAACTGCAACTTGCTCCTCACCAGGGCTGGTGTCCAGCCCACCTCCTGCCTATGCTGCTCTGCAGATGGCACTCACTAGAGCTTAAGTGGAGCTTCAACAGCTGTACTACAATCCCCCTGGAAAAATCCTTACTCTTCAATCTTGGATTTTGTAACTTATTTACAGCCGTCCTCGCTGAAGTTGACCTTGGCTGGCTACTCCTTTCAGTGTGGGAAGGATGCCTGTCAGAAAGGAACAGAGCTTGGGCTGGGAGACATAAACACCCAAGGTCCAACCTATGCCAAATGACTCATTGCCTGGCCCTGGGAAATGCTCATTAATTTTTGTATCTGATTTTATTATTTACCTCTCAGGAATGCTATGAAGATTAGTTAAGTAACTTAGGAAAGATAAGCTGTATAGAAATACAGGAATTGTCACAACAGAGCAGAGCAAGAGTAAGGAATGCCTTGTAGAGAAAGAGATATTGCACAACCTACAACCCAGATCTCATCTACAAGTTATGAGACTAGTTTAACTTTAACTCCGAAGTTAACATATTACAAGGAAAATTAATTGTTCGTTGCAACAACCCTGGATATTCTTATCTATATAACTTACACCAAATAGTATAGTGAGCTTTACAAAATAACCTGTCTGACAAAAGCCAGCGCTAAAGCTGAATTCTACTCGTAAGAACATCTCAAAAGGGTCTCCATTCCAAAAGATGCCTAGAAAACACTCTCCCACTGACAAATGCTGCAGAGGCATCGTGACAAGTGGCTGTGGCCCCACTGTGGAGGGGCCTGGCTGTGTGTTTGGGCACCCTTGCCAAGTGCTGGCTGGGGTGGCGCATGCTCCGCTCCTCGTCACTTCTCGGCCTGGTCGGAGGCAAGTCCTGGCTGACTCCTGCACAGAACAACCTGGGCTTCCACAGCAAGTGCAGGCCGATGCCTCAGCCCATGCAGTGCTCTTACTTGCCTGCAAAGCAGATATTAACATAAATCCCAGGAAATCTCATCAGCAGACTCTTCTCGAGTGCTCTGGGATTCTTCAGATGAAGGGAGATGATCACGGGCAAGCTGTATGTATTTGAATATACCTGCTATTGCTATGCAAGTATGTACCCTTTTAATGTAAGTTGGTATTTCAAAGTGCACTGCTGGCTGTTCACTTAAAGAAGTTTTACTGTGATATACACCTTCCAGCATTTTTTTCTCACTTACAAAACAGGACATCAAAAAGACCTCTGGGCTACCACCAAGCCACCCTATCTGCAACAGCAGAGGCCATACAATGTATTGCTATTCAATTTACAATGCAGGTAATGCAGCTTCATATGTCTGTTTTTCTTCAATACTGTTTTTCAAGACTTCTTTCAATACTGTTTTTCTTCCCAGACTACTGAAAACAAAGGATTTTTTTTCTTGTTTTCCAGCTACAGATACGCTTAGTACTTTCTGGCTAACCTCTCGTTAACCCTTGGCTTTTCCTAAAAATTCCCTGGACACCACAGTCTACTCTGAATTTGAGAAAAACGGAAAAGCAAGGGGGAAAAATACAAGTAGGACCTCATAAACATTTACTTTGAGCATTATGTGCCTCAGGGACTAAGGCAAGAGGGGAAAGAGGTTCCTTTAACAATTTCTTGCCCCCCTTTCTGATGACAGTAGAAAGAGGAGCAGATACATGGAGATAAATTTCAATCTCTTAATTCAATTTAGGGCTTTTCAAAAACATGTTTTACATTCATGTAGCCATTAACAGTGTTCAGTCCATCCAGGCCTGTGGACTGAAACAACACTGCCCTGGGATAAAAGGAATATTCTTCTCTTTACGAACCCAAATTAATTTTTACTTTGCTACTTACCTGTCCCAAAAAAAACAGCAGAGGAAACATTGTTTCTAACGATGTGCTTAATTCCTCTACCTTGGCAGGACACAAATGAGGAAATAACCAAAGTTCATATGATTTTTGTGATAAAATCATATGAAGGGAGAAAGGAAAAGGTGGGGTGGTATTTCATACTTAAATGAAGAAAAATTTTCTTTTTGGCTTGTGAAGAACAGCCATTCGAGAGCTAAACGTTAGAACAAAAATAAGCTGACATAAAACACCATGACAGTAATCAGACTTAGTCAAGATTGTTTTTTTCTATCCAAAGTAATTTTGAGTTGCTCTGAAGTTTTTATTTTTCTAATTAATTTCTAAGTAATTTTTCTAGTTTTCTAATTCAATGATTTAGAATGACAGTTTTCAATTTATTATGTGATTGAGCTATCAAAAAAGCACTATACTTTTGGCAGATTTCAAAATAGAATCTCAGAGCTTAGCTTTCTAAAAAAATGTTTTTTTTCTTTTGCTAAAAGTGTTTGTTAAATTTGATTCAGATCAGCAAAACATTTTGGCTGCTTCAAAATCACGTTTTGCTGAGGTTAAACTCTCATTCAAATCCTCTCCTTACCTTTGATTACTCAATCTGTTTTCACAAATAAATAAATAAAAATAAAAATCATCAAGAAGTGAAGTTCTTAGCTGTTCATAGAGTTCACAGAGATTAAGGCAATGCTGTTAACCTTATTCTGTCCTCCAAATCCTATCACTGCCCTACAGTTTTGTTCTAAAGGATCATCAAAACATAGCCATATTATAAGGGAACACTATGAAAATGTAATTTTATTCTTCAAATTCAAAGTCTAGAAATCTCATGGCAGCCAACAACACTTCAACAGGCCCCTCAAGCTGCTGCACCTGAGTGAAAATTACAATAAAAAATATACTCAAGTTACTGCTACGTTGAGGATGCTCCTTCTAGATACCAAAACAGGGTGCAATAAAAAAGACACTTCAATTTGGGCGTAGAAAGCAATATTGTGCCAGATCGTGCTGGATACCCTGCCCGTGTCACTGACCTGTGCTGGGCTACGTTGCACATTTGCTCTGGAGTCAGCACCACAGAAAGCATCTGTATCCTTACATACATACTGCAGATGACAGCCCAAAGCTTGAATTTCACTTAGTTGCACAACGGAAATGTAACAGTAGACAATTCTCAACTCATTCCAACCTTGCAAACTGCAGAGGGGACACCGGGATCTTATGTGTCCCCATTTCATTCGGCAGATCTGCTCTCCTGTTTCAAAGGACTGCTTGCAATGATCTAGTGCCAAAAATCACAGCTGGACCACATCTCCATCAGTCAGTGGATTTAGACTGGTTTTAAAGATTGGCAATGAGTTCCTACTACCTCTTTAGGTAATGACTAAGGCCCCTTGTTTTGCTAAAGATGTCATTTTTTCCTCTGCAAGTGCCAAACACCCTACACCCGGGCCTCTACTTTTAGACAACACCTGAGATGTGGAAACACCACACATTGCAGCAATGCCTGTTCCCTGGTCTCAGAGACCTTCCAGAGCTGCTCTTGCAGCAGATACATCTCATTGGCAGGAGATCAGGGCAACGTGCAAGTGCAGGGCTTGAGGGCAGGGTTAACCCTTCTTCCTCCTAGGCGGGAGCTGTGGATACACACACCTGAGGTCTGAAATCGGTCTGGTATTTAAAGCTGAACAATGGAAGGGGTTCCCAATGGCACAACAGAACTCAGTGGAGCTATAAAACAATTTCACTCGTGAATGCGCTTGCTGCTCTCCTGAATGAGCTAACAGAAATATCTTGTGAGGAAAAGGGCTCTGTTCCAAGAACAGTGGCACTGCGGACAATGCACAGGATTAGCCAGGGCTGTTTCTGACCGCTGACCAAACACCCTGCTGTGTGCTCAGCATCACGTCTGTGCTGAACAAAGCCTCCCCAAAGCCTCCGGAGCGCTTGCTGCACACAATGCCTCAGGGGCCGGTGAGCTCATTTCTATTTGTAAAACAGGTGGGGTTCAAGTGCATTTTAATGTCTGCTTTGTGTGAAATACAAGGGCTGCTATGTGCGAGAGGGCATCTGAACGAGAGGTGCGAGCCACCAGTAAAATGCAGAAAGGGTGGCTTCCCACACAGCCTGCCAAACATCCTTCTCCCAGGGCTTTGCTTTGCACTCAGTGAGCAACAGGATCCCCCTCTCTCTGCACAATTTACCTCCCTAGAAGATTAGAGACTGGGCATTTCATATCAAAACTGCATTCTGATATAGCAGAGTCCAGTGAGCTAAGGCAGCAGGCAGATTTTTGTTTGGAAAGCCAAGCTCTCAGGAGGTGAGCAGACACAACTCCACTGAAATCAAAGATTGGTTTGTCCTAGCATACTTTATACTTCAAGGAAATTACGAACTCAGTAATTTTTAAAGTCTGGTTTTGCAAGAATTACAATAAAAGGCAAACATCGCACAAACAGAGTTTGATTTATGTGAACAGGGAAGGAGGAAGAGTTTTTGAGAAGGCAGCCAGTGCTCCAGGAGAGCGGGCACGGCAACTGTTTGCTTCTGTTTTACTGAAAGCATGACCAGCTTGTAGGTCCCTTGCACAGGTGCACACTAACGGGACAATGGCACAGACAGGACAACAAGACCTCCATATATATATGTATTTTATATATATATGTATATATATATATATATCCATCATGCATGTGGAAAAAAGAACTACAGTAAGATCTCAAACAAGCTAAACTTGTCTTGTGCTGGATGGCACAATGCCCTCATATCCAGTTTCCTGGTCATGAATGACCTCTCATCTCACCTTTTCTGCTACAATAGGTCACTTGATTGTAGGCACAGGCGTGTGCTCTAGTATTACATTCAATGTGACCTTAAAGTCACATGGAGACAGGGTGCTGGTGTAACAAGGGCTTGTCCTACAACTCAGAAGTCACCAAGGAAATACAATGGCCAGAAATGAGCTTGGACCATCTATGTGATGTTTCATATAAAGCTCACAAACCACAAACGTATTATATTCTATATTGTAATTTATTGACTTGTCATCCGAGCTTCATCGGGAGGGGTAAACCTTTTTAAATATCTTTCTGCAAAATAATAAATTAAACAGTATGACATATGCTACCTTGTACTTTCAATTTGATATCTCTTCTGTGTGCCTTCTTTGCTTTAAAAATGAACCTGGCCTACAGAAGGTAGAATAAAATAAAATGCTAAGAGAGCACGAAAAGAAGCAGTATGCACTGCACACTCAGCTCACTGAGCTGCTTTATAAAACCCAGTCAGAAAAGCATCAATGTAGTTTATCCAGAACAGAGCACACAAGCACATAGACCTGCACAGAGAGCGCGTGTAGCCCAACCTGCTCCAAACCCCAAGACCCATAGGCCAAACAAACAAACCACACTCCATTTCCCAAGAGGGAGCTCACTTATTGCAATCCTTTGCTTCAGATGTCTGACTAGAAAAGAGATCCAAAACGGTGTTTTTTCCCCACCAAGTGCTTACATATTCAATGGGCTTGAGGGATTTGATTGCAGCAGTGGGGCAGCCACAGGATGTGAGGTCGGAGTAGAGGCCTTCTTCCAGCACACAGTGATGGTCACTGATTTCCCCTTGGTAACACAGAAGCCAACTGTAAGAATAATGTAACAAATACAGATTAACTGTTCTAGCTGCTTAGGAACGGCAAGCTTTTTCAAGATTTAATATTTCATAAGAGAACAAGGAATATAAACTGTATTTTCTGCTGAGGTTAAGGTGGATTGAAAGGCTAGGTGGCAAAGCAGAAAAATCAAATCACATGGTATGTAAATCTCAGTTTCAGCATCAAGTGGCAGTAATGGAATGCAGGTACTTTTACTGAGTTCTTGAAATCTGGAGTAGGTTCTAACTGAAGCTAAACATCACAGTAACTGTGTAGAATTCTCAAAGGAAAAGCAAAATCGGAATATCTAAACCAACAAGACAGCAGCTACTGAGATACACTGCAAGACAAGGGTCTGAGACACAAGCAAATACAATGAGAGCATGGTTGGCACATTTCACTGTCTGAAATATATAGTAGAAATAAACACATAGTCCTGAAAATGGTGGCATGTAAAACAGACTTACCATCCTCGAAGAACCTTAAAAGAACATGGTATGAATGATGTAAAATCAGAAACTTCTGCTGTGAAATCTATACATGCTCCTTGGAAATGTGTGTTACTGAAAGCTTTCAGCTACAAGAACAAAACAAAACAAAAGCAATGACTAGAAGGGAAGCAAACTC
>JAUBOD010000311.1:30172-40321 GCA_032353885.1 Nothura maculosa
GAAATGTGTGTTACTGAAAGCTTTCAGCTACAAGAACAAAACAAAACAAAAGCAATGACTAGAAGGGAAGCAAACTCATTATCATTAACGTAAACAGAGATAGCTGCAGTCTTAGAGAAATACCCTGTCAATTCACAAGACACAGTGGGTAGAAGGAGCTCTCAGCAAAGAAACTTGGTGACTTTCACCTTCTACTGCTGCTTTCCTCTTAGGAGCTCTTGTGTTGCAAAGTCTCTGGGCCAGATTCTGGATGCTCCCTGAGGATGCGGAGTAGCCAACCTAAGTCCAACCGTGCCAGGAGCGACACAAGGACTGAGGGATGTTGCCCTCCCTGGAAGGTGTCCCTGACCTGTAGCAAGCCCTCAGCTCAGCTCAGCAAATCTACTTTCCAAAAAAAAGAGGGGAAGCTTCAGGCAAAATATTATGGGAGCACAGCTGGTGAAGCGCTGTGAAGTCTCCTGAGACCACAAGGACTGTAAAGAGTTTCTCATTCCAAAACTAGCAGAATTTAAGGAACAGCTGGGCACAGAACGGCACACACACTGCTGACTTCCAAAAATTAACTAAGCTGTTTTTATTTCTTCATAAAGAACTTGAAGTCACATAGAACAATGTCCTATCAATAACATGTTCAACCCACACTGAAAGTCAAGGCTGAATGTGAATATATATTTATGTATACAATATATATGTACTATATATGTATGTGGCATATGTGTACTTATACACAGACACACACACATACATATATAAATATATATATATGTGTATCACTGAAGTGAATTCCACTATAAAACCTGAGAAAGGGGCAAAAAGAGTATAATAAAAAACGTTTCGTGTTCTATGCTGGAAGAAAAACACCCTGGCTCTTGCAAAAGCTGCTTCCCTCTTCTTGCCCCAAATTGGCCTTGCTTCCTGCCAAGGAAGCAAATCAAATGCTTTTGCCAAAACAGACTGAAAAGGCCAAAGACACATGTTAGAAAATGATTTTATGGAAAAGTTTAGTCTATGTTTTGAAACAAAATTCGTAAATTTCCTGTTAGAAAGAGCGACAAAGACTTAAGCTGGCCTTGCATGATATAACTGCAAATTGGAAAAAAAATCAGCTAAAATATGATGCATAGAGCATAAAACATTTTTTCTGTAAATGTAATTGCATAGGTAATTCATTTGAGCTTTAATCACATACACTTTTATCCTCTTGTATCATAATTCCTTTATAAAGGAATATATATACTACCTTTTCTTCACAGGCTAGATGTTTGGCAACACTTAAAAGGCCTCTATCATTTACTTTTCTACAGGGTATATTAAATTATGAATGGTGGTTATTTGATAAAAGCTAGGATAGAATACTAATTCTTCAGGAAAGGTTTATATATTTGCTATTGACTTTAAACTGCTGCCATCTATACTTTATGAGGGTCGACATTACTAATGACATATCACTTCCTAAAAAGTTAATGGACAGCAAATGCAAACACAAATTATCACGGTAGTCATCTCTGCTTCCTAACAATTACAAATTACATTACAAATGCTAATGCTAATGAAGAGGCTTTGTTTTCTCTACAAAAAACATTGTTTCTTTCTACTACATAAATCAAATTAGATTTTTTAAGAGTTGATGACTTCAGACAGCCTTACATTATATATACTTAATTTGTAAGTGAGTCTGGCAGAAGTGAAAAGTTAGGTTTTTTTCAGAGTTGATTTTTTTAAGTTGAATAACTGGAAATAAGAGCAAATGAAAAAAAAAGGCACTTATCTAGGTAGTGAGCATGGTTTCCTTAATTTCAGTGTAAGAATCGATCCTAAATACCTGGGCTACAGCTTGTTTAAGGATCAAAGAGGAAGTTTAAGGATCTGCCAACTTTTACGCATTGGAATGTTTTGAAGGTCCAGACTAAAAGACTGCCAAATATATGGGAAATGCCTAATTTAACTTTCAATAGGAAAATCAGTATTTCTGTAAAACACTGTACTTTAATGATCACTAAGTGTTATGTGTTTCTACACAAAAGCTGACAATAAATAGTTTCACCTCTTAAGAAAAGCTGTATCAGCATGATGTTCTTCCTTCCAAACTTTAGAACAGAATCCTATGGAAACCAATATCGTGACAAGGCAAATTTTTAAAAGTATCTTTCTGACATAGGACTGCTAGCAAGAGAACAGGGCAGGTGAAACACAGTCTTACACAGCAGTGTTTATAGGTAAGTGTGTACGTGTGTGCACATATATGTAATCATAAATATACATACATGTACACACATAAAGAGATGGATTTCATGCCATATCACTGGAAACTAGTAAGAGTGCAAAGCACAATCAATTGAAACCTTAAAGCTTTTCAAATAAACCCAAGATATGCAAAATTTCCTTAAAGCACTTCATGAATAGGTTTTGGAATATTCTAAACAAAGTTGTAAAGTCAAAGAAAGACGGGAAAAAATATCTAGGACTATAAGGATACCACCTGCTTAATCTGAGTGAGTTATTTTATCTGGTATCCTTTACTAAGGCCTCATTGTGAGAGTACTTAAAAGGCTTGAGATTTGGCCACTACCTAATGCATGAATAGGTTTGGCAGGAAATCAGTGTTTAAGACTAAAATAATACACCAATTATGTCTTCAAGCAGGAAACATTTCCTGTAGTCCTGGGTTAATCATAAAATGTTAGAACTAAAATATGCTTGGAGAAAAAGAAGAGGTGTGGTCAATCTTCTCCAAGTAACACAATATATAGATTTCCCATGTGCTTATGGCATTTATACCTATCTATGCAAGAAAGGATAAAAACTATGTCCAGATGACAAAATACTTAAATATTCTGTAACAGAGTCACTGAACTCTAAGGACTCCCTGTTTTGCAAAATGTCATGTTTACTCAAATTTGCTTAGCTAATGGCAAGACACAAAGAATAATAAAACCACAACAAAGAGAAGGCAGAAAATAAATTATAAGTGCAGGAACCAAAGACAGCCCTGTTGGAAATAAATACGGCTGCAGACACAGACCATGCACCATGACAAGCACAAACATTTAGAGCAGGTTTTTGATTTTCAGAGATGCCAGAAAGGTCTGTTAATGGAACATTACCTTATCAAATAAGGACCAAAAGCACTCAGTTCTAAATTAACTGCTTTTTAAAAAGTAAACTTTTTTTTTTCCTATGAATTGCCAGGGAAATTATTAGAATGTATCATAAAAGAGATGTATCACAGATTTGTTATAACTTTGTTAATCTTCACCTGTTCAATGAACAAGACAGAGACAAATCAAGTATAACATAAAGAATGGAAAGAATAGAGAAATAGGTCACAGAGAAATAAAGGCAAGTTTCCAGAAACAGAAAGGAAAATATAGGAAAATAAATAGTTAGAAAGATCCAAAGGAACTCAAAAGCCACTGAACTGCTTGCATTTTTTGAGGACAGAACACTGAAGGATGGGATCTGGACTAAAACAAAGAATAAAACTGTGGTAAACTTAGCCTTTACAGGTCTACCAGCTTCCCTGAGCAATACTATACAGAGGTGATGATAGTGAGATACCCATCCAAAGTAACAACTCAGCAAGTTCAACATTATCCAGGTTTGATTATTTAATGTTGTTTAGTAGAGAGAATAATGTAATTTAAACATACCAAATGTGGAGGCTCATTCATTCCAAGAGGTTCCTGCAATAACACATACATAAATACAAATAAATAAGATTAATTATTATTAGCTCCCCAGAAGTTAGTTCTACATCAAATTCCTGAAACTTTCGAATTAAGAATACAAAAGCAGAAAGACCCATATTTCCTATTCTCTTGGCACATTTACTTTCTCTCAGTCTTATGGGCAGGCTTATGGGTTCCTGGCTCTCTCCCTGGTTCCTCAGTCCTTTTCCATACACAAAAGTAGTGTAAATGATAATTGGCTCCTGTAACATAGAGTCCATGTAAATTTCCCTGCACTTATTTTAAACCTATTCCTTAAAAGAAGAGACAGTTCAAGAAGGCAGGAGGTTGGGGTGCCTCTTCTGACAAGGACACCTTAAAATAATGTTAAATATTTTGTTCCTTTTCTCTTTTCAGTACAGTAGTATCTTTTTATATATATTCCTTACTGGGGGTTTCCTGTTTTGCATTAGGTTTTAACAGTTCTAGAGTTAGCTGACTTGGGCAAGTGGCACTACCTTCAAATTAAAAATGGTTTAAAAATATTTCCTGCTTTACATTTATTATATATCACAGTTATTACAGTAAAAGACAAAAAAAACAACAAAAAAACCCACACATAGCATCAACAAAAAAATACTCAGCGCCCTGCTATACAAGAATAACATAGGGTAGATGCATATTCAAGATATGTTATCAATTAAGCATGTTACCATATTTTATGGTAAATTACTCTTTCCAGGCAAGGGTATTCCTTTTTGTACATGCAGCCTGCCAAAAGGAAGTTCTCATGTTTATTTAATTCGCTCATTAACAGATAGAGACAGAATTTGCATTTCATAAAGGTCTCCATACTGTACAGATTAATTGTATGTCAGCCTACAAAGATGGTTAATTTGTCTCCAAGTGACTAGGCAAACAGATTAAACACTCCAGCTTCTATCAAAACATTATTATATTCTCAGGACTCCAGAAGTCCTATTTTTCTTAAGTTTTCCCCTTAACAAATTCTGATAACTCACCAGCTTAACAGGGCGAATTGACATGATCATTTTACTGGATCCGCCCCAGTCAAAGAAGCACTTGTATTTTCCTTTCTCCAATACATACTGTTCTCCACAAAAATATTTCTGTTGATAGGCAACCCACCTAGAGAGCGACATAGAAAAAAAAAGAGATATTAAATTTTTCTGTGTAGTTTGCTAGAAATACTAATGAGTTAGAAAAGTTAGAAAATCATAGGTGTGAAAATTACGTCTTCTTTAGATTTGATTTTTACAGGTTATGTTGTCTGTCAGATGGACTCAGCATGAAAAACTCCACAGAAATTTTCACAGCTATGATTTTCTGCTTTTACTTTGTAAACCTTACTTTAAGAAATAAACACCCTAGGTCTCTGCTTTCCATCAAATATATTTTCAACACGAGTTAATGCACTGCTTAGAAGCTTAAAAGAAAGATACTTGATTGAACAGTACTTGAATCTCTCTCACTTCAATCTGTACCTTTTCGGCATTCTCCCAGACAGAACTTTTTTCCAACTTTTCTAGTTGGATTTCGTTAAGAAAAATGGTATAAGCAGAAAGGGAAACAAATGAGAAAGTCTTGTCAGGATGAGATAAAAAGAAAAAATTGAAAAAGTTAGCAATTCAGCTTCTCCCACTCAACTTCTCTATTTAAGAGCATGAGAAACACTCCACTGAGCAAGACTGGTGGTCCATGAGCTCTTTCCATCTTGCTGGCTCTGGCAGTGGCAGAAATATTCTGAGGCTAGGTAGAGAGAAGATGCTGACCTGGGTACTCTATGGGATCCATTCCTCTCTTAGTTCCCCAGCCTCCTGGACTGTCATATTAAGAGAAGCTAGTGGATATCTCCTTGCCTAGTTCCTTCAGTACTCATTTATGAATCTGCTTGTCATGGACTTGTCTGATCCTTTTTGGAACCTCCTGATGCTGTCTGCTCTCACAGCTGGAGATTTCACTGTTTGCTTCCCTTTCCTATAATACTGAAGTTTCCTAGAAAAAAATATCTTTGGATATATGATTGATAGAATCCAGACCCATCACCTCTCCCCAAAAACATCCCTCTTCTCCATCCTTGAAAGTGCCCATTAAACCTTTGCTTTCTATCCTTCAGGCAACTTTCAGTCCATGAAAGACCTTTTCTTTCAATTTCATGCAATCTAGTTTCTTTAATAAACTCTATTTTTCTGTCAAAAGTATTAAAAAAAAAAGAGAAAGAGAGAGACAGAGCGAGAATAAGAAACACTTAACACTTCCGTTCATGTATTTTGGTAGACTTACACTCCACTTCTCACAAGAATCGACCTTGTCTCTGGGCCAAATCCAGCCTGCTCCAAATCAGGAATTTCTTCATTGACTATGTCCAAAGCTTTTTCATCCTCATCATCAGACTGAAAAAGCGTCACTGATGACTCTATGAAATCCTAAGAGACAGCAAAGGAGTAAAGAGACAGGCTGTCACAGTCTAGTAACACTCCATAACGTAAAACATTTTGGCAAGGAATTGTAGCTTGAGAGGTAACATTTTATAAAAACAGTCAAGTCCCTTGCCTACATCTTTAAGAGAGATTCAGATATTAGAGTGTCTAACTCAAAGCCTGTCAATTTATGCATCCTGATATTGCCTTTGGTGGTTTCCACTGAAAGGAAAAGCCTGCTATCCCCCCTGAGACTATCCTTTCCCTTTTGAGGGGACGACTAAGGCAAAGAAGCCTGTTCAGAAAGAGAAAGTGAATGGTGAATGAGCAGTCACAGTTCAGTCTGCAAGTTTCCAACAGCTTCATAAATTACCATTCCTAGTATATCCCACGACTAATTTGTGCATCCAGTTCTTCCCCCTTTCCTAGTGACAAAGCAATAATATGGGGAGGACAAAACTTGGCAACACCTGGGCAGCTATAGCTCATTTTTCCACCACAAAAGGTCTGTAATTTTTGGATACATGTAGAATAGAACTGATCACTACAGCAGTAAAATAAATTTGCTATCACTTCCTGTTATCACTCTTTTGACACCGAGTGACAATGCTTTACATGCTCATTTGGCACAGGTGCTTAACTAAATTAAGTGCAGAGCTTTAGACACCTTAATTTCAAGTTCCATGTATGCAACCTTTTAATCACTTCACCCTCATAATCAATTTTATGCATATAATTCATTCACTGTTTGGGAAAACAGAACATCAGCATGTTCACTTTCTGTTGAGTGAACCCTGACACGGGCCCTGTAAAGGAGATTACACCACTGCAGAGGATTAAAACATGATGAACAGCAATTTAAGAATGTATCCAGAATGGCTCAATCTCACTACATCGTTTACAGCAAACTAAAAAGTCACACAAACACAAATGCTGTGGTACAACTGCTTTCTATGCCAACTTGATGATCTGTTTCATTTATTTATTTTAAAAGTTGCACCTATTCCAAAAATACACTAGAAATAGAAGTGCCAGGCCTGGTTAAATCATTAAGAACAACTTAATGCTTTTTTTTAAGCATTTAAGTTTTAAGGGAAAACTTTATTGGAAACTAAAGTAGGCTCCACCAAAACAGACTGGTGATTTTGTCTGGAAAACAATCTTAGCTCTTTCCTTGCCCACAATAGTCACTGGCAAGCATCTACTCAACAATTTCTCTCAGTGGTGGCCAGTGACACGACAAGGGGTAATAGGTGCAAACTGCAACATAGGCAGTTCCATCTCCATGTGAGGAAGAACTTCTATCATGTGAGGGTGAGGCACTGGCACAGGCTGCCCAGGGAGGTTGTGGAGTCTCCTTCTCTGGAGATCTTCCAAACCCGCCTGGATGCCGCCCTGTGCCCCGTGCTCTGGGTGTCCCTGCTGGAGCATGGTCTCTAGAGGTCCCTTCCAACCTCAACAACTCTATGATTTGATGAATTTGTCCCACATGACACAGTGCATTAGAAAACAGTGCAGCTGACTCTCAAACTAGCACACAGTACAAACTGCTGTCCTCCCTCGGGAACATGCTATGTTTGACTCCAGCGTATCCAATATAGGTCCCAATACCAAAGCTGGCAGTACACTGGGAACTTCAATTCCTGAAGATCATTCCATCTCTGCTGTCAAAACACTCCCTGAATCCCCACATTAGTGCCTGTGACAGTGCATAGTATGTATCAGAAATATTTCAGGCAGGCAAAAACTGAACAGATCATGCAGTCTACGGCACGTGCATCTTTACCAGTGGATGGGGAGGGCCACTTGTAGCAACTCCTCTTTTACATGTAATGAAAATACTCTTCTGATTTGTCAGGAAATTAAATTGAGGCCTCAGCCTCAAATGCTCCTTCTAGCACGTGTGCAGGGACATAGCTCATATTTTGCTAAGCCCTAATGAGCTTTCCAGGAACCCGTAACACCGAGTGCTTGACTAGCTTTGTGCAGCACTAACTCAGGTCCATGGGAGCTGCTACTGACCCAGCTAATGGAGCACGCCACGCTCGCCCTGCTCTTCCCAGCACCGTTTACGTGCTTCCGTACCACGCTCCTGCCTTCCGGAGCACAGTGCAAAGACACCCGAGCTGACTCTGCCCGGAGCTGACTCATGTACCTATGGGCTTAGTAGCTTGAGCTTCACGCCACATGAACCAGGTTAAATAGCTTCCAGACCTGAGCTAGCCCTAAAGCCAGCAGCAATGGCCACCTGGTGCCATGGCTGAGCAAGCAGGCCTAGCTGAATCTGACTGTCATTAAATGGGATTACCCTGGTGAGCCTCCAGAAATAGCAGGGGCAGTCTCCAGGGCCTTGGTAAACTGCCCACAAGCAAAGTTGGCTGCCTTTCACAAATTCCATTATTCTCTATAAAGACTCCTGAATTTATCCAACTAAAACAGATTTTTCCAAGCAAGAAAAATAAAGGTGATTTGTCCATTAATAGCTCCATCGATCAGTGTCATACCACCACACCATCACTTTACCACACTTATATTTACAGACCTCCTGAGATGATGTAGAACTGCTAGTCTGTCTGTTGTGCAAGCTACAGACCTGAAGCACAAAGCACTAGTTTGGGATTTTTGTCTAGATCCCCCCAAGAGAGTTTGGTTCCAAAGTGTTTTTAAAATCATGGCCTCAACTAGTGTACATTAGGCTGCAAAGGGAGACGCGGTAGGCCTGGACACTGACCTACATGCTCTACATCCGAGAATGGCTCAAGCCAAAACCAAAACACTGCTGCTGTTAGTGATTTTATTGATTCCAGTTACAACCATCTCCTTTCCTTTAACTAAGACATAGTCTGGGGAAAAGCAGTACTTACAGTATTATCCATATACACGTATTTTGAATGATATATGTTCCTATGCGAATGATATATGCTTTTAAAATGCTAGTTCTAATGACTTGAGTATCCTGACTGTTCTGGATTTGAGTCAAATTAATTATATGCATTAATTACATGCATTATATTAATTATGTGCATAACTTTAAGCACATAATTATGGATTTGCTGAATGGAGGCTTAAAATGATCAATTTAAGTTATTCAAGTATCCTAGGTATGGCTTGACAGGTAAGAAAAGTTAAGATTAGTCACTAGCTGAATTGTATTCTGCCCATTCAAAACAGAGTCAGAAGAAAAATCCTGTCCGTTTTCTGAGAAACCTGAAAACAAATTATTTAGATAGAGACATGGGATTTTTCTTCAGTTTAGTGAACTTTCAGACTTCCATTTAGGTTACATGATAAATTCTGATCATACAGTGATTGCTAGGTAGCCTTCCTAAAATAAAAACTGGAAATTCTGATATTAAGCATAGCTTATTCTTGTTCTCAGTAATATTTTTGTTATAAGGATTGTCAAAGCAATGGGCTTGCTTTAAATGTCTACCTTCAAACTTCAGAAAATTTCCAGCTTAGGAAGATCAGTCACAATGAGGAAGTCTTTGTGATCTCACAGTGAACAAACTGATTCTCAAAAGAAACCACTTTCAGCAGCAACCTTTAAAGCTCAGTAATCGTCATCACCACATCTCACCATAGGAAATAATAAAGAAGCTGTAATCCTGTCTCCCCATCACTCAGAATACTAAGCTTGCTTCCAATACAAGACTCTGTTACAGATTTTATTATTATCTCATCATTGCCCCCATAAACACTTCAGTAGCAGGGATTTTCTCACCATGGTAACTTGTGCTGCCAAAATTTTCTGGCACAAAATCACAGAGATAGAGGATAAGGCTGTTTTAGAGTTTGCAACAGCTGTTGTGTTGAAGAGCTATTTTTAGTTTAATAGAGAACTACACTATACCCTTATGCATTTTAAAGTTATAAGACCATTCCATTCTAGAGTTTTGATCAGTTTAAAGTGCAGAAGTGAGATACCTGGAAAATCCATCAAGGAAACAAGGAATTACAGAATCACAGAATCACAGAATCTACAAGGTTGGAAGGGACCTGTAGAGATCATCTGGTCCAACCTTCCCGCTCCAGCAGGC
>JAUBOD010000311.1:127826-138029 GCA_032353885.1 Nothura maculosa
ACAACATAAGGTCCAGCTGCAGGTCAGGTAGAAGCCAAAGTGCTATTCCTGCCCGGAAGGTGTCTGACTGGAGCTCCTGGCAGCAACCCAGGGCAGGGAGCTCACTTCAGTGCTTGTGCTCTCGCAACACCTAACTGGGCACGGTTTGCAAGAACAGCTCTCGTCCATTCTAAATGATAACCCACTGAGAACACCTTCAACAATCATTTAGCTGAAAACAAAGACTGGCATCACACTCCATGAGATATTAATGCTAGAAGAATTTTGTGATTTTTTTAATTGAAACACACTCTCCTCTGCACAACTAAGACTGTGAATGTCTATATTCTAGAGGATAAAACATCTCCAAGACACAATTATTTTATTACCAAATTTCCAATAAGAAATGTTGACTTTCACTGTAACTTCCTCTAAGCTGATTTGTGACAGCCTGTAATGGGGAGATTACTCAACTATTAAAAGTCTGAGCAAAAAAGCACTTCAAAAAATAAGAGTGCTGAAGCTTTAGAAGTTTCTGACTACAAGCACTGCTAATGTCTGCAGACATCACTTTCTCTCTCAATGAATCACAGTAGCTTGAGAAAAAAGGGGTAAATAGTGACCTGAAGGGAGAGGGGCATCTCCCTGATCTCTTGAGTTCATCCACTATATTGAGGGTTGAGAGGTGAAGAGGCCACCATATAAGGAAAGAGGCAATTTTGCAGACACTCAGAAGAGCAAAAAACCACCAGTTGGATGTTTCCAGTTCACATTTAAAACTCAAATCCAAAACACATTCTCCAGAAACACTTTCTAGCAACACGGTAACTACAGTCATTCTGCTAAAAAACTCTTACAACAACTGCCAAGATGAAAAATTCCTTTGGATTTCTCAGCCCTCTCCTCAGCTAGAAAAGAGTTACAGGTGAAAGGATCAGCTCCCCGGAACAAATAAAAGATATTCAATTCAAAAGGCAAGCATTTGGGAAAGCAATCTACATGAAACATAGGAATTTCACTGGAAACCAGATTTGCATTGAGCTGACATGATAGGTAATGCTGTCATTGAGGTAACTTGCACCTAAGTACATAAGATTCCTATCTTGCCAACTACTACTTAGGCTATGACACTAACTTTCATATAATGTTAAGACTCATTCTTAAATTATTTTAAATAGAATTTGCTAAAATACCTTGTTCCCAAACTCCACGAATCGACACCAGAGCCTACAATCTACATCAAGTCTCTTTGAGGCATCAACACTTGATATTCACCGTGACTAACCAGGCTGTGAGAGTCTCGAGGAAGACAAGCTGCTCACACAGGCACTTCTTAGGAAAGCTGTGACTAACCAGGCTGTGCAGCAGCCTTGGGAAGGGATGCCTGAGCTCCGACATGTCTTTTCCATAACTGCCAAGCCCTGCATCACAACCCACCTCCCCAGTTCTCAGCGGGAAGCATGTGCCACCCAAAGGGGGTACCTGGAGTCTCTGAGCAATCAGGCCAGACAGCCTTTAGAGATGCCATTCCAAACTCCACTGAGTTGGACTGCCTAAATTATCCAGATTATTTACAACTATTTACACTAAACGCTGAGATACCAGAGCTGCCCAGGTCACCCTAAAGAGGCCCTTTAGGATTAGTCCTATCTAGAGTTAGTACCATCTAAAACTCCGACTTAGCGGGGCCCGGAGCCGCTAAGACCCCAGAACACCAAGAGCGGGGAGCCGGCTGCTGAGCTCGGCCTGCAGGAGGGGCCTCCCCGCCGCGGCGGCTCCGGAGCCTCGGGCGAGGACGAGCAGCTCCGGGCGCTCGTGGACGAGCATGCCCCACGCGCATGGGGTCCATAACGGCAGCACGCACCTCGCCCCGCAAGATGCCGCCCAGCCCCAACCGCCGCCAACCGCCACCAACCGCCGCCGCTCGCGCCGTTACCGGGGAAAGCCCCGCCCCCCGCCAGGCCCCGCCCCCGCCCGCCTCCCCCGCCGCAGCCCCGCCTCTTCCGCCGGGCTCGCCGGCACCCGGGGCCCCGCCCCTCGCGGGAGGCCCCGCCCCTCAGGGAGGCCCCGCCCCCTGGTGCGGGCGCCAACGGTCGCGCCGCGGGCGGCGCCCGGCCAACGGCCAACGGTCAACGGTCAACGGCCAACGGCCAACGGCGCCCGGTCGGGAGCCGCTTTAACGCACACGGGCTGCGTGCTCCGCATCCGGCGCATACGCAGGGGCGTCTCCACGCTGCTTTCCTTTGTAGCAGAGCTACAACAGGAGCACTCAGATTGGTCAGCTTTATGATTACTCTTAACTGTGCAAAGAAAAGCCCTACATTGGCCAACAGAAGACCAAGGTGGCAGGGACAGGCGTTTGTAGCGACCCATGTTCCTAAGCAGGCCCGGGGTGGATGTGCAATGTAGAGGGAAAGCCTAAGCCAGCCTGGAGCCCAGATGATTACAGTAACTGGCATTGGAGAGGACAGCTTGTTTGTGCTAAACACAGCATCAGGGCATAGAGAGGATTCAAATTTTACAATTTAAATCTCATGAGGTAGGGGCTGAGTATTTTGTTTGGTGGTCTTTACTTGTCAACCTCTATGCATTGCCTTGGCATTATTTAAACAATGCAGTCAGTTATAAAACCATCCATCTTAATGAGAGTTTTCAAAAACAGCAGAGAAGGAGTTGCAGGGAAGAGGCTGTGTGGATCAGTGAATAACCGCAGGAGTGAACAGTATTACCAACTACACTGGTAAACGTTAAGTGGTAGATGTATGAGCACCACGTGTTCTTTTGCTGCAGCTTGACCCATGGCAAAACCCTGAAGCACCTTCACAACTCTGAGCAATTGAGGGTTTAGGGTTTGTTTTGGATGATCCTCTACGACAGACTTCCCTGGATATCATCGTATCCATAAACTAAGGCAAGACAAAAACATCAACTCAGAAATAACCACCAGTACTGTAACTTTTATTTGCTAATAAATATCTTAATAAACAGGCTTACCCCATCTGTAAGACCTGATAATGCCTCTTAGGAAATCATAGAAAAATAAAATACAATAATAATCAGTAACTTGTACTTTGTACAAAATTCTTATTATGTTGCTCAGCAGGTAGCTTTGCCAAACCCCATATTCTTTCTGCAAATAGATGGCATATGTAATGCAATTCACCTTAAAAACATCCTAATGTTGAGAGCTGAGCATTCTATTACACTATTAACTTGTAGGCATGCCAGCACATGAAAATTTACATGGAACATCATAGTATCATAATAATAGAATTAAAAAAAATGATATCACCACTTTTCAGTAAATATGAACAACTTCACTTCTAAAGTAAATTCCTCTTGGGACTGCAAATCAGTATATTAAGCTCCTTATTTCATGGCTATTCCAACTGTCATAAACTGCCTAAAAGACAGAAAGAAAAATGGACTTGGAACAGATAAGGGAGACATATTACACAAACAAAAGTCGTTCGGAATGGTGAGGCAGTCCCAGGGGGAAAACAACTCTACCAGCTGTGAAATGTTCAGTCTCTCAGAATTAGTAGATGGTGCTCGCAGTATGCAATGCTACCCAAGTCGCAGGCCGATATGTAACGCAGAGGTATCGTACCAAGGTTGTTCTGCTGTGAGATGAATGGTGAGGGTTGTTGTTACAGGGAGTTGTCACTACTCAAACAGATCTTGAAAAGAGGAAGCAATTGCAAAACACAAATGTTATCTGGGGTCTTCAACGAAAAAGTGGTTTTCAGGAGACTGATACGGATACAAGATCTGTGCTGAGGCCACGGTTTGTTTGTAAAATACAAGTATTATCATGATTATATTGTTACTTCAGAAGCCGTCTACCTTTAAAGTTCTGACATGGCTGCTTAAATATATGTGTTGGTCATCAAATATTCATATATACACATACATTGATACATTTTATGGCTATGCTAGAACAGCGAACTATGAAGAGCAGTCATATTTAATTGTGTACAATCTAATTTCACAGAAGAGACAGAGATTAAAACCTTTTTATTTTCATTTACGTTTAAAACCAATACACAGAAATAGAGGCTATCCTGAGAGAACATACCAGCCACATTGTCTTCCAAGAGAAAATCAAAGAGAATTTCTGGAAGGTAATCAAATATTTTTCCTTGTATCTTTTCTGCATGTGAAGATGGTTTGTTATACAAGTTTACAAAGCTGATGACAAAAGCAAAACAATTTATGCCAACTTGATCAATGAGGGTTGCTTTGCTAGAAGATAACATATTGCCTTTCAGTAAATATCATTTCACATGATCTTTTTAAGCCTTTCTTTCTCTTGGATAAATTGCAGATACAATCCTGAGAAGCTTAGAGTACCTGTTGTTGCTACTGAAGTCACTGGGAGCTGAGGTTGGACAGAGCCAAAACAGGACAAGCCCTTTTTGCCAATCTGTGGGATATTCAGTCATGGCATCACCATGTGTAATCCAGTTGACACAAACCATGAGGGAATTTTTACATTGACCTCAACAGAAGTAGGACCCAAGGCTTTAGGTAAGAAAAACCTGCACTGAAGTATTGACTGAATCCATTTCCATTACCAGGGTTAACCTAGAAACAACTATTTTTTCCACACTTCTCTGAAACAGACCTCCACCTCATGTAGAAAAGTTAAAAGAAGAAACTGCTGCAAAAAGAAGGAATGGCATTTAAGAATGCAACAGTGCCAATTCAACACTTCCCTGGGGAGCGGCAGAGGCAGCATCCTGGCTGTAAGTTTAAAATGAAGCATATGTGTGTCTTTTAGGCATCTTAGAGCGTGCTGATTTTTCTGAAATATCGACTTACTGAAGTCCAGAACACAGAGCCCCTGGGAGGACATTAGTCCTGTTTTTGCTGTTGTACCTTTCAGTAAATGAGAATTATAGAATTTACACTATAATACACTAGATACAGAAAACAGAGTTTGTTCAAAGGGGAAAATAACTAAAGCAGCTATTAGGAAGGGAAGATCGTATTTTCAAGGCTACTTAATATAAAACTGAAAGTATAAGTCATCGCATATAATAAAGAACAAAAAGGCAAAAGATATTAATGTAGAATATTTATAGAAACATACATACAAATAGATCCTGTTATGTGAATTGTTATTTCATATATAAGATATGGAAATATATTTTAACTCTAATCCCTGTTTTAACCTCATGTTTCTTCATTAAATATTTTTTGCCAGTTTTCCTTTCTAAAATCCAACACTTAGAGCATTTCCTGGGGTATGCTCACTCACTCAGCTTCCCTTGAAAATGTCTCTTGCTTCACCTTGTAAGAACCTTTGAAGGGATATTTAAAATAAAATGATTTCATTCTAAGATATTTAAATGCCAACAGAGGGATTGAAAGTTTTTATGGAATGGCCTACATCCTAATAGGAATGCTGGCTCACAGGCAGCTCTCTTCCCTTTTGCAATCACTAAAGCTTTCTACAGGAACTGGGTGCATGGAAAAGAGTTGGTAGAAAAGCACTTGGTGTGGTGCCATTCGATGAGCAGTATCAGGTGACCGGCCAGCTTCCTGCAAGAGGGTTTGGGAAACATTTTTCCAAGCACTATGTGCATTCAGTGCATGCTGCTTAAAACGATTCAAAGCCAGTTGTGCAATCAAACCTCATTTCCATTATTGGGAGTTATATAATTAAATTCTGTAGCTATGGAAAATCTCAGGCATTATGATATCTATACAATATATCTATACAATTCTTTATATATACACACTTTCTATATCCATAAGGGGCTGAGCATGGCATGGCCCCTGTTCTGAGGATCTATACCCAACCACAGCGCTCACAGATGAGCAGTGGGAGTTACCAGATGTAGCAGGATGGTAGAAGATACTTGGGAGCTCTAAATGCATGAAATTGTCTTGTGCAAAATTTTTGTTTATTTTATAGTTCTCTAGCACAATAAGCACCGTTCTGCCTTTTGGATGTTATTCTAGCGTTTA
Organism: Nothura maculosa; assembly: GCA_032353885.1. Taxonomy (NCBI): domain Eukaryota; kingdom Metazoa; phylum Chordata; class Aves; order Tinamiformes; family Tinamidae; genus Nothura; species Nothura maculosa. The sequence continues at coordinate 133,782 of JAUBOD010000311.1, forward strand.
AGGACTTTTTTCCTTCTCAGAGATGGGATTTGCTGTCTCTCCTGGAGATTTCATGATCACTGATCACTCCACGTTATCTCAACCTAAAAGATTTCTCTCTCGTTCTCAAAAAAAAAAGTCTGATAAAAGAGATACCTTTGCCTTTTATTAAGGAAGATCAATCACTAGGTGAAAAAGGGAAGAATTTTCTTTCTGTAAGAAAACTGTTTATCAGAATACAGTGCTCTTGAAATAGGCACAGATGCTACGATAAGTGAAGCATATTTCCACTGAAGTATTTTTGTGGAGGATGCAATAGAATATAGCCTTGTATTATGACTCTTACTTTTGTTACTCTAAAAGATGCATTGAATTGATATGGTTCATGCAGCCACATGCTTTACTATTTCCTTCCCATGCTACGCAGAACAAACTCCATGGCAGCCTGAGTCCATGAAGGGGTAGGTTCAGTTCTACCATGTATTCCTAAGAATAATTCCCAGCTGCTAAAATGGATCCCCCGGAACCCCTCCATCAGCCAAGCCCAAATAGCTGCATACCTGTTTCTACTTGCAGTGGGGCCAGCTGAAATTTAGTAACTGGCCCTGGGTGCAAGTTAAAGGAGGTTCTGCACTGCCCTAAGTTGGCTGCTGAAACAGTCCCAAAGAGTCATTCTGACACAGAAATTGCTGGGGTAAATACACTCTTACAAGGTACCTCCACAATGCCAGCTGTTCCACCTAGTAAATCTCTACTGTATCTCTATAAAGGAAGTCTGAGTGTTACTTATGATCCACCTTTATGCCCTGCATGAAGCTGCACTTAAACAGAACTTATAGAGCCCAGGAATAAACTCACAATATCCTCAAAAGTTCCAAATTATTAGTCTTAAATTACCAAAACCAACCAACCAAAACTCCCAAATACTACAATCTATAAACTACATATCAAAATAATCCATCTAACACCTAATAAAATTTTGGACACAGAATGCTTCATCTAAAACAACTAATCTGTTCTGAATTTATAGTTGAATATATTTGCAATTAAAAGATTGCTTTATACTGACAAGTCTTAGTTGATGTCTTAAATCAAGCAGAGTATGTGGCTGAGCTTTCATTGAGCGGCCATTGCACTGAAGCACCTCGGAATTTAAAAGGGCAACTTACTTTTCAGAAAAATTTAGACCACAGAGCTCAATTCCATTTCCTTTATCTCATGAAGATCCCATTACTTCTCAATAAATACAATCTGAAAACATCTAATAAGCTGAATCTACTAAACCTTCTGCTATTTTAATGTCAGCATTAGGGTCTAGGTCCTCTCTTTTCAGGGCCTCAGCAGAAGGACGAGATACAATCAAGACATCAGATTCATACCACAGATACCAGGATCTGAGCTAGTTGCTTTGGTCTCTTTCACAGTAAGGTAGGAGAAACAGGCACTTCTCTGGCAGAATTCAACTCACCCAAAACTAAGCAACTAAATTTTTGAGATGACTTGCTTCCCGCCAAGGCCCACTTCTCTCCATGGACTCCAAGGGAGCCTCGGATGACTAGCTTGAAGGCAGACTTCCAATAGGAGGTGAGAGGATCTTGCAGTAGTTCTCAGGGTGCTCACTGACAGTGGCCATGCCAAGTAAGGATGAGCGCTGCAGTTTCCCTACTTCCATACTGGATGATTTCCCCACTCTTGCAAGGCCATCCAGGCTGTTTGCCATCAGCTCCGGAGCGCTGTGCTGGGCATGGGAGCCCTTGCTGGCCTGGAGAGGCTGATCCAGCCCCGCTTGGCAGGCAGCTCCTCACCTGAACTGCATTCTGGAGACAGCGCTTAAGCGTTTGTGCCCATGAATGGATTTTTGTTCTTCCCAAAAGATGAACAAAATCTGAATCTGTGGGAACAGACTACACAGGGCTACCACCTGTAAACAACTAACTTAGAACTATTTCCTTTTGTCTGCATTTTAATGCCTGTTTTGGATTGCATCTCACACCAACATTATTTTGCAAACTTTCAACAGGTAGTTTCAGTCATGAAGCACTGTGTAAGGTGGTCCACATTATGAAGAACAGCCTAGGAGATTTGCTTACATTTGTTAGACTGGAACCCTTAACTGTACAATGCAAGCTGCAGGATGACTAAACACAGCTAATTTTCACCTGGTAAAAAGTAACCCCTATAGCAAAGTAAGCTACTGTGATTTCACACATACACTTGTGGCCTGCACAGAATTACACACACATTTGAAAAACAACACCTGTTTTGTTTTTAATGAAGAAAAAGAAATGTAAAAAAGCCCTAGTTGTTTGTTTTTCCACATTTGTTTGCATTGAATAGACCAGAAGAGTAGGCAAGGAAGCTGAGCAAGAGAAAAAGAAATGTTTCCAAAATGGGGGAAATGTAAATTTGATCAAGTTTACAATTATAAAAGTGTCATACTGCACAACAACAGGAACAAAAAACCAAGCCATATAAACTCACAAAATCCAGGAGAGGATTTGCAATGCTTTTAATATATGTCCTCACCAAAAGAATCCCTTGTTTGCTCCTTTCTGGTTACCCAAACACTTGTTTATATAAAAAATATATCTGATTAATAAATGTTTTAATATTGTTACTATATTTGTTCTATTGAAAATATATTTTCAGTAGGGTGATAAATCTGGAAATCATTTTCCATGAAAGACATCCGGTTGTGTGCATGTAACGTGCCATTGTGCAGCCACACTCCCAGGAATGAATAAGCGTGCAAAGGAGAATTAAGTGGTGCACACATGTGGTTTGGATTCATTATGAGCATTTGTGAGACCCCATTAACAAATAACAGATTCTTACCTCCTCAGTAATGTATTTAAATATGAGAGGGGCTTCTTCCACAGATGGTTATGGAAACACTGTCAGGCAAAATGGAAAATGAAAAACCAACTTCTACACAGCTCTCTGATGTTATTATTTGTAAAGGATCCAAAAGTAAGTACAATCTTTTTTTTAACAAGAACCCTTACCAGAAATTATTGAGATGTGGAAGTGGGGGAATGTCCCCGGTGACAGTAACAGGACAGAACAGAGGCTGTTTTTCCCCTCAAGGCCTGGGATCCTGCCCAAGCCACGTGCTTGTGCAGTCTGCCCGAGTTCAGCAGTGCCGATAGTCACCTTTGTAGCTGCAGTAGGGCTGCTCCTGCCCTTCTGGAAACACGCTTATCCCGTCGCCACCTGGGAATCCTTCTCTTTGGAAAAGTTGTTCCTCAGTTAAATCTTTTTTAATGGAAAAAAAGGAAAATGTACTCAGTTCTCTACTGTAACCCCATTTACATTACTGAAGTTATTCCAACATAAAGTGACAACAGTGAATCAGGCCCAGCGTGTCTTACTCTGTGAACTGGTTGGAAGCATAATCTTTTCTGAGTTGCTTTCCTGCTTTTCCTGTTGTGTACCCATGGACTGGCACACAACAGCCTTTTTCCCAGTGTCAGGAAGTACACTTTGATTTGCAAGCTGTAAATTAAGCAGTAAATACCATTATGATTACACAAAGCAGTTAATTCATTTTGATACACACATCTATGTTACTAATTGCCCAAATGCACATTTTAACTGAAGATGTGTAATGCTCAAGGATACAGGAACGCCACATAACTTAACAGAAGTCCTGCAAACCATGTATGAATGAACCAAAGCAAGTCTTACAGAGGTACAAATATTACGTTAGGCCTTTGCAGCCGTTTTCTTGCATGTAAATATGGCTATTGAAGAGTTCTAAAGAGAATTATCTTCGATGTCAGTTACGTATTTGCACTAAATGAAGATCTAGCCTGGAGTAACCAGAACTCCATTCCGTCAGAGTCTGTGCTTCACTTCTAAAAGCAGTTAGAAGTAGACTCAAGGCAACACATTATTACACTGCTGTCCTATGTCTCCTTTTCTGCCTGCATATACTATAATTACTATAGGTGAATACCACGGAGTGCAACTTTCAGCAGCAGCTCGCGTTCGTACCGCTGCCCTCAGCTGGATGGCAAGGCCGACCTGCTGCTGTGGGGGTAAACACATCGCCCCACACCTGGCTGGCCCTCCAAGGTCTGCTACCACTGAGGGAGATTACCCTTAGGTCAAGTAACGGGGCTGTGTTCTTCAAACAGAAACCCTTCTCAAGTCATGGGGCCACAGGAGAGCTGACAACCATGCTTTCTATGTGGCTAAGAGAACATTATCATCAGTTTTCCAGGGATAATCTCCCACAGGGTAGAAACAAATGCTGAGTAATAAAAA
>JAUBOD010000311.1:255384-268124 GCA_032353885.1 Nothura maculosa
TAGAGAAAACCATGAATATTCTTCATTTAAAATGTTATATAAGCTTTATACTAAGTTTTATACTAAATAACTAAGTTTTGAACTACTTACAGTGTCCATTTTGCAGATGAGCCCTTCTTTTCTCTTCAGACTTCATTTTGGCTTTTATGTACCATTGGCATCTTTCAAGAAAAACAAGTGAAGCTTTAATTAATACGATTGCAATTCTTCTAAAGAATTCTGCTACTTTAATAACAAACTATTATTTCCCCCATCTTTGTGCTTGCACACACTGATTTATGCCAATGAAATTTTACTACATTATATATCTAGTCAATCAAAACCTCACACTTTCTCTATTGTTTTTCCAAGTTAAGCATGTTTTATAAAGAAAATATTTTTACATATCAGAACCAATCATTTCTTTTTAAGGTAGGTCTCTTTAATCTTTGCTTCATTAATTTACAATTTCTCTTAGGATAGCAACATATAGAATAAACAGTTTGCAGCTGCTACCTAAATATGGTTATTTAGAATATATCAGCATGATTACTATCAAAATGTTAATCCCTTGAAAACTGTACATGAAGCTGTTGTTGTTCATTAATACTTACTGACCCTACCTAGCAATGCAAAGCGTATGTTGCAGAAAACTGACATGACAAGCAAGATTTGAGGCTCCCTGCAATGAAATCCCCTAGCCCGAATGCTGCCTGGTTGCAGGGCCTTCAAGCTGACTCTTAAGAGAGTCTGAGAGTGGCAAAACAGAAACTCAGCTCAAGAAAAACAGAAAATTTTGTGTTTGGTCTTAAAGCTCACTGTCATCCAGTGAAGGGCATAAGAAAGAAGATTTCCAGTGACATGTTTGGGGAGCCTGGAAAGACTGAAACAAGGCTAAGGACTCCAGCAGCAGGAACAAGCTGCTGGAAAGCAGGAGTGTGCGTAAATGTATGCTTTTGTCTGTAGATATTTAGCAACATGACCAGCTGGAAAAATTGTCTAGCTTGTGTGTTCATTATCAGCCTTATAAAATGAAAAATATCTCTGCAGTTAAAGATATCATATCACTTAAAATAACAATAATGGAGATATGACAAACATGAATTTCATTTCAATTCAATAGGTCATTAAAACTACTGAAACCAACTAGGATCACTTGAAAATTCACTCATAGCAGATGATGAACACCTGAAGGTGGTAACCTTGTAAGCTATTATGGTTGTGGTTTACAGGGCACTTGTTTTCATTGTTATGCACCCTCAAGAACGGAAGCAGTTAAAGCCTGGATTCTCGGCCTCTCTGGTAAATTGGAGAGTCTACAACTGTTACTGGGACCAATACAGTTGTCAGGGCCACTTGGAATCTGGACAACTGGTCTGCGAGGTCCCAACTACCATGGAAAACAGTACACACAAGCTTTTCCACTAAAGCAGCTTTTCCAGAGAACGCAGTCAAGGAAAGAGACCTGTAGAGCTCTCTCAAGTACATATGTAGCCCCAAAGCCTGACTGCTCACTGCATAATCCCTAGCAGTGGACTCTCGCTTCCAGCTTCCAGTTTCCTATGATTAGTATTACCTGCTGAACATTCAGACAGGAATAATTTCTCCCATGATAAGAATGAATCACACTGAGCTTTAATTCCTGAAATTCAGCCAAGACTCCCATCTCCCTGCATACTCTGTTCCTCAAAGTCAGTGTTCATTTTTTTTCCATCTGCAATTGACAGCCATGCTTCCTGCTTGCTCATGGTGCATAATCATGCAGGGAAATACAGAGGCAGGTGCTCATTTCACCAAGCCTCTCCAGTGTGAATAGACTCATCAGCAGCCTTGTGACTCAACAGCTCATCAAACTGCTAATTCTAAACAGTGAAGCATCTGTAGGGTACCAATCCCATCTTCATGCCAAGATTTGTCTCCAATCCTGCAATATTTATGCACATTTTTTTGCTCTGCCTTCTGTGGAATGCACTTGGCACTGCGTTTCAGTAATAGCGTTCATACCTTTTATAATTGAAATAGTCTCACTCATTACGATGTTAGAAAGACAAGCTAAAAGAACTCTGGATATCCTTAGCATTAGCAAACAGGAAGAATAAAAGCAGAAGTTGCTCAGGAATGTTTATGTCTATAGGCTTTTCCATCGTTGAGTTTATTGGGTACTTTCCAAGGGAAGAATTCCCATGATGTTTAAGGAATTCCACTTGAGGATTCTATGCAAATGCTTTTCCAAGAGTTTATCTTTGTCTCCTCCTTACCCTGGGGTAAGGGCAAGGAATAGCTCTTCTTTACCCTGAAAAAGTTTAATCTAAAAGTCAGTTGGCAGTCACAGGGAGTCCTGGGAATATTTCCCTAGATTCTAGAATTATTTAGGGTTATAATATATTCTAGTGTTAACAATTCCCATTAAATTTAAGGGAGTGTCAGAGCAACTGGTTCTGCTGTTCCGACAACATGCAACAGAGACCCCTGTTAAATCAGAAAATGGCAGCTACTGTAGTGCTGAGGTACTGCAAACAAAACCTGTAACCTACACTGGCAGGATTGTTTTTCAACTATAAATAATACTGTAACAACAAATCAGCACTTTAAAACAAATCTGAAAGTGTGACATCGCCTATTACTATCAGTTTCAGGTGTAATCATCTCTATTCTACCCAACAGAGCACTGTTTTCACATAATCACAGAGTGGTTGAGGTTGGGAAGAGAACTCTAGAGATCATCTAGTCCAACCCCCTTCTCCAGCAGGGACACGCAGAGCACAGGGCGGCATCCAGGCGGGTTTGGAAGATCTCCAGAGAAGGAGACTCCACAACCTCTCTGGTTCCTTCCTTGAAGGTAAATCCAGATTATAACCAAGTTGAGAATAGTGCTGAATTCCATTCAAGCTATGGATCATTTCCTTCCCAAAGCCAGGTAAGAAGGAAACTACACAGAGAATCTTCCTCACACAGAGTTTGAGGTGTTCCCCTGCTGTTTTTTTTTACTTTTGTGTCCGAAGGACAGAAAGGGAAGTTGTGAAGAATAGCGAAAGGGTAGACAGGATCACAAATCCACCTACAGAGCTTACTGCAGGTGCCAGTTCCCTCTGCATCGAGGCACCGTATCTCTACAAAATATTGTGGGTTTTTCTTTTTCTTTTTCTTTTTAAGGCCTTCTTGACCCATAGCAGCAGTATAGTGCCATTAACGTTTCCACAGAAAACCTATGGAATACATTGTCTTTGACCTTGTAAATTCTGATTGGTTTTCTGGTGGAAGCACAACTCCTGAAGTCACGTGGAAAACACCCTGAGGCTCAGTGAAAGAGAAAACAAAGCACCATGAAAGTGGTTTTTACATGTAATCTGAGCTCTAGCAGGGAGTGATATTCTCATATCTCTTTGCTTTTTTTTCTCAAGTCCATGAGTTCCTCCAAATATTCAGTGTGCAATTGAGCATGGCACCTGGCCCCTCAAATCAAAATGCTTTCTCAGCCAATTAACATAATGTCATTATTTGATTCAGATCCATCTATCAGATGAAGGAAGGTGGACAGCTAGTACTGTATGAAAAGGAGGGAAAAATGAATTGTAGGTGTAGGAATAAGGGAAGTTATAAAAAACAGTCATTTTCCAGAGTGGTGAACTCGTCTACCCATGCAACACTACTGCTCAAATGCAGATATAACGGGTATGATCAATACAATTTTAGCTCCCTCAGTCAAAATGAAGCTTCAGGAGACTACTTTGAAGTCTCATGTGAGATCTCTGGCAGTAGAATCATCCTAGTATTTCTATACTTTCTCTTAAGAGATGCAGAGCTGTGTGTAAAAATATATATACACCATTGCGTACTATTTTCCCCTAGAAATCTAATGAAGCAAAATAATTAAAAATTGGCTACTCAGTTGGCTTTTAGCAAGCTATATTGCAAACGTCAAGCTAGCACAAGCCATCAAAAATCCTAACGTTCAACTCTCCAAAGCATGGAATTGAGAGGCAGTTGTAAGATTTTAATGGCAGAGCTCTGAGGGTGCAGGATTTTATTTTAAATTGTTGTTCCACAGAAAAGAGGGTAACAAAGTTATATCAAAACCAGCAAAGTTATTTCAAAAACAGCAAAGTTATTTTCTGATTTCACACAGTCATTCATCTGTGAAAACTTGGATTTGAGACAAACAACCTGCCACAAGGCTCACAACAGAGCTGTCAATGAGAGCAGGGCTGAGCAAAGATGACATCCACTCCACTAACCCAAATCTAACCTGTCTTTATCACTAAAAATGTGGTTCAATGTCTTAACTATTATGACATTTCTCTTTTGGGTAGCTGTAATCCTGAGTAAAAGAGAATGACGTAGCATTAATTACCTCCCAGTGATTAGGAAGAACAAAGTGAGGATGACGAGGAGAGTGAATCCACCAACGGCAGCTGTGGCAATTACAAGAATCTGCCCCTGCTCCGCAGCCATATCAGAAGCTGAAACAGAAGCACAAAGAAAAGAGGTTGAAACTCCAGCACTCAGGATTCATGCAGAATGGGTGAAAACGTCTCAGCGGCAAATGTCACAATTACCCTGAAACCTGCTCTGGTATCTTTGGTGCTTAGCAAGGGTATGGGATGGGAATCTGCCTGTGAAGTAACGGTCTTAATCCATGCCACTCTCAAAGACGAGAAGTATTTTTACCGGCAAGGAATACAGCATGTGGAATATAGCAAAGAAGTTTTTATCACAAAAACTGAATATAACACTGCTTGTTTTTATCTAAAAGAGTCTGCAGTTTCTCAGTTCATAAAAGTAGACAGACACTGCAGAACTAATACAGTTTTAGCATAATATGGCACATGCTTAGGACATGCAATTCCTGACAGAGTCCACAGGCATCCACTTGGAGGCATTCCTTTGCAGAAAGCTTCTCCTTCTCACAGTTAGTACACGTGCTGCAAACTGGGCACTCAGATGCACCTATGCTTAGAGAGTGAAAACGTAATTTCAATTTGGAAGTAAAATTCAAATTACACAGTATATATTTTGGTATGCCAATTACTTTTTTTAATCTTCTAAATAACATATAAATCAAAGGGCAACACAACAGTCTGTGGGATCTTGATACATACATTCATTTGCCGCCTCAGTACCCTTTCCTAGTAACTGGCAGTTCTATGATTTCCTGGATTTCAGTATTTTAAAATGAGGAGCTGACATTATCAGTCACTTGCAATTTATCCCAGTTTAAGTATGACAGCATCTTGGACACACAACTACAATACATTTGCTTATCTAAACCCTGCATCATCTTCAGAGAGTCTCTTCACCCAGCTATCCCAGTGAAGTCAGCAGCAGTACTATGCAGTACTATATGCAATACTATAACTATATAGCTAATACTAAATTGGGTTCTGCAGCACCAGAAATAGACACTTAACGTGGCAGGGCTGTATGCCTGATGGAATTTATACAGCTTTACCGATAACATACTCTTGGCATCACTGCAGTTGAAAAACATAATCTTATGCTTCCTGTTTTCCACACTACTTTTTGCAAGACATTTAGGAGTCAAAAAAGACCACAAGAATTTATCTTGTCTCCAAGGATTTCATCTGTTTGTTATTTTATTTTTTATAATATTGAAAGTTACCACTGACAAAGTACCTACTTACAACCAGGCTAGTCCTGATGAGGGGAAAGCTCCCCTCACTGCATAAGGGGAAAAAGAACTAGGCTCCACTCTATCTCCTGCTTTGTGAATTCAAAGTTTTATTTCTTAAACTCTGTTGTGTTTGGACATTTTCACCAAATGACGTATTTTTCTAAATCACACTTTCAACTTTCTATGCAAAAATATAACGGTGCCCTGAAAGACCATTCTGTGACCTCCTGTAACAGTAAGAAATTCAGAACAGAAATAAAGCCTTAGGATTCATCAAGAGAGCAACTTCGATTTTGTAAATTTCTAAACTATCCAATAAGCAAAGTCTTCAGTTCTCCTTGGGCCCCAGATGGTTAAGGCTTAGGGAAATCACCTCAGTTTCTGCAAAGAGAACGTTCAGTAAGCTCTATTCTTCCACTTTACAATTGCTACAACCCAGTACAATGCACACATAACTGCCCAAAGACTCAAAAAGCTGTTTCCAGGAAAAATATTTGACTTCTATATAATATTCGAGAATGGTTTAGAAATTAGCATTATTAACTAGCTTTGTAAAGGTAGTAAAGCAAATAAGAACAATAGTCATTTATGTAATTTATGTCCAATTTTCAGTAAAAACAAATTGTTAGATACCTACTATTAAGTTTCTGCCTACATAATTTAATGGATATATGCATAGGCAGTAAATTACAATGCATTCAGTATCTGTGGCCATAAACTCTGCAGAGACAAGTTAAATACATAAATCTTCCAATAATGTAGCAAAACCCATTATCAAATACTCACTGAATAGCTAAGCTCCAAAAGGGCAGCTAACAAAATCAGAATGCATTCTAGGCTCCTCATCACATTACATTTCATTGAGTCAAATTCACTTGAGAAAATACAACTTAACAAAACACAATGTCGCATAAGTAGTAACATAAATAATAACAGTAATTCCAGATTTCTGTTCAAACTTTGAATACTATTTTCAAACTGCCTGGGGCATAAACGTTGACAGGTTTTTCAAAGCCAGGAACAGTTTTAAGTTGTAAAATGAGAAGGAAATGCTGAATGAGAGTATTTTGCTACTGCTTGCAAAGTGCAGGGGTAGGGGCAGAACAGGACACACTCTTTTTTCTTTCCTGAGAGGAAGAGGTGTGCAAAAATAATTAATTCAGCAGGAGAAAAGTGAACCAGGGGCTCAGATAAATTAGCTGTGATTTTGCTCAACAGACATTCATTACCAAGGAGACAACCCAGGGCTTTCCTTCATGAGAATTAAAGTTCAGGGCACAAATGAAGGAACTGATCCATGATCCAAAGAAACATTCTGCTAGCTACTGAGATGAAAAAGGTCAGGTTTCCTGGACCAATTTTGCTGGCTAGAGCTACTATTTCTGGGCCTTCTAGCTAAAGCAGAATGCAATCTATCAGTTTAATAACAGGTATTTTCCATCAGGAACTACAGGCAAGTTCATGAAGGGGGACAAATTTCATATCAACTTAGTCCTTTCCACCTCTAACCAATACAATTTTCAGCTGAGACTGTACCTTCCTAAACAGTGATCATTCTGTTTCTCTTGTTTCTATTCCACTGTGTTGGCAGAGATGCCAGAGTCCAATATATTACAAAAACATAGATATATTTTTTTTCAACGAGCCAAAACACTACAAAGGGGCTTTCAAGCCTGAAACTTCCCAATGACCTTAATTTACTTGTCAGATAAAAATGTCAAATGACTGACAAGAATAATTGGAAAACGTGGATGTTAAAAACTGACAGCAGGTAAGGGAAAATGATGGAAATACTTATTTTGCCTTGAAGTGATCTCTTTATAAATCAATAAAGGCACAGTACAATAAACAACACACATTTAAACAGAAAGACATGCGTTCAGACTCCTCCTCACACACAGGTGAAATGCTCCAGGAAACATTACCCACGCAGTGAGAAGATGTAATAAAGCAAAACATAGTAATTAATATTTTACAACACTCTTGAAAGCGCAAGTACATTTAGGCATTTTGCCATTCTAAGTGAAATTCAACTCATGTTCCTCAATCACTCTGTCCTTTTTTTTTTCAATTCCTTTTTTTCTCTTAATCAAGGCTATGTTTAAATTGTAAATTGCATGAGCTTCAAGATGCATAATGTTTGCCATGCATGTTCTCCATTCTTTTTTGTTATTTCCTGCTTTCCTTTTTTTTTTTTTTTACTCTTTTACTTATTTATTTTTCATTTCATTTTGTTTTATTATAGAGTTTTTATTTACTCTTCACTAGCTGAGCACTTGGTATATGCCCCTCTGCTTCTCCTCAGTATTCTCTATCATGCAAGACCAAAAAACAATTATTACAGGTTGCAAAGCCAGGCAAGTTTTTGCAGGTTTATTTCATCCCTCTCTCTTTAATCATGGGATCAAGCAGCCTCAAACCCATTCTGGAGTCAGGGTACAAGTGGCAGTTCAATGATCATAGGGACAATTGTGGCTGTCAGGTGTGTGGGGCCATACTCTACTTGAAAAGTTAGTAGGGAAGGTGGTGAGGAAGGACTGGTGGGACAAGAATATTATATTGCTAGCAGTGCCAATGGGAAGGCTATTGTTACCTTAGCTTCACTTGTCCCTATCCCCTTGACCCTGTTCCTTTCTGGGACATTCAGCCCAGCCCTGCTCTTTCTGACACGGTGACCAGTAGCACTTTCTTCATCAGCCTTCATAGAAGTACGTAAGCGAGAGGGAGGTGATACCCATCCCCAGTGCTTGGTACAGGTTGGTGCATCAGCACCACTTCAGAAAGGATTAGGATTTGCTATGATCACCTTGCTGCTGCTTGGACACAACAGGTGAACTGCCAGCTTTCTTCCATGGAAGTCTCGCATGTATCTCATGAGGCTGGCTGCTCTTTTATCTGATAGGATGGATCATTCTCTCTGCCATCAGCTTGATAAGATCACTTTGACAAAAATACACTTAAAAAATGAATAGCACAAGACTAAGATAAGGGAGGATTTATTGCTTATCTCAGAAGATTATAAGATAACATGCCACAATGTTTGGGTGTCATAACCCTTCAAACACAGCATAGCTGCAACTAATATGATTAGTCAAAGTGCTGAATTGAATCTAGAATTAAATCATGTATCATACATACGTCCAGAAGCATATTGTCAAGATAAACTGTTCATTCACATACCTTTCATACATGGATATTTAATAGCTTTGTTCTTTTCTTACTTAACGCCATGCCCAGAAATTTGTTTTGTACCTAGTTTTGTTCTCTGGTCTGCATCTAGCCTGAGATATGCTCTGTCTTCACCATCTGCTCTTCTCTTTCAAGTCCTGTCTCAGCTCCTCTCTGTGTTTTTTACCCAAATCCGTGGAGGAGGAATTGCAATTTCTGTCCTCTCCTGGCTGGAGGGAAATATCCCAAGGCTTCTTCACTTCACTGGACAAACTGGAAGGATCAGTGCAAAAAGTTTTAATCACAGAGCAGGAGGATAAAAAAGGCAGAGAATCTTCCAAGTCTTTTTTTTTACTTTCATTTCTTTGGGCAAATTTCTCCAAATATCTGTAAAAAGTTGTCTTTTTGGTATAAAAGGGCTAGAAACCTTAATACCATCTCCGTTCTGTCTCTCAGCTGCACGCTTTAGTTATTTTAGTTTGACATCCGTCAGACAGTGGACCTTCCAGCAGAGTGAAAGGCAGAAAAGTGACAGAAAGGCAGCTAGACAGATAATAGAGAGTAGCTGTAAGACAGATAAGTGCGGATGGTGAGGACTGGAGCTCTAACAGACAGGAGCTGTCACATGGATTTACAAGGCACTGTAAACAACTGTGCTCAGGAACAACAGGAAAGCGGAGTATGAAGGATAATTAGGTAACCTTTAAATCTTCAGAAAGTGCCATAATTCCTGTGCTCCAGTGAGCTGATGGGTTCCAAACTAAGGAGAGGTGTGGGAAAGGGAGGAGGCAATGGGAAGGTTATCTTGAAAAAAAGACTTTCAAAAGGGAAAACTAATGCTAACAGTAGCATATAAGCATAAAGTTTTTTGGTATATGTTGGCTTGAAAAGCCTTTCTGTAAGTGTTTCTCCCTGAACAGTGGCTGAATGGAAAGCCAGTGCAGGAGGCCTGAGATCTGAGCAAGGATGTAGCTTCTGTCTAGGAAATTCAAAGCAAAAGTAAGACTCTGAGGAGGCTCCTTGGTACATAGAGTAGGAAAATCACATGGGCTAAATTCAAATCTGAAGTGCAAATGGATGTAAATAAAAAATATAATATAGAAATACTTCAAGATTATAGTAAGACTGAGGCACATATAGGGATAGATCCAGCAGGACGGTCTCCATATAAGAGCTATGTGAAGTCTCCATTTGTTTGTTTCCACCTAGAAAGTTCATGTAATATTGTAAAAACTGTACACACTAACAATCAAAATGTCTATTCTGCATTATACAGTTCGACTTTATGATCTCAACGGTCTTTTCCAACCATAATGATTCTATGATTATCAATCCGATGTATTTTTTAAAAGATCTAGGAATATGGTTCTGATATGAATCAAAGCACTTACTTGAAAAAATACTAGACTTCTGCCAGAATCAGTGTTTCAGGATCCATCTCCTGAGCTTTGGAGTTCTGGAATGAAGAGAACTCAGGCTCTAACTCAAACTTGGGTTGCACATACAGAGTACCATTATTTGAAGATGAAAAATTGAAAAGACAAATGTAAATATGGGAAGAGGAGGAAGAATATGAAAACTCATCAGATCTGGCAGTATAGGAAAGCCCCCACCTATGCCTGTGTAAAAGAATTTGAAGCTACTGCTTATCAACATCAGCTCTGAATAATTTTGTTGTTGCTTTAAGGCTGTTTAGTTGAAGCATTGGCAAGTCCTCATTGTTTTTGGAGAAAAAAAACATAAAAAGCCTTAAAAAATAAACCTCCTCATGTCTGTATTTATCATTTTGGGTCACTCTCTGTGCAGTCCAAGTGCCAGTCCACACTGTGCAGGGCCTTTTGAGTCCCTTCTCAAACAAGCCACCTGGTTAACTTTAACAAAAATACAGGGCTCAGCCAATACCACAGATCACTGCAGGATCTAGCCCCAGTGCATCCCATCAGGGCACCCACTGCAGTAGCCAAGCAAGCCTTACTCTCTCCAAAGCCCTTTCCATAGATCTGACAGTACTGTGTTAAAAAATACGACTCTGTCAGGCTACAAGAAGTCCTTTAATCATCTCAGATATCTGAAATCGAAAAAAGGACAAAGTATGTCAAGGCCATAGGGGTACCCAGCCAAATAACACACTGTGAGGACAGAACCATCCCAGTACAAAAGCATGGCAGCCCTAACGCGGATACCCAAGGGAAAACAACAACTGCAACAGCAAAAACCACCTTTTCCTGCTACTGGGAACACTGACATGGTAAAAGGCTGACTGTGTTTTATAACCGTATGAGAACAACTCTTGCACAAGAGAGCTGCTACATGACAACACTCCACTGCCTAACAGCTATAAATTGTGAACAATATTTTACAAAATTCCTCTATGGACAGGGGCCTTTACACTATCACAGGATAGTAAAAAGACCATTCCTTCAGAAAAAAAATGGCTTGAATCATTAAACACTAAAAAACCTATTCTGTAAACACCTGGTTTAAAAAGAAGAGAGAGTAAAATAAATAAAGAGGGAGAGAGAACACAGTAAGAGATTGAAGTAACCTTTTTTGGGTCAGAATACATCTTATTCTATCCAAGGAGGGACTGAAGTTTTTGGTGGTGACTCAGATAGCTGGCCCTGCTGAGACACAAAAGCAGGATTTAGGTCAGAGCGAGGTTGTGCTTCAACGTACAGCCGCAGCACTGGTACCTGTGTGTGTGTGTGCAGGAGTGTAGGGAACCTCGTCAGCTTTGCCAGAGGGGTTTTGTTTCTAACAGGGAGCTTGTAACAGGGGGCTGAAACAGGGAGAACAAAACGGCACTTTGTAGTAACAAACAAGCACAAAAGCACTGGCTCCTATGCTTTGCAAAGCTGTTACATGAAAATGTTCCAGCAGTAACCTCTTAGCTTTGTCAGTGGCTGACACTTGACATGTGACAATTAGGTGGCAGCATCCATTCACCCGCTCCTTCTTTTAAAAACACAATTTTCCTGATTCTGTTATATCACATCACTTCTTTTCATGAAGTGCAAACTTTCCTGTTTTGTCTGTTTCATTTACTGGTCTCTACAGCAGGGAGAAGACTTCTCCAACTACCCCCTCTCCAAGCAATTGCTTCAGTCCAGTGTGCAGCAAACCAACCTGTTTCCTGGGAAGTAGCTCAGCAGTGAATGATTAATTAACTTTCTTTTTTATTATTCCTACAAAGCTGGTCTTGTTGCTGCTTCATGCACCAGCATTAATAATCATTGCTAAATTTTGTGTTCCTGCTATTGATGTATCTATTTATACCCTATATGACTGCAGAGATTGCATTTGAGTCAGCGTCAGCAGGCATGACTGTACTCTGCTATCAAAAACAATCTCTATTAAGACTTAGATATAAATGTCTTACAGATTAAGAAATAATATATGTACCAGCATACTTTAGAGAACTTTTCTATGTTCTTTAGAACATTTTAAAGAAAAACCCTAATTACAGATTGCTCACTGTAGCACTACCTGTCAAAAAATTGCGTCAATATTTAAGTAGGTAAATGAAGTGACCTTGGTTATTCACTAGTCCTGAAATTCTCTTCTAGGTGCTAAAATATAAGTGTGTTTATATATATATATAGTATATATATACACACACACATACTTAGATTATAATAATATAAATTGAGAATAATGTTTATCAAACATGTTTCTTTTAACGTATTTTTGCTTATTTTTATGAAAATATTAGTTAAGAAAGTTGCTGTTAGACTTTTTATGACTGTTCTTCTCTGCATTCTGAAATAAACATTACATATAGTCAGTATAGCTCATATTGAATTGATTACAATCTGACCAAAAAAGACCATAAAAAAGCAATTGTAAATGTGTTATTTTCATCACGTAATTTTTTAATGGGAAGCAGGGGCTACAAATCTTGACCTAACATTATTTAGTTTCTTTTCGGAACAATGGAGAAAAAAAAGGATAATAAAAAATA
>JAUBOD010000311.1:377270-389246 GCA_032353885.1 Nothura maculosa
ATCAATATCACTATGACAATCAATATCACTAATCAACAATATCACTAAACACAAGCACACTTATGGCTTATGTTGAATTCGTCTGTCAATAAGGCAAAATGGGTCCATACTTTATGATATCCTAGTTATTTATAAGGCCTCCATATTTAAGCAATGGAGAAGGGCAATGTGTTGATGTGTGAAGTCCCACAGTACCTTGATGAGGGCTGGGATGACCTTATTGCTGTGCTTATTGGTGGGTGTGACCTGAGCACAGTCCTGTGGGAAACCTCTGACAAGAGGGATGCAGCAGTTGGGTCCTCTGCACCTGCTGGCATCACCACTGTGGCAGATGTAGGAAGGAGGTTCTGCTACAGCACAACAGATTCACGCAGGCCTGAGGCTGCTGCTATTTGTGCCAAGAAACAGCCTGGACAGCAGCTGTCCTGGACATGGGGATGTCAGATGGACGTGGTCAGAGCCCACCAAGACCCAGTTACTTGGAGGAGAAGTCCCTGTGGCTCTGGACAAGAGCACCACCTTTCTACTAGCCTTGCAAAGCAGAAACACTTCATTAAAATAAATCCCATCATAAATCTATCAGATTTGCATTACGGAATACCATTTTAAAATCGTCAGACTTCATCACACATGTTTAGACTGAAATTTCTCTCTTCCTTTCTTTTGCCAGCTATCACATTTTTACAGGCCAATATGTGTACCCCTTTATCCACTGGTTTATAACGGTTACTGTCTTAGAACTTCTTAGTCAGAAAACAGAACTAAAACAAATGGCAGAGCAGCTAAAACATGCACAGACTGTACAGACTCCCTCAGCAGCAGGATGGGAGCCATTGTCATAAATACCATTTTGAAGATTCATGTACTCTTTCTGATTTTGACATATTCAAGCCTGTCTTCTTTATATTGCTACAGGAACTAGGTGGCATTTTCTTCTCTTGCCACAGGCCAAAATAACAATATTAAAATAAGATCTTCTATAAATAAGGCTACCAAAGAATATGCATTTTTACAGATTCACTGTCAGTTCATATTAAGTTACTTATTAAAAAGTATTAACTTATAGATAGCATATCTACACATCAGTTCTCCTTCCCAGTTCCAAAGGACTGGAAACAAAGGCAGTTTCATTAGCAGCTGACGGCAGAGTGAGAAGATGGGACTGGGAAAGACAGCAGTTAATTATCAGAATCCAGGAGCCAATTTTTCAGATGTAATTTTAAGAGCTTAACTTTGACCCAACAATTTCAGCAGTTCTCCCAGCGTGCTGCTCTGGCTTTGCTGAACAGACTGTAGGAAGGAATCCTGCCCTGCTGTCACTGAAGAGAAAACCTCAAGTATTTCTGGTGTCAGAGATAAGACGGGTGGGAACTGCAGGGGTTTTCCATTAGAAAAAAGACTACCAGTTGGATACAATTGTGATTATAGTCGGTGGCAATTTTCCACTGATTGGAATGACAGCAGGTTTGGTTCAAGGAAGAAGGCAGCACTGGAGGTGCAGACCACAGGCACTGACTTGGCTCTGATCTGCTGGAAGGGAGACATGAGGCAAGGGGAAATAGGGGAAGAGCTTTATGCAGGTCTGCTTCTCTCTGCCTTTCTCATGCTCACATCTGCCACAGCTTATCAAAGGATGGAGGTTAAATTCTTGCCTTTTAATCACTACTTTTCATACACATGGTGGTGTATGTAAAAAAAGGTCTGTGATTAAAGAGCTGGCAGTTCCAAGTTACATTTTTATTCAAAGCAAAACAAACTTTTTTTAATCCAAGAGCCTGTAACTAAATTTGTACAAATCAAGTACATCCTTATACCAGTCATGACCATAACAGATGTCTCTTGCAAAGACAAGAACAAGAAGCTCCTCTCCATTCCTTTCTTATCCTTCATCTTCCTAAGGCTGAGTATTATTTTACCTTTAGAATCTCCTGGGAAATTAAGGCTATACAAGTTCACTGTCAAACATAGTTTATAGGAGTTGCTATTAAAATTCACATGAAAATTGCATAATTGTGTATGAATTCCACTGCAATACCAGATCTGTATTGTATATGAGTTCCACTGTAATGCCAGATGTGTGCATAACTTTTGGAAAACTTCAGTTTGTATATGTTGTATTAGACCAGAAATTGCATTACTGCACGTAAATCACGAAATGATGCTTCAGGTAATCAGACCAAATCATCTACAAGCACTAGATGCTGCATTCAATTTCTATAGACATAAAAAAATCACATGCTATCTAAAAGGAGGATTAGGCTACGACTCTGTAAAAGGATGAATCAATAGGCTTACTCATAACCTTACTGTTAGTCAGATGAATCAGCATCTTCGATATTGCCTGAATTTATATTATTTCCATTGTTTGTTGCCCTGTGGGTGTTCCAGCTGCACAGAAGTAGCTAATGCACAGCTGCCTGACGGCACATGAGAAATTTGGAAGCTTTTAACTGGGTGAATTTTTGAAGCCACTCTCACTCTGGAGCCAACTTTCAGAGAGCATTAAGCTACTCTCAGACCACACAATTTAGAGTAAACTCACCTACTAGGTATCAGAGCACTGCAGAGAAAACAGTGTGGTACAGATGTAAAAAGGAGAAGGATTTTGTGAGCAGTACGTGCTGTTTGTGGATGTGGATGTGAGAAGATTCTCACTGCACTCAAAACAACACATAGGCTTACACAGACCTATACACATAAGCTTGTAAGGAAACCAGAACACTTACTATGGAGTTATTTATACAACCTCTGCACATTTAGTTATATAAAAACATTGTACCTCTCTGTTATGCTGGATCAAACAACTGATCCATCAAAGCTATAACTACTTCTGGAAAGCAGAAGAAAGACATACTTGCTTAATTGCAGCTTTTAAAAATGCAGCCTCTCTTTCCCACTCTGGCAGAGAGGAAACCTCTAGGTGCAGGGAGGCTGCAGAGACACCAGCTCTCCCCCCTCAGGCCTCTGCAAGCTGCCACACAGTGAAAGCTGCAGAAGGACAGGACTACAGGAGGACAGGACTGCAGGAGGAGCCCCAGGAGAGCCTCACACCAGGCTAGCAACATTACCTTACCTCAGGCCTTGCACATCTGCTGCTGGTGGCACCAAAGCAGCAGCACCACAGCTACCAAGAGGACATGACAGCCATCTTGCCCTAACAGGCAGTTCCCCCCACTCCGCCTCCCTTTAGAGGCTGGCAGAGGGGTGGCTGTTATGGTCGTTGGGGCCTTTAGGACGCAGCTGTTGTGATTATTGGGGTTTAGCCATTGAGGTTGTTAGGGGCACAGCCCACAGGTGTGGGGCAAGGCTGGCAGTGCATCCCCTCAGACAGGTTGTGCTCTCGAGCCCCCTCCAGGTCCTCTTGGCACCTCTCCTTCCCCAAACCCTGCTCTGGCACCCTCAGGAAGGCCCCGGAAAGCCCGGACATACCTAAAGGCAAAGCAAAACCCCAATGCTGATTTTTTTAGGGGTTGCATGGATGGACATACAGAGAAGATGAACTTCACGGGTTTGCATTGCCAGGCCTTACCCTGGCAGCCTTGGCAGGTACTGAGGTTACCAGAAATGATCCTGCAGACAAAGGTGTTTTAAATGTTCTCTTAGGCATCCTGTGATTCAGTGACTTTGTACAGGTGGATACATCAGTGTTTTCAAACTGTTTCTGATTACAACATTTTCTTGGCTCAGCGAATAATTATTGCATCACTCATCTTCACAAGCTGTTTCTGAATAAATCGGTGTAAAGTAAAACTTAGCTGTCTGAAAAATACTTCAACTATTCAAAAAAATGTTTTTGTCTTTGCTAACACCCAGCCTTTTTTTCTAACTGCTAAATCACTGCCAGACATCTTATTTTCTCCAACTTTATCTAACAGAAGTGACTTTGTGAGTCGCTAATTGTACGAACAGTATGAGATTTGACTTTTGTAAAGCCTGGGGGAGGATAATATATTGTCTTAATGGTTAAGTAATTAGCAGACTATTTGAACAAACAATTCAAAGACACTAAAGTTTTCTCCAGTGAAATACCAGCGATTATGCAGAGAAATGCTGATAATTTAATTTGCTTCATAAATGATAACACGTCTACAAATGTCCTCCACTGTAACTCTATCAGGATTTGACTGTAATGCTTTAACGCTATGGAAACTGTGTAATTAACATCATTATATTTTTAATATAGGACTTTTAATTTTGTTTGCACTAAAACAGGAATAAGCCTGTGTCAGCTGGTCTCAAGCTGCTGGGCACCACCATGGTGGTCCATGGACCAATGCTCTATGGTGGACCGTGTACTCCCTCACCAGCCCCGACCCATGGACTCCCACCTGGATGGGTCTCCTTGCATCCCATCAACAGCACCCAAGGCCCCGGGATGCAGTAGCCCCAGGTGCCTGTGGTGCCCTGTGCCCTCATGGGATCATTCTGGCCTTGCCACATGGAGCACTGGATTCCTGTCAAGAAGGGGCATGGCTTCTAAGAACCCTGTTTTAATTGCCCATTCCAGTAAATAAGGTCACGAGTAAATTACTACCAAATGCAATTGTGGTTTCTCTTGCAGCAGAGTTCTTATTGCTTGAGACTGCAATGCCTATTAAGCTCTTCTGAAATGTGGGAACTATTCTGTGTAGAAGTGAAATCTGGTAAATGCAAACACTAGGGGTATCTTAATAGCTGTAAAACTTTTTGCCTTAAAAAGTCCGTTTTCACGGACTTTTGCATGGGAGTATATCACTATGAAAAATAAAATGATTTCATATGTATCCACAACATCTGTATCAACGATGATCAAGTTAGCTGAAGTAAAGAGAATCCAAAGAAAACTTATGGGAACAACTTTTAGGTATGTCTGACACTTGCTGCCCTGTGTGCAGAAAAACATCCCTCAGAAAAATTGGATTTTTATAGCTGGCTGAGAACTCATAAATCAAATTAAAATAGAGAAGACAGTGTTGTCATTTACAATGATCGGCAACTGCCAGAAGTTGTGGAAGAGGTGCCTTAATCTTTCTGGAACACATGATTTGCTATGCTTTACCACTTCACACATTTTTTAATCCATTACTGAAACCCACTAATGCACTATGATGAGACTGACATCTCTCCTGTTCGTTATATTCTGTCACTCTGTGAATATACTCAGATTTTAAAGCCATCTTATCACTCTAACATCCAATCACTTTATAAAAAGAGCAACCTAGGAAGGCCTTTTCTAGTCTACCATGGTGCAGAAACTGGCAACGATAGCATTATTTCAATTGATTTACATTACAGTAAAAGAGCTTACATAGGAAAGAACAAGAGAAAAGGGTTTAATGAAAGCTACACACTGTGCATTACCTCCAAAAGGCAGAATACTATCACAAAGTCAACCTGGCAAACGAAAGAATGAAAGCTGTAGGAACTATGAGGACAATTTTCTTTGAAAGTGAGTACAATCTGATTATGTAATCTTATGGGGTTTTCTCCTTTTTTTTTCCCCCCTTGTTTTATTCAGATCACAAATGGACCACAAGAAAAGAAAGGTGATAAGCTTTGGGTCATATTTAAACTGATAGAGGGTTATAGACATAAGGTATAATAAAGAACTCTTTGGAAAAAGGCCAGACAGACTTTCAGTCTATCATGTGGAGTGTGGAGTTGAAACCACAAGAAGAGAAGACATCAAGGTACAAGACAGTAAGAATCGAGTTTGCTTCAATTTCTGCAGATGGTAAAAAAGGGACAAGAGAGGCTGCTAGAAAAAATAGGGACAAACTAAACTTTTTTTAGAATAACTGATTTTCCTCTTCATCTTCTGTAAGTTTGCTATGAAAATATTTCAATATGTACTGGAGCACATCTCCATATATGTGCCCAATGCAATTCCTCTCCTTGTGAGTATCTTTTGCTCCCTAATATTTCTACGCCCTGGAGTGGACATTAGAGGATCATACCTTTGATTTTGAAGCAGCAAGAAAGAGACAGGTACAAGGCTATTTTCTCAAATGGTAACTACATCATGAATATAGATAAATTAATTCTTTTTTTCCACATTTTATAGTTGTGGATTTTTTTTAACAGTGACCTAATTTCTGACATTGCCACATCTCAATATTATACTGATATTGTTTACTAAAATAACTGTCAACAATGACAAAAAGATAATTGGGAGATATTTCAGTATCCATAAACGTGTTTTTTCTCAGTACAACATATTCACTGCAAAATAGTAACCTGAGCAGTGATTCAGTTCACATACCATGTTTTTTTTTTTAAAAAAAACCCTGCAGTTTATTCAAAAACTCACACAGACAAGGAGAGCAGTCAATGATATTAATTTTATCAGTGCCTGTCATACCAGATACAATTCAATAGTTCATCAAAGAGCTTGAATCTGCACTACACAGCAGCGCTGAACTCGGTTCTATACTCCTTAAGGTGCTTTGTCAGCTACTTTAAAAGTCTTTCAAGCTGCCAACTAAAGACTTCTGATAGCAACAAAGAGAAACATCTTGTTTGCTGCTGTGGTGACTCAAATAGCTTTTGCAGCGTGAAAATGAACTGCATTATTAAGCCTCGCTTTTCACATACAGAGCCACAATTATTCAGTTACTTAAGCTGCTTTCCACATTTTTGCAGTGGTCTAATCAAATCCTCCTCTTTGCCATTTCCAAGCAATGGAAGGTGTTTCAAGGGTCCAGCTCATCCAAAGGTCCGAAGATCGGCTGTTGGCTTTTGGATTTAACCCACAGCCTTAATGTACAGCCAAGCAGGAGACTTGGGTCCAGAACAAGGCACCCTTTGGAGCACCACGTCTCCTTGTGCTCTTTCCTTTTCTAATGAAACACAAACAGAAATAGGCTGTCACAGGTTGACTAATCACCGTCTGCACCACCTTATTTACACACTTTTTCACTATGTCTATATAAGGAACATATATTGAATTTGGTTAATTCTCCATACATTGCCTTCATAGATTTAAACACACTGTTGATTAGTATTTATTCAGTGTCTGTAAATGATATCCTTCATCTCCTGCACATATAGCAACTGAGATGCTCACAGGTATGCCACAGTCACATCTAACTGAATGCATCATCTAAGTGCCTTGTTATTTTTTCTTCCTAGCTGCAAAGAATATTCCATTACAGAGCGGTTCTGAGATCAGACGCATTAGAGTAAGGCCTAAGAGCCTTCCACCAACCTGACTTAACACATGGCACCTGCTGGCTGCCATCAGTCTATCACAAAACTGTGGGTTTTGATCTGAATGCAAGCACACACACACACATACACCTGCCTACGCCTGCTGTTTGGGGTGTGTGTGTGTGTATATATATATATCCTTTTCATCCCACCAAACACTGGGAGATAATCAGTTTTGGCTCCACGCAAACTTTGTCATAAAAAAAAATCTAAAATTTATAATGGGCAGAGTAGGACACTTCCATTTCTACTATACATCAACAGGTATGCAGAAACAGCGCACTAATTACAATTAAATGTGTACGCCAAATTGATATCAGTAGCTTCAAAGCATAATAAAAATGTTTTCCCATTCAGTCGTACATTATTTCCTTCCATCCTCAAGAGCCTGAAATAAATCTAAACACACTATTATAGCAACGACTGACTACATTAAGGAAAAATATAAGTCATTTCAAGTTACCACAAATTAAACAGTACAATTAACTTCTTTTTTTTTAATAGCTTAGTGATACATTTGGTAGGTACGCTTGTTTTTCAGATTATTTTAGATACTCATATCCATGGAGATCACTGGCCTAAGCATGGTACAGTTCTCAAGAAAGTATGATTCCATGTGTGATTTCAAATAGGTGTTGATGCACATAAGCACAAAGAGCACCAGACAAAATGTGATTTAATTAAATGCAAGAGTATTAAATACTCATGGCCATTTAGGTTATTGTCCATTCTTTTTAAATCTTCACTTAGGACTCATTTTCATAGTTTATAAAATATGAAACAGTATCCTAGATGCTTTCACACAGACTTACATTTAATAATATAATTTTGAATTTAGAGGTACTATTCAAATAAATAGATAGAAAATGTTTTCAATCTGGTCAGAGCTAATTCTCTGAGCCAGCTGAATTACATTTTGTTTCTGAAAGTAATACAGTAACTTAGTACTTCTATGGATAGGTGACAGATGCTTTCACATGAATGAATAAACTTTGGCAAAACTACAAGCACCTGAAAAGGGGCTCACCTGATTGGAAACACCAAGCCCTGATACTACGATTCAAACCATTACTAATAAAATAAATGCATGTATTCCTAATACATGCTACAGTGCTTTACACAGGGTCGGCAACCTTCTAAGCCACACACACATTAGTGAGGCAAAACAGTTAATTTTTTTTGAAGAAAACTTCCACGCTGCCGCTTAGTTGTGCCTGCGCTCCAAGAGGAGCTGCCGGAGGTGACTGCTGAGCTTCATTTGTGCCAGGTGCTACTGCATACAATGTCCATCAAGCTCCAGACCAAAAAACAAGCTCGGGTTAAAATCAAACCCAGAGCAGCCTTCACCCCATGAGGCTGAACCAAGGAGAACATCAGTGATTTCCCAGTGAGAAGGTGTCACTATTTTGAGAGAAATGTCTTTGTTTCTGGCGTCAAAGCCCATAAAAAGGCTGCCTAGATAAAAGCAGAGGCTGTTAGCTCGGGAAGAGCCCAGGTTTGAAGCGCGCTGAGGCTGCCCTCACCCGCTGCAGGCCTAGCGCTGCCACCGGGACCGCCATGAAAATGCTCTGGCCTTGATCAGCTTTGGCTCCACCGAGCTCTCCCTCTTCCAGGGGGAGGCAGTGGCAGCCTAAGCCCCTAGATGTGCTCTAAATGTGCTGCACATGCCCCTGGCACTCAGCACGGGCACCGTCCATGCAGCCTGCTGGTCTCGTGGCTGCTGGGGAGCTCTGCGGGCAGCTCCTGGCAGGGACACGGATGCTGGAAGGGCCCTGCTGGCCGCCTGCCTTGAGGGCCTGCGCAATGTCCCCGTCATGCCTGTGTGGGAGGCTGTTCGGCACAAAACAAAGCCCCCTGTGGCCACGTTTGACCAACAGGGAAGAAACAAGCACGGCGTGGCTCACAGAAATGGCAAGCGACTGAAATGGCGGCAAGACTGGGATAGCGGCACTGGTGCCTATGGGTGGAAAGAGGCTAAAGCAAAAGCTTTAACCTCCCCGAACCAGCCAGAGGGGTAACCAAGAGCCTGTGTAGGATGCCTGAAATCTAAGAAACTCTTTGGAGTGGGAAGCTACTCATACTCAATGCGCTGCTCTGTCTCCAAATACCATCTTTGCTCGATAGATGCTTTACAGATACACGCCACAGAAAATCCACTATTTGGGACTGAGCACAGCACCAGACCAGAAAGCTTGCTGGTGCATGGCAGGAGGAAAGACAGAATGCACCAATATCAGAGTCTTTTTAACCGTTAGGGCTCGAGTCAACTGCCAATTGAAGGAAAGTGTGTAATTTAAAGCAGGTGGTTATACACCCTGCTTGTTGCAGGGGCACTTCCCTCATCTCATTTCTGAAGAAGATTTTTCCACAGGCCTCTTTAGCTACTCCAAAATAAAAGGAGGGTAAAAGGAAGAAGTTGTTGCTTCTGTAGTCCTCAGACTAAAGCAATATGGAAATGGAGAAAATCCATTAGACCAAGGACACTAGACCGTAACTCACGCAGAGAGCAGTTTATTTAACTTTGCTGGGAGCTGTTCAGCATGTCAAATTGCTTTTCATAAAAGAAAGCTGAAATAGTGGTTAGGCTATAATTGTTGCTAGAAGGGCTTTGGGGGAAGAACAGGAGAAAAAAGAGGTGTATGATGAGGTTCTCAATACTGCTGTGTATGTTACAAAAGAAAAGTTGGAAAAACAGCTGTAAGAAATATTATTTAATACAAGGAAGGAACTTGTGTTTGCTAGGTTTTCTCTGCATCACTTCAAAACAAATTAATGTTTAAGCTGGAAGTCCAAGAAGCCTTCTATTCTCAGGGAATTGTTTACCCTCTTATACACAACTGAGAAAGCCTGCCTTATAAGAAGACATCACAAATAGGCATTAGCACTATGACCATATCCCATATCTCTCCTTGTAACACACAAAAAAATAAGAGGTGCAGAGATGATGTCTCTTATCTGCAGCTTTTGTAGCTAATTTGTTTTGTGAATTATCAACCTCTACATCAAAAAAGAAAGCAGGATTTCTCCAAGGTCTTGTTCATTAGTTATCTTTCAAAATCACAATAAATGCAAAGCCCCAGGAGAACTGCTCTGCAGTGCTGTTCCCAACACAGCATTTGAGGAAATGGTCAAATCCGTTTCAGGTATGGTGTCCTCTTTTTCCATTCCTTCCTTCTGTTGCCCCAAGTATGATAGTAAGAAAGATCGCTCACATCAGAGTTGCTTTGCTAGCTGTGGCTTCCAGATCAACAAGGTGTATGTTATGTCGACTGTCAGCTTTTCTCCAGTACCACAAATATGTTCAGGTAGTGGCCACTGTGGTGTAGGTTTCTAAAAATATCTTATCATTATCTGGCAGTTTAACAAAGAGTGCTCTCAGACTAGTGATAAGGGTTACAAAATCATCTTTTAATCTTGGAGTAAACACAAATGCTAGAAAAATGCCTCCTGCTATCTGAAAGATTCAAAGTGTCTGCCAGTGCTTTCTTAGCAGATCTATGTACAAAATTTTTTGATATGTATTGAGAACAGTTTGTCAGTCTCATGATATCTTTCATCAAATGCTACAATACACATGATTCTTCTTGTCCCTTTTGCTGATACTGTAAATTGATTTTTCTCTCTAATCCTTCTCCTCTGCTTTCTTCCTGCCCTCTCCCCTAGTACTGTGAGAACAGTATGAGTATGAACATTAATTAGCTCATCATGGGTTTGCCTATACCCCATGCAAGAACAGACCATCTGAATTTGCAGCTGCACATTTATCTGTCCATAACAAATGAATCTGCTAGCTTGGGTTAATTCCTACCCTATCAATTATTTTATTTGTTTTGCAGGGTGCTTTTTTTGGAAGGGATTCATCTGGCACTGCGCAACTTCAGATGATGACAAATACCAAAGCTTCCAGCTTATTAGTTGCAGCAATGACATTTGTTGACTGGTTAACCCATCAGCATCGGACTGATTTTCTGTGTAAGAACAGTAAGTTACCAGTGCCCTTCTCAAATAATTAATGGCACTTGGCTTCATGCCTCAGAACACGCTCAAGGTGCACACCGAAAGCCTGCTAAAGCTCTCCCTGACATGACTTATTACTTTATTACAAAACTGTAGAACAGCTTTCTACAGAAGGCATACCTTGAAGGAATATAATATTCTTACAGGCAGTTATTAACAATAAAAAACTGAAGAATAGTGCAGTCACTGTTTACAAGGATACCATTTCTTGTTATGGCCTTATTATAAGACTGTAGTTTTTAATGATTTAAGATCTCAGTGCTCAGTTTTGGGGTTCAAGTTTTATAAGACCAATTGTTTTTATAATAGATCAACTAAAGCTATGGAATACTTTTTTTCTTCTCTATGCAGCTGTCTCCTTTACATTATTGTAAGTGGCAAGAAATCATAGATGATAACATAGGGCACATAGGGCACAATCTAACCCACCACAAAATACTTTGTATTATCCAATTTTAAAAAGGAGAAGGTTAAAAAGTGTTATTAATATGCTTGCATTTTCATCATGGTTAGCATGATTGCGCATTCAAGTGCGGATCTGTATGTGCAATTAATTTAAGCCCCCAACTTTACCTGCCTCTACAAGTCAGGAGTCTGTTTATGCACACAAGCAAAATTACTGTAACCATGGGGAATATATAAATGCCTACCAAGAGCTGGATAATCGAGTAAGTGTGCAATTTCTGATAGAAAAAAAAATGCTAAAGTGCTCTGTTAAAATCAGTTGTTTATACTTTCAAATGTAATTCTTTTATTTGCAGGAAAACTCAC
>JAUBOD010000311.1:426281-438208 GCA_032353885.1 Nothura maculosa
TAAACAAACCAAAGATTTAACAGGAACCTACAAGGAAACAGAATTGAAGCTAAGAATGATTTTGTGGTATAATCTGAAACGTATTAACAAGGGAGTCAAAATTATCTGCCTTCATCTCTCACACATGCGCTGCTACAAGGACAATTTGCAAACTGAAACGCGTAGCGGGAGGTTTGACTTTGCCCTCACGCTGATCCCACAGTGGCACCACATCCTGCTCCTGCACTTGGTGCTTGTGACACAGCTCCGTGCGCGCTAGGAAAGGGGAAAGGGCAGCCCAATGTTTCCAATGTTCTGCCCCACCACTGCCCTCCCCGTCACACACGGCGTCAGACCCTTTGGGCCTCTGCATGACCAACTGGGCCTCTTCCGAGGCAAGGAGCCTTCCTGATTCCCCTGCACACAAAACCATGCATTTACTATGCCCTTAATAGACAGACAAACAATATCTTTTCTAGATATGAACAAAGTTGTTAAGCAGGCTTTAAAAACTGCTGACCTACTGCGGAAGTTGGTCCAAAGAGGAAGACATGCCTGGTCTTCCACACAGCACAGGCAAATGCTTTAGCTAAATCCTCAGAGCGGTGACAACTACTCTGCTCCTGCTATAAAGCACACCAGTTGTGTAAAGGCATTTTTTGGCAGTTCAGTAATCATGATTAAAAGTAGCAATGAAATTAATTAATAATTTTTATTCTCTGGAAGATAGTTTGCATTCTTCTATTAGTAATTGTTTTGGTGTCCTTCAGCATTCACCTTTTAAATGGTGCATGTGGGAAGGGGCTTCTCCTCATCTGACAGCGAAGGGCAACCTGCAAATACCACAGGCTGCTACTGCCAGGAGAAATCTGCATTTCTCTTATCTGATGCTGTTGTTCAGAATCCTCCTGCAATGCTGCAAGAAAAACCACCTATCACTCTGCTTCATTTAGGATACACGGCTATTAGTATTTTTTTTTCTGTAAGCACCTGTTTTTGGCATTTTATGTAACAATACGGTATGATTCACTGCTGTAGGGTGAATCTACTGCCCAGCAATCTGTATATAAATTAGTATGCTTTGTATACGAAAACACAGGGGGAGGAAAGAGGAAGAAGAGAAAGGTACAAGAAAGTAGTTGATGGCTGAAATTTCTTGTTGTTGTTGCCAGGTTCTGTGCAAACACAACCTCATATTTTGCTCCCTTAGCTGAATTTTGTCACCAGATTGCCCCTGTATTATACTTGGGCTTTGTCCTTTAGAGGAATATTCTTGCATATGAGAACAGTCTGAGAACTCCCCTATCTCAGCACACTCACTTGCTAGCCTCACTGAAACAGATTAATCAGCAAGGACAGGAGGTGTCCTCCTTTCCAAAGATGCCTGTTTCAAATCTGCAGGAGCTGCATACGCCCATAACGGTGGGATCAAAACGTACCCAAGAAGAATTTGTTCTGACACCTGAAACACACTTGAATATTCCAGGATAACACCGCATACATATTGATACATCAAGGCACAAGGTATTACAAAATTTTTCATAAAGTAAGCCATCCTAGGACACGAGATAAGAACCTGAATATCCTAGCCATTTCCTTTTGCACATAATAACCTCAACGAAAATGGAAATTGCCCCTAGTAGCAAAAAGAAGTTCTCTTTAATATGACGAGAATTTTCTCATCCTCTACAAAAATATATATTTTTTGTAATTTTATATTCTTTTTTGGTTTAGCCCTGCAAAGACTTGTTTATTGCAATCTGTCTATAAATTTAAATTGTATTACAGCAGTTTTGTGCACTATGCATATATTGTATAAAAGTTTATGTGTATAGTATAAAAGTTATAGAAGGTAACAGCCTACCCAGGACTATGGCAGGTCCTTGATACATCAAAGTAAAAAAAGAAATTCGGATTTGATATACATATAAAAAATACATGTTTATAAATTTATGAGTCTTTTATAGATATATGACTTTTGTAAACATATATAAATCAGATGTAAAATAAAATTGGAGACACACTTTAAAAAAAGACTCTTTGAATTTAGGTTTGTAGCTTGATTTTGAAGAGCACTGGCTATGCATTGGTCTCCAGTACAGTACTGAGAGGATCCTGGTCCTTGTCATTAAAGGGAAAAAAGAAAGAAAAAAGATTCTATAAAGTGACTCTTTGGGAGAAATGAAGGAAGCACTTGAAATACTGTATTTTAGATCCTTGTTCTTATGGGAAACCGCAGAATTTAATGGTAATTTGTATCACGTTTAACAACCTTCCCTAGGCCATTCACGTATCCCTCACGCTAACCTGATTTGAAATCATATCAACTACCATAACACAAAACATTAACTTCAATCTTTACTTTACTAAAGTAGCACAGAGAGCTTGGTCTTGTTTGTTTGGTGTGGTTTCTTCGTGGTTACGCTGCCAACCAGCCAATTTGACAGTGGGTAAGAGCTACAACCAATATGGATGCCTTGGATGGGATTCATCACCGTCAGGATGCTCCACCTTGGAGTGATGAAGCAGCTGCACCTTCTCACACTGCTGCTAACCCAGTGGGGCAGGGGATGACGTGTCCCTCGCACCCCTTCGCTGGGAGCACCCAGCAAAAGGCTGTGCCGAGCAGGGACGTGGCCGGGCCCATGGCCACCGGAGAAGGGCACGCGGGCCCAGCGAGGCGCAGGGCCTCGTCATGGCGGCCTGCAGAGCAAACACAGCGCCACCATCACTGCCAGCGCCCGATGAGCGTTTATTTTGGAGTTACATCCATCAACACCGATGAAACGTTATACTACCATGAACATCTCCTTCAAAGAAGGTGTTCAAAGAACACCTCCTACTTCCCACTCTCCTACTAGGAAGTCTTCCTGGCTTGTGCAGACTGAGGGCCTGGCCTTGGGGCACGTCAAGTACCCCGCAGCTCTTCAATGGCAACTGCCAATGCTTGGTGAAATGAAGAACATGAGGCCAAAGCTTATGCAGACACTGAATACTTGTCCCTAGAAAGCTGCCAGGGCACCCTGTGCAACAAAGGCATTAACTGCCCTGGCCAAAACTTTGTATTCTTTTGTGTAAGGGTGTTTTTAATTACTGAATTGACTACGATACAGACTCTGCGAGTATATTTTAGTCACTGAGTGCAAATAGCAGATTTCTTTTTGTGGGGAAGGAAAAAAGGGTAGAGTGGAAGACGAGGAGAAAGCACAGAAATCTTCAACCTAAAAATGAAACCTTTAAACAAAGACAGTTCTGTCAGACAAGGTACATTCTAATCAAAACAGCTGCTTTTAAAATCTATTTCTGAAAACATATCGAAAACCCAGCAGAGAGTAATATACATTCATCAAACAACATTCAACATCATTTCCTTAAAGAAATGGGAACTATGTTGTGTGCATGGTATACTAATACAAACAGGAAAAAGAAATACTCCTAAAAAACTAGTAGGTCAATACCATGATGGATTGTTCTGCTTGTTCTATTTGTGATCATAAAAAATATTTTAATAATCCAGGATCAACCAATTCCTTCAGGAGTTGCATTTCAAATTATGACTCTCGCATTTATTTTATAACAGTAACGCACCAGTGATTTATAATTTGGATACTAAAATTCTCTCAGGGCTGAAATTCAACATATGAGAAAGACGACATAATTTATTTTTTCCTTTATTGTTTGGAAGGTTATTGCTTTTGGCTATGTGTGCATGTCTAAAATTGCATATACATGTGCAAACTAACCACTGACATATTTAAAATACAAAATCTTACAGGCAATTAGCTCATAGTGTTATTAATTTCCACGTGAACGCCGTTACATTTGCCATCTTCAGAATCCCTTGCGGAGCTCCTGTCCTCCCCCATTTCCATACAGTGCAATTCCACTGCAAGCACATGCAGCCCTTTCCTTCACTGAGAGGAAATTCACAGTGTGCCCTAACACAGCTTGGTCAAAGCTGCTCGGGTGAAGATTCAAGTTGGCAGCAGCAGCAGTGGCGGTTCTAGGGAGTGCATCCGTGCTCTAAAAGCTTGGAAGCAGCTGTGGAAGTGCCCTGGGAAAGGCAAAACCTTTGAGGTAGGGTAGGACCCAGGCTCCTCAGGCTCAGGCAAAGTCATGTGCAAGTCCCTGCAAGATCTCTCAGGCCCCTGTCCATGCCCTGAGCTGCTCTGTTCCAGCTTGGGTTGACAGAAACTAACAGAAAACAAATGCCAACAGATTAATTGTGCTGGTGAAATACATCCTGCCAGCCTCCTTCAAAAGAAGGTGCCTTCAGATCAAGTTCTTCCATTAAGATATTTGCTTTTTTCAAGCCCAGGAAATGCTGTTTTATTAACTTTTGAGTTTTACTGCGCATTCCATTTTTTTCTTTTACATACAGAAAGAAGAAAAATAGTTAAAACACTCTAGGTCAGTAATCAGATGTTGATGGTAAACATCATTAAATGTATAGTGTTGTAAAATTTACAAGCTGATACATCTTCTTGAATTCAAAATATATTTTAAAGAGTTCTCAGCATACTGAATGGATTTTCCTATTGTAACCTCACTAAAACACACAGAATGTCACTGGTGTTTTTTTTGTCTTTTCCAAAGGAACTGAGTCCTGCATGAAAGGGAAACAGCTGGGGGCTGGACCAGAGCAGCAGTGGAGAAGCACTGCACTTCAGGGCAGAGCTTCGATGTACTACCTCAGATCCAGAGAATAAGCAGAGAAAGACATAGTAAATATTTGGGCAGATTCACAATGCCGGAAAAATTGCCTCTCCACTGCTCCTTACTCTGGGTGACCTAGCAGGGACTGAACTTCAGCTCACGCTCACTTAACATTTCTACCTCCTCCCTCCAGAGATATGTAACCACCAAGTTGCTTGGGTTTTTGTAAGTTTAAGAGCTTTGCTTTTGCCTTCAAGGAAAGAAGGGGTTCAGTTCGACAGACAGCCCCCCTTAATGGTAATGGGAAATGTGAGCACCAGACATGCTTAAAAAGAGGTTTAAAAGTGCAGAAGCAATGCACTCCAGAAACAGAGAAAAAACAACTCAACTTCATGTTTTCTTTTCATGTAAGAATTTTCCCCGTAAGTCAAAGTTTGAATTCAAATGGCTGGGACTATATTTATTTTTATGGGGAGAGTCTGCCAGCCTCTAGATAAGGCCTGCGAACCTGACTGCTTGAAATCACCTGATGAGGGTCACTTGGTTGCTGCTTAAACCTGCGTCTTTAAACAACTAAACCTATGAGTGCTGCCAGAGCAAACTGGACCAAATAAAGGGAGGAATATTTCACTGATGTGCACTAGCAGCGTGGGACAAGATACCCGTCACAGCAAGAGCCAAAGAAATCTTTTGGCTGGTGAAGACTTTAGAAACAACCTTCCCTGGGGAAAATATTTTATGGGTCATTTAAATTACTATGAGCCAAATGGCCAAAAGCTGCTCACCTCTCTTTCCACCTTGTAATTTATCAGTAGATTATAATGCGCCTGGTGTATTTCCTCCCTATCATTATTATCTACTTGTCATAAAAATGGATTCTTTGGTGGAATATACTATCTATTAGGCTAAAAGCTCAAAATAGATCTTAAACTAGGATAATAACAGTAACTAAAATAATGGAGATTGGAAACCTTTTAAAATAGAAAAGTACATCAATTTAAAATTGTTACAGAATGCAATCTATAAACTGCCTTACAAACTACCTTTAGATTAACCCCAGTCATAATAAATCTCCCTCTTTTTGGTAGCTATCCTTAAAAGAGTTCAGTTTTACATATATGGCATATCCCATTGAAAACAAAAATATTTATGGCGCCAGATATTAGAGTTACGGTGTTTGTAGTGATAACAGTTCAACATCCATCACATGAAGTCAATGTGACTTGGGAAGGAGAAGAGGGGAACTGAGAGCACCTGATTTCCCAAGCGGCTGCTCACCCCTAGCTGGGCACCCACAAACCTGAGGGTCCTTAAGGCTCTCAGTTTCCCTGAGTGCCCTCCAGCACGTGCATACACGTGTGGACTGGCACACGGCATCATCGGAGCACCCGTAAGTGTGCCCAGCCCTGCCACAGCAGCATCTGCACAGCAATGTGAAAGCTGGGCAGATAGCTGGGGTATAAAGCTGGTCCCCTCGGGGCAGCACAAAAAAAGCAGCTCTGTGGCATTTTCTGGGTGAAAAATCACATTTTCTGGTGATTTCTCAGCTGATACAATTTGCCAACCAGAGCCTCTAAGTGTTTTCACCGCTGAGTCTATCTGGCATGTTCAGCTCGGCGTGCTGAGTCCAGCCAGGCATGCGGGGCACGCTAGGATGAATTGCTGTTGACCATCTCTTCTTGTCACCACTTCTGGCTTCGGGCTGTTCCAGCATTTGCAAAGCAGATTTGTACTTCCAACAACCTGTCTATTCTACCTGCAAAATACTGCACTGAGCAGTGAAGCAGCCTTCAAGCATCAACAGCAGGAGTGCCCACCTAACAGATCATTTTCAGCAAGAGAAGATACAGTAATATATGCTGTCAGGATGGTTGTTTACCCTGAAAATCCTTTCATGCTAGGAACACTATATTAGCCATTGACAGAAACCACAGATTGTCCTGGATCGTGCCTTTGTGCCAAGAACTGAGTACTTTCAATGCTCATGAGAGCAAAACAGAAACAAGCTTATCCCAATACCAGTTTAGTTTGGTTTCATCTGTATCAATAGCTAGAAATGATCAGCTCTAATTCAGAAGGATTACCATAGAAAACAGACATTTTAAAATCGTGTTTATTGTGCGCACTTTCCTGAACACAACAGAATTATACCATTGCACAAACTATTTTCTTGGTAAAAGTATACAGTAAAGTTGGTATTGATTTTAATTGCACATGCAACTGAACCACTCAGGCTAAAGAAACCATTTTTAAAAAAAAATTCCAGACAGACTTAAAAGTAGTCCCTCAATCAAAAATGAGAACTCATGCTTCAAAATGGAAATACTCAGAATGAGTCAAGTTATTAATCACACTATGTCATTATTTGCCATTTCAAGAAGCTTAATAAGGTGAATAATTTTGAGTTGCAAGCTGCAGCATGATGGTGGCGCTTTGTTAGAGCTCATCTTTCAAGGGTTTTTAAGCACTCTTTAGGTTCCAAAGCTAAGCCCTTCCTTAATGCCTGAACTTATTAGGAGTGGGATGCTGACACATCTGCTGACTCTTACTGAACTGTTTTTTAAAAGATACTGGTTTTCTGAAATTTATAAGGTTACGGATGCACAGCAAAAACAAGTGGTCTGTTTGGAGGCAGATCCATATTATCCATTTGCCTGTTTGGTTCTTCTTAGGGAAATAATGCTACTAGTGACTGCATTTGCAATTTTTTTTTCTGTTTTAAATAGCAAGCAATTTTAGATCACACTTACTCACATAATTTTCTCCAACTGGAAATCTTTCTGTTACCTTTCCACGTACAGAAAACACATTGTTTAATACACAGTCTATTCCTTGTCTGCCACATTTGAAATTTAAGCTTTCTCAGGAATCAGCGCACTATTTTCTTTCAACAAACAATCCTTTGCTACAACACTCACAGAAGCTGTGCAAGAGTTATATCATTACTATTATCCCCTCTAAATTTGTATTTCGTATTATACAGTTCTAAGAGGGATGTTGGGAATCAATTACAGAGTACATTATACCAGACAGCCCTTTTTAAAGGTCAGCTATCTGAAAGCACACAGTTATAATAAACAGCCACTGCAGTAAGCAAAGGTTGACACACAGGCTTGAGCGTGGAACACTATTTTAGTGATGAAGTGAAAGCTCATCCTGAGGTGCTCTGTCACCTTAACATGCAACAGACACCTTGCCTCCCTGCAGGAGCTCTCCCAAAGCAGGAGGAAAAGAGCAAAACAGCATATAGAAGGCTACAGCTCGTACACTAATCTGCAGATTTTCCAATCCATGCTTGTCTAAAATTATTTCCCCGAGCCCTTTAGCTTCCTATTGAAAAGGCAACAAAAATGTGAAGAAGGTGTAACAGCATCTGGATTTATATTCACAGCAAGCACTGCTCAGGATACTCTCCTCATCATTTGTCTTTTCAGCCCAGCACCCTGTCAAATATATGAAACGTATGAAATCCTCCTTCCCAGAAAGTTCAGGATGCAGCAGCATCCCAAATACCGTCCTTGCTCCCAGGAACAGAATAGCTATCAGTATAGAAAGGAGAAGCAGCTTACACCGAGCACTTCAAAGCCATATGGCACTTTAATGACAATGATCTATAAAGAGTCAGCAACAAAATGCTGCTGGTGACACACTGATGCAGAGCAGTGTTTCTCAATCTACTCAGGACTAGATCAGTTCTCCTTAGATATCTAAGGGATATCACCTGAGCATTAAAATATAACAACAACAAAAATTTCATGGACTCTTTGGAAAAAATCTAAACCAGGTATTAAGCTAAACCTTGATTGCTTATTACTGGTATTATTTCCTGCTTTGCAGGAAAAGCAATTCAATTTTTATTATTTGCAATAATTATTTTTGCTTCTCAATAGCTTTATGGGCCTCCAAGTGATGTCTAATTGCCTACAGATTGAGAAATCAGTAGAGGTTTTTGCACCTCAGAGCAGTGAGGTGAATGTATTCACTTTGCATCTTCAGGTAAAGGCATGGCTGCTAATTTCTGCCCAGGAGATCCTTACTTTTTTTTTTAATAAAAAAAATGGATGCTTATGTAAATGAAGTGGTTTGAAATTGTTAATTGCTCTCAAACTATAAACATCCTCACCCACTTACCTAGAACAGGCATGCTCATGGTAAAATATTTTATATTTTTAGACTTCTACCTAATAAAGTGTCTGATAAACTACAGATAAGATGTCGAATACAGCTGCCACTGGGAAATGACTCCTTCTCAAATCCCATTAAAACAAGAGGGTATGGTTTCAGCAAACTGTGGAATGACAATTCTATACTACATTCTTAAAAAAAAACAAGCTGATGGATAAAAATGGCTTAAAAGTGTGTTTAAATGTCTCAAGCTAATTATATTATTCAAGCAAATTTTCTCATTTTTATTATTCACACAGAATATAATTTTACTTTCCCAGTGAAGAAGGTAGATCCTTCAGGGAAAAACTCTCAGCATTTTTTTAAACTACTTCATTGCTTTGATGAAAGATGCATTTCAGATGCTTGACTTAAGGGTGCAGCAGTTTGAAGTGCTGTAATTCCTGCTGCTTAGAAGCTACATGAAACGAGCAGCCAGCACTGCCGCAAACTAGCTGCTCCGCACGCCCTTTCACCCCGAATTTCAAATGCTTTCACCATGAAGGGATTTTTCCTTCTTTCTTTACAGCAAAGATGTGCCAAAGGTGGTGAGTAAAGGCCACGGATGGACACAGAGGGCGTCCCACCTGCTGTGGACCCTGCCCTCACCAGCAGCTCCCACTTGTCCCTGCAAACGCAAGGGGCTCCGGAGTAGGAAAACAGGGAGTAGGGAAAACAAACCCAAAATACATAAGTATTCTGGCCATCAAACTTGAGCTTCTTATGGAATACTGATACACAGCTCAGTTTCTCAATTTAGGAGAATCGGAACAACTACTGAGGCAGATGGTGATTGTCACAGATCATTTTAACATTACAGTTTTTAAACTTCTTTGAAACATTCATAATTGCATTTTTATTGGTAATCTGAGGGTATTGGTAATATGCAATCTTATTAGTAAATGTAAATGAGAATTCAGCCCGCACACCCTTCACATAAATAGCTTAATACTAATGATAAAACATATTTGCTCCATTTACAAGCACATCTGAATTATACTGAAGGCCGACCCTTAGTTATGAGTATCCTTAAGGGCATCTCATTAACAGTGAGGCTGAATGAAAGCACGTCATAAAGAAGTGTAAAAGAAATATCAGCGTAGAAAAAGATGTTACTTAATGACTAGCAGAATTTCTATCATGCAACAACTTACAGGGGAAATTCA
Organism: Nothura maculosa; assembly: GCA_032353885.1. Taxonomy (NCBI): domain Eukaryota; kingdom Metazoa; phylum Chordata; class Aves; order Tinamiformes; family Tinamidae; genus Nothura; species Nothura maculosa. The sequence goes on from JAUBOD010000311.1 coordinate 436,247, forward strand.
TTTATAAAAGAGGAAATATATCTTACATTTATAGTAAGTTTAAACTACTGTCAAATTCTTGTCCTTACATTGAGCTCAATAGGATTTTTTTTCCCCACAAAAACAAATTTGATGCAACTATCTCTATTTTCAGCATGCTTTAACATCATGATCATTACTAGCCCAATGTCAAAATGCTTTAAAAAGATCATTGTCACTTTACAAGGCTGTCTCAAAGTTGGTTTTAGGAAAATAAGCTGACGTTACTTTGGAAAAGCAAAAAGTCAGGTTTTTGGGCTGCATTCTGGAAATAGATATCCTCACCACAATTAACAATGGGAAAGCTGATTCTGAATTAATGAATATGCACGTTGACTTTCAGCTTCAGTTCACTGGAATAATTACTTCTCATTAGCATATCAACAAGCCAACAATCAACGATCTAAAGTCTCAGGTCAGTGACTACTCCCTGAAAGGTGTGTTTTCCTCACCATCCCCTCTCTGTCATGCACCATCTTCAGGCAAGGTTCTTGATCTTACTGCTTCTTAACTGTAAACTATTTCAGTAACCAAGGACCAAAACTTTTCATGAATCAAGCCTTAAGTGTATGGATGGCACAAGTAAAGATATGCTAAGAACAAACTTTTAAAACAACATCAAAATGAAGCATACCATGAAGCAGTGAGCACCGGCAGTCACAAATCACAGTAACCAGATTGAGTAGGTGACAAAGTGAAGGCCTGTACATCTCAGGAAATTATTCTCCTTTACATAGACCATTTATTTTACTTTTGTTATCTTTGTTATTTACATTTATGTTCTACTTTTCTGCTTCAAATAATTTTTTGGGTAAAGATCTGATAAGAAGAAAGAAGGCAAGATAGGATCCTCTGTACTAAGGATCCATTCAAAAACAAGTTCCCCAGGTCTCTTCTATTCTATCCTACTAGAAGCAAACATTTTTGTTTTCTAATTCTGATCAATTTTCATTTCCCCCATAAAATGGATTGCTTATCTATGAACATTTTTCAGTACGCAGTTTTCTACGTCCTGTACACATCTCTTCAGTGACAAATGGGGACGCTTGTCTATCTCAAAGAAGGAAAGAGAATCATGTACCTTAAAGTGCTGATATGTAAATATTGAATATTTTTTCTCTTAAGATTTCCTTATATATCATTTTCTTTAGAAAACACTACGACATCTCTCTCTTTCACTTGAACAGGCTTCAGGAGAGAGAACAGGCCTTTCTTTAAGCTGGTGTTGTATGGAACAAGATGGCTGCTGAAGAGCTGCTCGCAGCTCCTCAGGATGGGGAGCAGCCGGCTATCTCCAAGCTAAACATGCTGCTGAATCCTGATGAAAACTGGCCTGTTCAAGCAGCTAAAGAATGGACTGGTACCTTAACAGCACAGATCATTATATTTGGATCTTATTATTCATTTTGCAAGTGCTACTCCTATGGAAAGAGGCAGGCCTAGTTTGCTATGCAGGCAGCTCTCCTTTTAGCAGTATCTTCAAATCAAATATTTTTCCCCCCATCTCCCAAAGGCACTATTGTGTTAAAATGTCTCTAATGGTGATGATGATGAGACGCACAAACACACATACAAAACATTTAAAAAGTCAAGAAAGGTACAGGGCTAACATTAAGCACTATTACCTGCTAATTTGCCTTTTGCGAGCCTCTTTCTGCCAGCTTGAGAAATTTATTCTCTGCATTAGTCTCTCAGAGAAGAGATAAAAGCAAATGTATTTGCTCTTACTGAAACTATTAGCAGTTGTTTCCCTTGGAAGAAAGCTTAGCATCATGGCATTTATATTTGTTCCTCAAGTGTAAAAAAAACAGTATGCCCCATGATAGAGAAATATTTTCTATTTTTACAGCACAAATATAGAAATCTAAAGAATCACAGAATGGTTAAGGTTGGAAGGGACCTCTAGAGATCATCTAGTCCAACCCCCTGCTCCAGCAGGGACAC
>JAUBOD010000312.1:85150-95926 GCA_032353885.1 Nothura maculosa
GTGTCCCTGCTGGAGCGGGAAGGTTGGACCAGATGATCCCTAGAGGTCCCTTCCAACCTGGAACATTCTGGGATTCTTCAGCAGAGAAGCCGGTTAAGATGGTCAAGCACTATTCACCACTCTAAATCCATGCTGGCTCTTCCCAGGAAAGCTTCATATGCCCAGGAAAGGCTTCCATAAGGCCAAGCCTTTCCTGAGCCCAAAACCACTCACTGACTTGTCGTTCCCCACATGCCTCATCTTGTTCTTGCTGCAGCTGGGCTGACATTCAAGCTGAAGATGGGCACGTTCTCAGGTTCTCCCTGACTCACTCTTTTCCATTCGCCATTTCTCTCCTCCTTCCCTGAATCCTGCTTCCAAGGCCCAAGGGCACAGGAGACACTGGCCCTGAAGATCTTCACAGTGAAGCCAAAGGAGCCACTTTTCAGCTCAGCTTTGTCACTGTGTCACTTAAAGGCCCCAAATCTGCCTCGTTTTCTCTGCAAAATAAACTCAGCGGGTCAGTGTGCGCTGGTATCGCCTCCTCTCTGCAGATTTTGCTCGTGTGGAGTCACCACCTAGAAGGACAAGAACAGACTGGGGCTTCCTGCTCCAGAGGGGTCCAAATCCTGGCAATTTTGCAGTTAAAATAACACCAGAATTTGCATTTAAGCAGCCAAACACATCTTATATTAAGCTTTGCTCAGGGCACATTTACTTAATTCCAGTAGTATGACAAAGTTCTGCTTAACAACCACCGGTTAGCAGAAGACAGACACAGCAGTGTCCTGTTGGACGCTGACCATGGAAAGACAACAATTAGTGCAATTCCAGTTTAATTCCTCCAGCCACTACTGAGATTTTGCTTTTTAATGCCTTTTTTCTTTTGCTCCTATCGATGTCCTGTTGCCAACCCTCCTCTTCCCACTAGGTCTGATCTAAGACACCTTGACTCAAACTGCCAGCAGGTAGAAAAGCTTTTTTCTCCAGAATTCATAAAAACAATGATTTCAGCTGCTATTTCATGGACCAGAATGAGAGAGTTCTCTCTGCATCTGGACTACTCTGGAAATTGCCATTTTCAAAGATAAATCACCAGATCTTTCTCTAAACAGATAAGATGGAGACTCTAATTCCAAAAATTACCTGTAATTTCTTAGTGTGATGTCGTGTACATTAAAATCACAGATCTACTTACAGACTTTCAAGATGGAAATGGATTCCACACCCAAACAGTAAATTCCCCTTTAACCAAGTCTACCAGAGGCTCTCCCAAAGGTTCCCTCCTTTTTCAGTAGGCTGGACACGTCCTATTTGTCTTCTCAAACCCAGGCACAGGTTGGACCGAATGGGAGGCGTCTCTGCAAGGCTCAGTCCCTATGGATCACAGCCATGGCTCCTCCTAAGCTTCTTTTTTATAGCATTTTATAGCATTTTTATAGCATTTTGACCAAACTGCCTTTATAGGTTAAGTTTCCCTGGCGTCGCATCAACACATGAACATCTTGGGAGCGGATCTGAGGGCCAGCACAGGCAGCAGCATCGTTACCATCTCGTTCCTTTGCCTCTCGTTCTGCCCACAGCCAAGCAGATGATGAACAAGAAGGTTCAGAGCTACAAGAGTGAAAGACATTTTCCCAATTTAAATCTTGCATGCAGGAAATTCCCACTTCCCTCCAAAGGCGCAGAAAAGTTGCAAGCACCCAAGGCTCCTTCAGGCACCAGTTTCTAGCGTGGATAAGTCAAGACTAGAGGTGCTTTAGGTGCACCAAAAAATGGTCTTCTACCACTAGACTCCCTCGAGCCCATTATATGCTGGAGAGTTGCAGGCAGAAGTCTCTATACTCATCAGAGAAGGAACAGCTCTCAAATGCAGACTATCTCCATACCAAAAAGGCAGGAATTCTGTGAATTCCATAGAGGTGCTTTGCGGAGCGGCATTGTCCGTATGTTTAAGGAGCCAGTTAGCAAGGAAGCTCTGCAGAGGGTTGGAGGGTGGTTCACCCCACGCCTACGATGAGCAGTGAACCCAGTAGCTCAAGGAAGTGAATTCAGGTCAACAAGAGTTTTAAAGAAAGGTTTCTGGCTCCCTTTGGGATGAGTGTGACATTCCCACTGGCAACACTGCGAGGAATGTTCCCAGGATGGGACTGTCACCCTCGTGCTGGCTTTGGTGTTGGGCACCACCCATGTCCCGGGTGCTCCCTGGGCAAAGTGCGGGAGATAAGGACCTGGGAATGTTTCCCTATGAGGTGAGTGGGATGCAGCGGAGCCAGCAGCAATGAGGGTGTCCCAGGCAAGGGCCCTGTCACATCATGGGAGCAGATAGGGACAAACGCCACTTTCCAGGTCAAAAACCAACCAGGAGTTCTTCTCCTCCATTCTTCCAGCTGCCTTGGCCTCCTTTTAGTGCTGGGTTTAATCCTCACGTGGTGCAAGAGTCTGAGATGGGAAGTCCTCAACCCTGGGGACACAACAGGCACAGAGGAGCCCCGAGAGCTGCAAACCAGGAGGTCTTCTGGGAAGAAGGAAAAGCCAAGAAACAGAACCCCACTCGCTGAAGTCACGTGAAGTGACAGGTCGAATGGCCATGAAAAGAAATGAAAATCCGCACTCCGAAAGCCGAGTGCAGCTTCCTGTTGATGCCACCTACGCTGCTGCCACTGCGAAACCACACACAGGGGGTTTTCACTTCTCCAAGAAAGAAAACTTTATCTTCTTGCCTGCAGAGACTAAGCCTTACACAAGGCTGCCCCAAACAAAACAGGAGGCCAGGCACAATGCAGCTATTTCAGCGGTGGTTTGTGCACTGCAAGAGAAAACGGACAATAAGGCTTTTCTTTCGCCCTAATACCTTATAAATAAAAGCAGAGAAACCTCAGTGAGACATAATATTTACAGCAGAGATGCTCCCAAGCAGCAATAACTTCTGCTTAGCATCAATGAATTCCAGGTTCGAGCTGATTTATTTTCTTCCCCCTGCTCCTGTTGAAGCTTTCACTTCCCAACAGACTCTGGAGTTGCTGGTTCAGGCTGTGAAATTCCACCCGCCCCCTCTCCCAGGGGTATTTTTAGGGAGAGCATCACAAGGAACAGCCCCGTGGCCACGTGCAACCCTTCAGTGGCCGGTCCCACAGGCCCTGGCCCCAAAGTTCCAGCAAGAAGAGGCTGCAAAGCAGGAAAAATAGGGATTCGTCCAAATCCGACAGCGAATCCGGGCTGCATGCGGAGCCACCAGGCACATGCAAGTTCAACTGCAGCTGATTAGATCAGTTTTCAGGCATTTCATAATGTGTATTTGTCAGCTAGGAAATAGAGACGGTGCAGAATGAAGCTGCGCTCACGTAAATGGGTTCTGTTTAGGAAGCAGCAAACTGGGCGCTGAACCACCGGGGTGATTCTGCCGACGAGGTGCGTGAAAGCAAAGCTCAAGTTAATGCTGGCTCTAATTTCCAGCCACGAGGCTCACAAAGCCGGGACGCCAATTCAGGCGGCCAATTTATCCCCCATAAATACGCACGGAGAGGCTAAAAACTATGATCAAAACAGGTCATTAATAATCCTCACTGCAAGAGCTGCCAAAAAAAGGCCCGGGCGCCTGTTGCTCGCTGCTTCCAGGCGGGATGGCATCCGGGATGTGGGCACAACCTCCATGGGATTCCTCCAGGTCAAACAGGGAATGCAGAGCAGGACAAGCAGGACCTCTCCCGTCCTCTCCACTCACAACGGTGCTGTCTGTTCACATGGAGCAGTCCTATCACCAATATTTAAGAGCAAAGCCTGCAATACTGCACATGTTTATAACCCTCAAGGTCTTTCCGAGGTTTTTAGGGCTATGGAGGGCGCTTCGGAGCCGTGTTTATTCCCAGTTTGGGATGTTTCCTCCAGGGAAGCGGGCGAGCAGCGGCCCTTTCCAGCTCCCCAGAAGGAATGCACGCGCTTGTTTTCCTTTGGTTATAAATAGGAAGCATTAACAGTTTAGAAGATACTCTCACTTAAGCCACCTAGACTGCACCACACCAGTAAGTGAAGCCTATTACTAACATTAATGTATATGTAACATCATGAATCACAAGCACTGCAATCCAGAAGCACCAACCCCTTCCAGGAAAGGGCTGGAGACCCTTGTGAGCCAGGCCTTTCTAGTACAGCTCCTGGGAAGGGCTTGAGCAACAGGAATTACCTGCTCTGAAGAGCAGCGAGGGCAAAGGCTGCAGCCCAGCACATTCATCCTGCCCCAAACCAAGGGCTGCTGCTACCCCGGCGCATCAGCCTCGTCCCTGCGAGGCCACAGAGAGTCTTCCAGGTCGCCACACGGTAGCTCCTCTGCCAAAGGGAAGGTGCTTTGAGCTGCTCTCCAGCAGGGAAGTCAGGTTTGGATCCTGTTGGGATAAACCCCTTGGCTTGGCACTGAAGGGAATTGAGAGGTCGTGCAGTTTTCCCATCTCAGCAGAGCCCCACGAGCTCTGCACACCAGGAGACCTCCACAAACCAGCTCCATCTCCACAGGCCAGCTCCATGTCCACAAACCAGCTCCAATTCCACAAACCAGCTCCACATCCACAAACCAGCTCCAATTCCACAGACCAGCTCCACTTCCACAGACCAGCTCCACCTCCACAAACCAGCTCACCAGGAGCTCTTGAAAGGCTCCCAGTCGCTAGTCGAGCCTCTGAACACATCCCCACTTCCTATCCCCAAAGGAGCCTATTCAGAGCTGCCGCTGGATGCCTGTAACATCCTGGGGATTCCGACTCCAGACAGTTCCCATCCTGGCTCCCAGGGCCCTAATCCAGGGTCCTGGCTCCACAGGTGCCACCCGAGCACCCTCCGTTATGTCCCTCCTGCCACGTTTCCATTCCCACCAGCAGGACAGCTCCACCACCTCCCGCAGTCCCGCTGCATGCTCACGTTAGCAGCTTCTTTCCCAAGTTCATCCAGCGGGAATTTTCCCTGCAGTGACTTGTGTCCGTGCTGCCTGTCCTCGGGATCATCCACAGGGAATGCCAAGGCCGGATAGATGCAGCCTCCCAATGCTGGCTACAGAGCAGGGTCTCCAGGGGTCTGGAGGGCCCTGCTGGCACTCCACGGCACTCCATGATCCCGCATTGTCTCCTCCTTGGAAAAAGCCTTCCCAAAAGCAGCCAGGATCATCCCTGCTCTCGCCACAACCCTGGGCAGCCGCTTGGAAGTTCAACCGCTCATTATGTTGTTTATCAGGGAGATGAAAGTGCTCGCAGGAGATGAAAGCGTTCCGAGGGCGGCAAGGGAAGCGCGGCGGCTGCATCCCCTTCACCACCTCCAATGAGGAAGCTCTAGTTGAGCTGCTCATCTAAAGCTTCATCTACGGTGACAGAGCCCAGCAAGGGCTGCTCTTCCAGGTGGAACTGCTGCTTTTCTCCCCCTGGCCCATGCTGGCAGTTTGGCTTCTAAAGCAGCCAGTTCTGCTAGATGGACCCCACTTGAGCAAGGGGAGAAGAGGCTGGAATTTGGGAATATGTTTGGCTAAAACAGCTGGGAACACCTGGATACTGCAGGAGGCGCAGAACTGGTTTTAATGCAGAAGGTCAGATGTATTTCTGACAGACCCGTGGCCCTAAATTTGGTTAAAAACAGTGAGAAAGGGGTAAGGACGAGGGGCAGGGAGAAGAGATCCCAGAAGGGAGGCACCGCGTGGGACGTCACTCCAGTCATCTCCGTGCCCAAATGACTGGAGTTAAATAACTGAAGCCCTGAGGGAGCGTGAATCATCGGCACTTCAGGAGCCTTGAGCCCGGCCTTAACCAAGCTAAGGCTCAGAACTACCTCAGCAGAAATGCTTTTAGTCACCCGGCTGGGCCAGCGTTGCAGGAGCAAGAGGCAGGTCTCACGCCGCAGGCGAGACAAGGATCTGACAGCAGCAGCTTTGGGAGCTTCCCCAATCCCTGCGAATCCCGCTGGGCAAGGAGGGGCACCCTGCGCCCATAGGGAATGGGGACACCCCAGCAGTGACCGCAGTGTCCCCCTTGTCACCGCCGTGGGTAATCCTGGCTCTAAGCCTGGCCTAGGACTGTCCCCTGCTGAGGGTGATTTTGATTACCCTGGTGGACTTCAGTGCGACAGAAACCCCTGGCCAGATGTGCGTTATCTGAAGGGCATCATTTCACATATTCTGCCTGTCCCCCCAAATCCTTTGGAATATCAAAAGGATATTCCAAAGCCAATCATCAGTCTGAATTAAGGAAAAACACTAGCTTGAAGAGCAACCTTTAGGAAAGGGCGGCCCATGTGTGGAAGCTGGTGACCAGCAGCAAGCAGAGAGCAGCCAAGGGGATTATCAAGGGGCTCTCCGCTTCATTTTCTAGGTAAATGCTGCTACTAAACAAGATTCCGAGGTGTTTCCTCACGGCCGGGATAGGAGGGGATAAAGGGAACGACGTTATTTATTCCAGAGGAGGCAGGGCCCTCCCTGCCTCCGCACTTGTGCTCATCACTCACCAGGGCACCAAGGAGAGCGGCGGTGGCCGCGGTGCCAAAACTCAAGCTGTGCATTACACAGCCTGGCCCCAGAAGCCGAGGGCCTGGCTTCTTCCCGGGGATTTTTCCTGGGAAAGGAGGAGTTTTCATTCATTCTTTATCCCCATGTGCTCAGGTGTTATTCCCTTTGCTGTGTGCACAGCTCTCAGCCTCCAGGATTGACCTAGAGGGCTCCCTTCTTCCCGATATTGATGATCACAACCCGGGCGTTCAAATCATCCCAAGATGCAGGAAGAGGATTCAGCTTTTCCCCAGCTGGGATAATTCAAGATTTGGTTTCAGTTTTGCTGCTTAAATGGACCAACACAGAACAATTCTGAAGTATGTGCTCAACAACTCAAAGATCACTTCAACTGAAGCCTCAGAAGTGAGTTTCTTCTTATTTCTTAAAAATAAAAAACTGATAAAACTTCAACCTGTCTAGAAAGCAATTTAATGCATCTTTGCTTTAAAATACTGTTTGGTAACCTAGCAGGGTGTTAGAATAAAGGCTTTTTCTACGTTCTTAATGAGACATTCACGAATGAAAACTGAAAGCAGGCTGCTTTTTCTCCAGTTCTCCTTGGATTTGGAGAGTCAATTATACAACTAAATAAATCCAGAGAGTTTAAAGGGGGTCTCCAAAGGATTCCAGACGCTTTGTTCTCTTACGGTGCTACTAGAGGTAGCAGGATTTCATGGGGAAACAGTGTGACTCATCTTCATTTGCATGGTTCTTGGGCAAACAATAGCAATTATGTGCTTGCTTTCAATTCCCATCTTAACATTTTTATGGGCACTGCCATCCCTGCAAGAAGAGCTGCCTCCAACTGCTCGTGCCCAGGAAGCAGAGATGGATCCATCTGATCCCAGTTTTGGCCTTTTTTTCAATGGGTCTCCTCAAACTACCATCTGTTCCACACGTTTATACCAATAAAAACCAATAAAAATTTCACTCAAGAAAACACAGGTCTCATATATACTGATTTGAGATGGGCAGTGCCCAAGGGTGCCAGGGAGCAACACGGTTATCCATGGGACCAGCTCCTGCTGCCAGGACGGAGCCAGCTGTGGGGGCTGTTAAGCAAAACTGGCATAAATCACCAGAAAACTTCCCAAAATTCAGCATTAGAAAACATTTGCAGAGTTCCTCAAGAGTTATTAATAACGAATGGGGCTAGTGATAGACTAAGTCTGTGATTTACTCACTTTTTACTAGGAAAAAGGAGCGTTTGAGGATAAGGGCCCTGCTCGAGCCAAGGAGGTCCCGATGACTTTGGATTCCTGCAGGATAACAGGGATCATTCCCAATAGCTCTGGACAAGGTACTGGGATTTTGCACCTCCAAACCTGCTGCTTTAGTGGGAAACGAGAGACTGAAGTGATTCCAATCAACTGCTAAAGAGAATCCCCCAAATTACCAGTAATTATACCCACCGTGCTATCACGCCATCGCTTCTTGAGGTGTGTAATGATGCGAGCAGGTGGGAATAAATTACTAATGGAGATTATAATCTTAATTTATGTACAAGCTTTTACTTTCACAGCATTAACGCACGCGCTGGCAGCCTTTGCAGACACCTGAGTTGCCAGATTTTCAGCAAGCCACCCATTCTTAGAAAGGCTGAAACGGTCCCTGCTCCAAGTCAAATCCAGGATATTTTACCTGCTCGCCAATCTTGGTGGAGCTCAGAGCAAACACAGGAGCATGAATCACAGCTAACAAGGCACCAAGAGCCTTTTTCTGCAGTAGGAGAGCCCAGTCACCTTCAATGTCATCTGCTGTGTACACAAATGATTTGGAAATGGTATTTCCTTGTTGCTACAGGTCAAAGACTCCATTTGGGCGATTTTTGCCTCAAAATCTGCTACTGCAGCTGCAGAACCAGCACGGTTGTTGCAGTTACTTGCAGCAGGACTTACCCAGGAGTTGCTGCCACACAAAATACCTTTTTTTCCCCCAGTTCTAGGTTGCATTAGTGGGTTGCCATTATTACCAGTGCAGCATTGGCACTGTCCAACGGAGAAAAACTGCAGAAAAACGCTAAAAAACATCCAGTTACAGGGGTCAGCTTGAGATAACCCATTTCCAGGCAATATTTGTCACTGGTTGCGTTGCAACAACTCAGTCTTCAAAAGTATTGGAACCGAGAAAACAGGAATCTTGCCCCAAAATGGAAAATCAAGATTTTTTCCCCCTGGTGAATGGAATGCCCATTTTTTCCAAAAAAAAAAAGGATCAAGAGATGTTGCTTGTACAGACCACCATCACACCATGTGTTCTCATTCAACAACTACATGCCAGAGTAATCAATATATTTTAAGCCAGTTAAATAGCTGGATTTCAATAGCAAAGCCTGTTTGCTCCCCTAAAACCTGCTAAACTTTACTGGGAGGTTCAAACTTGATATTTTCTGACCCAATATCCAACCATGCTCACAGCACAACAGGCCATTTTGCTTAGAATCCCGTCACAAAACTTATTTGCCTTCTAGTGAGCTGATTCCCCCCCAAAAAACTCCTTTTTTATTATTATTTTTTTAATGTACACTAGAAATCCCTCCTGGGCTCCGTGGGCTCAGCTGCTCAGAATGCTTCCAAATGGAGCACGTGCACATTTGCTACTAAACCCAGTGATATTCTCCTCAAAAGCTTAAAAATGCAATTGCTAAAAATCACTGGTGACTAAAACCGAGTTTTATGAAGCAAGAACCACCATAGAAACCTGAACTTCTCCACCTAGCTTTAATAATGGCAAAAACCTCCCTGGGCAGCCCAGAAAGCAACAAACACCACACAGATTAGGCCAGATTCTGTCCTGCAGGAAGGAATTGAAGCCACTGCAAAATAAACCCAGCCTGCAATGGCCAAATTGAGATGTTAAAAGGCAAGATTAGGACCTGAGTTATTGCAAATTCCCCTGTATGTCCCAAAAAGCAGGAAATTCTGCACAAAACCCTAGAATGAGGCCCGAAACACCCTGGGCAATGACTTTCTTGTCAGCTGCCCATTAAGCCTGGATCTATTTCACTCTGCTTCCAATCACTGCAGCTTCAGGAGGGTCATTTTACATCGTGACTTCACGTCGGCGCTTGCAGGGCCACAAGGAAACCCAGGGACAAACCCGGCACAAGCTCCACGCTGGGATTTCACCATCTCCTCCCCTGGCTGCATTGCCAGTTAGCCAAGGCGCTCACATCAAGCAGGAAAACACCCATTCCAGGTGGAATTGAACCCAAAACACCCGCGTTGTGCCAGGCCTGGGGGTGCCAGCGGGCACCCCCGGGGCATTAATTCCATTCAACTGCCCCCGTCAGTCACGGATAAGGTTGGAAGTTGCCGGCCTGGACTCTGGAGCTGCAAAACAAGATGGTGCTCGGGGAAGGAGGAGGGGGAAAAAGAAAGGAGTGACTGCAAAAAAAACGAGTGGGAAAGCCCACGAGGCACAAAGGCCGCGTAAAAGCGTGGATTAAATGCAAACAGCGTGGATTAAATGGAGAAAGTGTGAAAAAAATGCACGGAAATGGCTCCTTGGATGAGGGGGATGCGAGTGAGGGGTCCTGAAGGAGGGTCCCTGTGGAAGCGGGGCTGGATCCGCTGTGGCCAGGGCAGGGAAGGGGCCGCACCCACGCGCGTGCCCGTCCCCGTGGCGTCAGGGACGGCGGGTGACGGAGGGCGCCAGGTGGGAGCCCTGGCCGGCGGAGGCGACAAGGGAGGGGGAAAGAGAGGGTCACACAGGGTGACAGAGCGGGGACAAGGCACAGGAGGGGAGATGGGGGCCACTGGGGCACAGCAGGAGGGCAAAACCCCATCCCGAGGCCAAAAAAACGCAAATTGGTCAAAATATAAACAAAGGGTGGTGTGAGGGGGGGGCAGAAGGCACTCACCGATGGTGGAGATGAAGGTGGTGTTGAAGGCATCGTCGGAGAAGCGGAAGAGCACGCAGGTCTTGCCGACCCCCGAGTCGCCGATGAGCAGCAGCTTGAAGAGCAGGTCGTAGGTTTTCTTCGCCATGGGGAGGCGCGGCGGCGGCCGCCGCCCGCTGCGGCCCGTTCCCGGTGCCCTCTCCTTCCTCCTCCTGCTGCTGCTCCTGCTGCTGCTCGTGCCCGCCCGCCCGCGCGCGCACCCGAGCGGCGGCAGCGGCCGCGAGCGCGCGGCAACGGCCGCAACGGCTGACGGAGCGGGGGGGCACAAAATGGCGCCCGCGCGCCGCTGCTCCTCACGCCGAGGCGCCGCCCGCGCTCATAACCCCGCGCTCGGGCTCGCAAAGGCGCCGGTTCCGCTTCGCTTGGGCCCGCCCGG
>JAUBOD010000312.1:147437-161032 GCA_032353885.1 Nothura maculosa
AGGGGTGCTAGGTGCCCGGCCCGGGTCCCGGCGTCGGCGGCACCGCGGGGAGCACAACGTAGCCCCGCGCCGCGGGAGGCGGGTGAGGTCCGCGAGGGCCTCCGATCCGCGGCACCCACGTGGAGGCGGCACCGGCCGCCCGTCCTTGTGGAGCACAACTACAGCCGGGCACCGGTGCGGCGGCGATAGGCAGCACCGGTGGCCCCCCGCGCGCCCCGGCTCCGTGCGGCGGCACCGTGGGCACCGATGGCACCGGTGCTGCCCTCGCTGCTGCAGCGCCTGCCGCCCCAGGGGGCAGCGCCGGGGACAGGCCGGGCCCCGTACCGGCCTCACCGGCAGGCGGCACCACCGGGACGGCTGCTCCGTGCGCTCCGGCTGCTCCGTGCGCTCCTGCTCCACCCGGAGCCTCCAGCCTCGCCGGCCGCGGGAGCACGAGCGCGGCGCTGCCCAAGGGGAGCTCCAGCATCCCCGCCAACAACCCGCTGGTGACGCAGCTGCTGCAGGGCAAGGAGGTGCCGCTGGAGCGCATCCTGCCCAAGGCTCTGGCCAAAGGCGACGGGAAAAGCGGGGAGCGCGGCGCCGAAGCAGCAGCCGCGCCACAGCCGGGCAAGGTGGGCCCGAGCCGGCCCCCGCCCAGCATTCCAAGGACACTGCAGCTGCTCTCAGGAAAGGCCCCCGGCGGCGAGCAGCCCCCGTGCGCGGAGCCGCTCAGCAAGGCCACGCAGGAGCAAATCCTGCAGACGCTCATCAAGAGGGTGCAGAGGCAGAACTTGCTGCCGGTGCTCCCGCCCTCGCAGCTGCCCCCGAGCCGCTCGGCTGTGCAGGGCGAGAGCAGCCCCGCGCGCCGCCGCTTCGTGCTGGGCTTCCTGGGCAGGAGGAGCGCCAAGCCCGCCATGGCCGGCCACTATCTGCTCAACGTCTCCACGTACGGCCGCGGCTCGGAGAGCCTGCGGAGAGGCTTTTCCCTCGGCGCCGAGAGCCGCCTGTGCCTGGGCGCTGCCCAGCCAGAGCGCGAGGAGGCGTCGGGCAGCAGCAGCGAGGAGAGCGATGGCGATGAGCGGGAGGAGGCGCCCAGCCCGCGGCGCCCGCAGCCCCTGGCCACGACGGATGCGACGCCGGGCGGCCCCGCGCTCCACAGCACCGCGCTGGCCAGGGATCTCCTTCAAGCGGCGCAGGAGCAGATGGCACAGGCCATGCGGGGCAAGGCGCCACTGCCGGGCTCCCCCGAGGCCGCTGCGCGCCCGGCCGCACCGCGGGCACCGCCGGGCGCCGTCGGGCCCAGCTACAGCGGCACCATCAACGTCTCCACCTCGGCGGACGTGAGGCAGGGCGCCCTGGTGAGCGGGCTGGCCGAGTGCAACCAGCTGGCGAGCAGCATGGGCAACGTCATGGCCTTCTCGGTGACCGTCACCACCATCCCCGCGGGGCAGGCGGTGAGCTCGGGCGCCCACGGGCAGCCCCTGGCCGGGCAGCCCTTCGCCGAGGACAGCGGCGTGGAGGACGCCCCTTCCAAGTGTTACTGCAGGTTGAAAGCCATGATCATGTGCAAGGGCTGTGGCGCCTTCTGCCACGACGACTGCATCGGGCCCTCCAAGCTCTGCGTCTCCTGCCTCGTGGTGCGGTAACGGAGGGGACGGAGGCGCCGTGCGGATCACGGAGCGCCGGAGGAGACGGGAGATTCACTGCCTTGCACAAGAGACACGTTACCGAATCAGGAATCCAGAGCAGAGATCTTCTTTCATTCAAGAAAGAGCACCTTGTACAGTGAGTCTCAACGGAGCTCAACTACGGGAATCGTGACAAGAGTTTGCACTTAAGGAATGATGTAAATATGTCACATTATTTTGGTTAAAGGTATTTTTTCAGTCTTTGAGGAGGTGGCGTTTGACTTGTCCTGCAGTGTCATTAACCGCAGCCTGCCCTCCGGCACGTTGGCTGAGCTCTGCTCCAGTGGGGGAATGAGCCCCGGGTGAAACTTTCGGGCTGCTCTTGGCAAAGAGAACTGGATAATACGGAATGAAACCCTGTGCCGAGCACTGCAGAGCCCTGGGGTGCAGCCCTGTGGGGGCTCTGCCTCCGTTGCCGGAATTTGGGGGGTATTTTGGCAGAGCAGGAGGCCCTGAGGGCGCCCGGCTTGTGCAATATCGGCTGCTGCTCATGGTTTGGGCTGGTGCTCCAGGTTTAGGCTGGTGCTCCAGGTTTAGGCTGGTGCTCCAGGTTTAGGCTGGCGTTTCAGCCTCCTCTGCGGCAGCTCCTTGTGGAGGGGATCCCGGCAAGGCTTGGGCTGCTCCCGGGCAGCGCTCCGAAGGGCAGCGATGCCAACCGGAGGAGCGAGGATTCACAAGGGAGGACTCGGGAACGCGGTGGTTGTCGCGGGTTCCAGGGATCACAGCAGAGCGTGAACCTCGGGGCTCGGGGGGCAGCTGCTCCCTGCACACATCCCATGGGAGCGGAGCTTGTTCCCATCCCGCCGGGATCAGCCCCCATTCCGTCCTGCCCTCCGGAGGCCTCGTGCTGCCTCCACGGATGGTTCTAGGTGTGGGGCAAGGGAACAAGCGCACGGGTGGGAATACTGGATCGCGGTCAGGTGAAAATCTCTGCATCTTTTTTGATGGCAAAGCACTGAATTCACTTTTAATCCAAAGGCCTTTCTAAGATGAAGCAATATTCGCCACGGCGGTGGGACGAGCGGCGCTGCTGCCTGCGGCCCTCCCTCTTCTTGTCCCTTCTTCCTTTTGCTGGCGGCTCCCCGGGGAAGCGAGCGGGGCTTGTTCCAGAATGAGAAAAACAGGGAAAAAACAGAGTATGCAATTAAGGAATGGATTCATACGCTTGAATTTAATGGCAATTCCCATCCTTCCTTCCTGGCGGCGGGGCACGGTCCCTGCAAGCGGGATGCGAGGGGCACGTTAACCAGAGCTGCCCTATGTCCTTATCCTGGGTTTATTCCTCTTAAATCGACCTGGGAGCCAAGTGCCGCCGGGTTTTGGAGCTGCCTGCACAGCCTGGGGTGAAAACAAGGGTAAAACACACAGTGTTTTTTAAGCTGCCACTTAAATATCAAGCAAACGGCAACAAAACAACCCCTGGAAGCTGCTCCCACTTAACAAGCTGCTGGGAAGCAGCAGGTCCGTCCCCTGCACCCGTGTGCAGAGCCCAGGGCAGCTCCAGCTCGTGCATCCCCAGCAGCCTCCGAAAGGGAGAAGCTGCTTCCCGGGATGGGCTTGGCCATAGGAACGATCCTGGTTTGGACAGGAAGCTCCTGCTCCCTGCTGCCCTCTCCCGTGAGCTGGATTTCTGCAACGCTGACATTGCAGGACGCGGTGGGAAGAGCTCGTGGAGGAGCTTTCCTTTTCCCGTTGGCCCATCCGTCTGCCTAGGGAAGAACTGGGGCATCATTCGGAAACGCTCCTTCCTGGGATGAGGACCCAGCTTAGGGCTCGTTGCCCGTTGCAAACTGCACCACGGAGGGCGAGAGGGAGCAGGACTGTCCACATGGGCACCTGATCCCTGCCCATCGGGGAGAGGAGAGAGGCTGGAGCAGCGGCGCTCCGCGATCCACGGATATTCCCCCAGGTTGTTCCCGGCCGGTGCGTCGGGGTGACCCGCACGTTTACAACTCTGTTAGTGCCTTAGTTCTAATTCAGCACTTTGATGGGGCTCCTCTTGGTCTCCTCCCTTTGGAGGCGCGGGTTCTTCTCGCCGCGGGGTTGAGCGCGTGCAATGAGCGCCGTGCGTCTCCGTGCGTGCCAAGGGCATTAGGTGGGACACCCGAGGGACTCCCTGCTCTCTTGTAATCATCCCTGATCCATAAGCACGAGGGTGGAGCGTTTCTGGCGGGGATGTGGCTGCTGGAGAACGTGTTGGAGCCGGTGCCGGTGCTGGCTCCGTGCTCCAGCCCTGCTCCGTCCCGCCGCGCGCTCCGATCCCTGCAGCGAGGCAATAAACCCGTCTTCACGCTGCGCTTGTGGCACGGAGGGAAGCGGGAGGAGGCTCCCGGGGCGGGAATGAATAGCACTTTATGGCGGCCGCGCTCCTAGCGGGGGACGGAGGGCACCGGGATGGGCACCGGGATGGACACCGGGATGGAGAGGGCTCCGCCGGATCGTGGAGCGGGAGGTGCCGCGTGGAGCAGGGAACACAGTGTGGGATGGCCCCGCGGGCAAGACAGCAGCAACAGGGGCCCTTGGCCTTGGCCCTGGCCTGGGCTTGGCCTTGGCTACGGCCTAGGCTTGGCCTTGGCCTGGTCTTGGCCTTGGCTGTGGCCTAGGCTTGGCCTTGGCCTGAGCTTGGCTGCGGCCTTAGCCTGGGCTTGGCTGCAGCCTTAGCCTTGGCTGAGGACTTGGCTGAGGCCTCGTCTTGGCTTTGCCTTGGCCTGCTCTTGGCTGTGGCCTTAGTCCTGGCTGCAGCCTGGGCTTGGCCTTGGCTGTGGCCTAGGCTTGGCCTTGGCCTGGGCTTGGCTTTGGCCTTGGCCAAGACCAGGCTGCAGCCTTGGTCTGGCCTTGGCTGCAGCTTTAGCCTTGGCTGAGGCCTTGGCCTCAGGCTGCTCTTGGCTGTGGCCCTGGCCTTGGCTGCATCCTGGTCTTGGCCTTGGCTGCGGCC
The DNA here is from genome assembly GCA_032353885.1 of Nothura maculosa. NCBI lineage: Eukaryota > Metazoa > Chordata > Aves > Tinamiformes > Tinamidae > Nothura > Nothura maculosa. The sequence continues at coordinate 152,040 of JAUBOD010000312.1, forward strand.
TAGGCTTGGCCTTGGCCTGGGCTTGGCTTTAGCCTTGGTCCTTGGCTTGTCTGCGGCCTGGGCTTGGCCATGGCCTTGGCCCTGGCCTGGTCTTGGCCCTGGCTTTGGCCTTGACCCTAGCTTTAGCTGCAGCCTGGCCTTGGCTGCAGCCTTGGCCTTGGTCTTGGCCCTGGCCTGGTCTTGGCCATGGCTTTAGCTGCGGCCTGGTCTTGGCTGTGGCCTGGTCTTGGCTGTGGCCTGGTCTTGGCTGCGGCCTGGTCTTGGCCTCAACCTTGGCTTTGGCCTTGTCTTGGTCTTGGCCTTGGCTCCAGCCTTGGCCTTGGTCCTGGCCCTGGCCTGGTCTTGGCCACGGCTTTAGCTGTGGCCTGGCCTTGGCTGCAGCCTGGCCTTGGCTCTGGCTTTGGCCTTGTCTTAGTCTTGGCCTTTGCTCTGGCTTTGGCCTTAACCTTGGCTTTGGCCCTGGCCTTGGCCAGTGCAGCCCGTGCGTTCGCCGCCATCGCGACATCCACAGGTTTCCTCCTTACCTATTTTTTTTAATGCTATACGTTTGATATACCTGAAGATCAATTTTAAGAGCTTACAGTAATATATTTTAAGTAATATATATTTTTAGTATCTCTAAAAAAGCGATAAAGGGTGATTTATGAGCTAGAGGAACAGGGTGTCGGGAGTTTGCAGTTTCTCAGCAAGGCCAAGCGTGGTTTTACTGGCAGGAGAACTGAACAGATTCTGACTTTTTTTCCTTCCATTAATGCAATAAAAATGGGAATTCTTAAAAAAAAAATCCACTATTGTTTACTAAATGCTCTTCTTTTGACAACAGGCCTGTAAACAATTTAGAAGATACTAAAACTTTGTCTGTTGCCTTTTTAAAAGGGATTTAAATTGGACTAGAGGGTATGTACAGAAAAATCAAGTTGACACCATTTTCAAAGTTGTATTTTTTACACGAATAATATAGAAAAAAATCATATTTTACATAAGAATTTTAAGTATTTGAAATATGTGTATATATATACTGTATGTATGTCCTATATTCTTTTATTTTACGTTTTCAGCGTATTAAAAAGTATTTGAGCTGGTCGGAGTTGAGTACGTACTAATGTCCAAGGAGCCGTAGGAGCCCTCGTCCTGCCCCGAATTCCCTGGAATTTTTGCACAACCAACGTGGTCTCTTTGCAGCCCGAGGGGCTGGAGCTGCCGAGCCAGCGGCATCGCGGGCTTCTCCTTTGGGAGCTTGTTTGGGATGCGCTGGAATTTCAGTGACTGTGGCTCTGACATTCCCAACAGCGCTCCTGCTTCCAGCACACGGTGCCCTGGATTTATGGATAGGGAATAATTCCCCCTGCTCTCAGTAGCAGGGTGTTTTTTGCCGTGGTTTTAGGCACTGCAGTGTGAGCTAGATGGGAAATGCCCGGGGCCCTCGTTGTGTCCGTAGCAATTCCTACCTGTATTTTCCCCTTCTCCCGGCAATTACAGGGATGCTCCCTATTCCTCGGAGGTGTCCACAGCCCTGCTCTGCTGCTGCCACTTCAGGGGTAGGAAGCTGCAGGAAAAGAGCAGGCTGTCCAAGTAAAACTCCCCTGGTGCAAAAGCCGGGTGATTTGCACCACTTTAACCATTAGCAAAGCAGAACAAACGGAAAAGGCACCGGAATATTTTGTTAGGACTTGCTGTCTGCACAAGGAGTGGGGCTTTCACTCTAACCCGTTGCACTATAAGGAGGTCCCACTGTTGGAGGAAATAGAGATATGCATTTGGGGTGGGCAATGCAGATGTATGTGCATATATATGTGTGCATACATACACCCATCCAGACGGGAATTTTAGCTACATTATGGATTTTGGGAAGTGTGTTACTCCATACGGATGGTGTAGGGAGTAAGACCAGCTTCACCCCAGGCTTCTGGGCACCTTGGAGGCCTGAGGTTTCTCTTTGCTTTCGTATTTAACACGTATGGGATAGAAAAGAAAGTGTATACTAGTAACGTGTTTTGATCTGCTGCACTTTTTAAGAAAAAAAAACAACATTCCTGAATCCCCTGGTACTGCTGCAACTCCCATCCCGCCCTTTCCCAACTTCCAGCTAACTGGACCCTGTCTTTTTGCTGAGGCTTCTCGGAGGCTGCAGCGGAGTTTGCACTTGGAAGAGCCGGGCTGGGAGCACCAGGGTCTTTGCTGTGATCCCAAATTCCCTCCCGTGGCCCTTGGGCAACGTGGAAGGCTTGTAGCGGGAGAAAAGCCCTGGTGGCTCCTTCTTTCCCAGGAAATGCCTGAATTCCCAGGCATTTACAGAGCGCGGGGGCTGCCCTACCGGGCAAGATTCCCCCTTGGAGTCTTCCCAGCGCCAGGAGGGATCCCGGGAGGGCTAAAAACTGTTTCTAACCTGTTGCTTTCTGCTCCCGATCCATGTGTGGATCCTTAGGAGATAGCACTTTGGCAAAGCAAAAGCTTGCCCTGTGGCTTGTCTTATTGCAGAGTCTGTCCCTCTTCCCCCCCCACTTCTTCTTTTGTCATGTAAAACTACCTGCTTTCTAAATGAATGTAAAATACCGTAGTTCTTCAGCACATGGACAAATGTGTATTTTATCTTCATGTTTCATTTTATGTCCAATAAAAAAGCATATGATTTTATGGACCGTGGTGCTGCTGGTGGTTTTTCCGGTGCTTACCTTTGGTGTTGCAAGGAAAGCAGGCACGCTGAGTGCAGCAAGTGCCCGGGATCTGCAGATTCTCCATGAGTTTCATGGGGAGAACATTCCTTGAATACGAAGCCTGAGGAAACACCTTGGAGTAGCCTGATGTCCTGTTGTCCCCAAGTGTCTTAGGCGCCTTTATCTGCTGTAAATAGAGGATAGATTCATTAAAAGAGCAGGAGAAGGAGCTCGTTAGGCCTGACCTATTATCCACAGGTTATCCACAGGCTGCAGGTGGGATATGGAGAACAGGGAGAAGCCAGAGATGATAAAAATAAATAAAATTTAAAAAAAAAAAATTTAAAAAAAAAACCAAACAACCCAAACAATAAATAACAAAACAATACATAAATAAAATAACAAAATAATAAATAAATAACAGCTTCCTCTCAGAAGCTAAACTGCAAAACCCGCTGGTTATTCCCTCCCGACTACCCTCCTTATCCCAAATTCACCAGTTGACTTTATTGCCTCGATATTCCATAATATCCATCGATATTCCATATCCTCGATATTCCATAATATCCATCCACAATTAGGTGACATGTACCGTCCATAATGGCTTCAAAGCCACATTAATAGGATTAGAGCAGGCCTGCACAAATGATATAATTGTGCGTTAACTCATTAATACATCCGGAACATTCGTCTTCTATTTTCTTAGAGCAATTTTCCTACTGAGATTATCCCCAGGATACTACTCGGCATTTCCTTTCATGAAAGGAGAGTTGAACAGGAAGATACAAATGGAGTTTCTACAGAAATAAATATTTAGAGGCAACAAGAATTCCTAAAAAGAAGCAAATCTGAGGAAAATGGAAATTATTTGAGGGCTTATTCCAAGGAGTTTCGAACAAAACCGGCAGCCCAGGTCCATGAGGAGCCGGGATACAGGAGCCCATGGAGAAGTGAAGGGTGAAATGCCAAAGTAGACGAGGATGGAAAGAAGACATTGATTTGACTGCAAATAAGGATGTTTCGTAATCACAAAATAAAGCACAAAACCAGCTCAGAACCGTTAAAAACATCAGAAATAGGGATAAAAGCAGGAGAGGCCAAGCACAAGGTGAGGGCAGCAGCAAGAGGCAGGGGAGCTCCGCAACCAAGAGGGCACCAAGGGAAGAGGATGAATCAATCAAGAGGAGAAATCAATCAATTCCAGGGAGGAATTCAAGTGATTATTCAAGTTTTTTAGCAGAAAATAATCATGGAAAATAATAATAGCGGAAAAATCCCCCCATCCAGGCTGGTTTCGGAGGATTTCACCCGTGTGTGAATAGACTCTGCTTATTTTGAGGGTGCTTTCAGGTTCAGCCTTGGTGAGCTGGGCCTTAATCCAGCACAAAGCAGGAAACCCAAGGGAATGGGAGAGCCCTGGAGCCATCCCTGGCCATGGAGAGGCAAGAAGCCAAGGAAATGGCAGAAAGGACCCAACAGCCCCAAATTCGCTATTGCACTTGGTGCCGGATGATGGATATTAAGCCAGAAGAGGTCTAATTACATGGGATTTGGTTAAATGGGGAATTAATGTCTAGAGATGCTGAAGCTGGAAAGACCTCAATAAAAAATATGTCCAGTGCCCAATTTCACTCCTTTTTAAAATCTGGTGCCACAAATGGGATGGATCCGCAAATTTGTGGAATTCAGCAGTTAGCTCTCCAGGTGCCTTCCCGACGTTAGGAAAAGAAACTTTTACTGAAAACTGCTTATATGGTTGAAACGTTGTGAAATTCCTTCCCTGCCATTCATGATGCTAAAAATGTGTTTCACTAAGAGTGGTAGTGCTGGATACTTCTAATTTAGTTTGCTAGAAAATTACAAGTATATGTGTATTTATTGGGTTCCTGCATGTTAGTATTGTGCTAATTCTACCGGTGCTGAGGAAACCAATGGTCTGGACATTGGAAGACAAGGTAAAAGAAATTATACAGATATATATTGTCGCTACCTTAAAATAAAATAAATAAAATAAAATAAAATAAAATAAAATAAGTCCCTGGAGAAAGAGAACTGCTTTAATTACTTCTTGCAATGAATTCTGAAGGGATCCTAGGGCACCTCGGTGAGACTTAAGTATCTAATATTTAGACTTCTAGAGTTGGGTGGTGCTAACAGGGTTATCTTCACACTGATGAAGACGTTGAAATGTGTCCTTATTTCCACCTAATCCCAATACGGATTTGCTGTTCGTATTCATGGAGCGCATCCTTGCGTTTTCACTGCCATTGACACCCTATTGAGGGTGCTATTTTACTGCTGCCTCGTCTAGCTCATGGGATCCTGATGCCCATGTCCTAACCTGAAAGACGGGAACAACTCATTCCCGACAGGAATGTCCTCTGGCTCTGCCATGGCGCTTCCCAAACCATTTTCCAACAGACAGACCCATCGTGTAATTCCAGCAAAACCAAGCCCAAGTGTCCTTGACCTCAGTGTCCACCATGGCATTAGGATGACGATTGTGTTTCACATGCAAGAAGAGCCTTGGGGAAGCTATTTCCTAATTTCTAGCTCAGAATAAACCTCAAAACTGCCCTAGCTACAGTGGTTAAGCAAAAAAAATCCCACTTTTTAAATGTTTTTTTCTCCCTCTCCTCATCTTCCCATAGGAAAAGGTGTCTCAAGTGGATGCACCACCTTGCTCTCCACATACAACCTAACACCCCTACCACTCTCCTGTAAAAACACGAGTTTCCTGTAAAAACACTTTACATTGCAAGGGGAACCCTGGCCTTTCTCAAGAGGGAGCCAGACGGAGGGAGGCGGGACACATATTCCCGAACAGATGCCCGTCTGCCTCGTTTTCCTCAGGAGATGCACAACCGGCTGCCAGCAAGGGGCAACCGGGACGCCTGCCAGGACCAGCGCTATGCGAGACTGACAGTTACAGAACGGGAGGGAGAGACCGTTGCCTGTGGAGACCGTTATTTTTAGGCGGTTTTAACGGCTCCAACGGTCGCCCGTCATGGCGCGCGCGCCTCCCCTCAGGGCAGACCCCGGGCAGGGCGGGGCCGCCCGCGCGGAGCGCTCTGCGCCTGCGCGGCGCCGCCGTGGGCGGGAACGGGCGCGCGTGTCTACAGCCCGGCGGCCGCGGCCGCGGATTGGCCAAGGGGAAGGGAAAGGGGAGGGGGAGAAGAGGCCCCCGCAGCGCCATTGGCTGCCAGGCAGCGTCGCGCTCCGCAGGAGGGCGTGGCTTGCAGGCTCGGCCTGTGGATTGGCTAAGAGGCTCAGAGTGAGGGCAGGCGGGCGCGGGCTGCGATTGGCGGGCGGGCGCGCGCCCCCCGCCGAGGCGCTCCCTGATTGGCCGCGCGGCGCGCGGCGGCCGGGACCGTTGGAGCGGAGCGGCTGAGGCGAGTGGCGAGCGACAGCGCGGGCGGCAGCGGGGGAGCCGACCCGGACCCGGTCCGACCCGAACCGACCCGACCCGGTCTAACCGAACCGAGCCGAGCCGGTAGACCCCGGCCGCAGCCCCCGGGAGACGTGAGTGCGGGGGGCGCGAAGCGGCGGGCGGGCCGCGGTGCCCCCCGAGGAGGCGCCGTGGGGCCGCCGTGGGGCCGCGAGGGCGGCGGGCCCGGAGGGACCCGGGGGCGGCCCCGCTGCCCCGGGGAGCGGCTCCCGCCTGGGCTCCGCCGCCTGCAGAGGCCTCTGCGGCCGCGCGCTGCTTCCGTTTCCCTGACGGGAGGCAAAAGCGGGGCGAAAATAGCGCAGTTTTCTACCCGAATCGCCCAGATTGTTCAAATTCCTCCGTAAATTTGGGGAAATATTTAAATATTGTTCTCCTCTGGGAGAATAGAAGGCTTCTCTTCCTTGGTTTCTCCGGGTATTATGGTAAAAATTGATGTGGTGTTTGATTTGGGTGGCCTTAAAGCTTTCCAGAGCTGGTTTTGTCAATTTATATATAGTTTGCCCCTAAGAAATGTAGAAAATGACCGGAGGCTTTACATATAATTCATTTGGAATAGTGGTGAATTTGGTATATTGGGTTTGGAGCCCTTTTGAAATAAAAAGTTTGGATGTTTGTTCATATAGAATCTGAATTCTGATGTAAACAGAATAGCATTACTATATTTATCTTTTTTCCTAGAACCTTCCCCCATCTCCCTATTTCCTTATTCATTCATTCTTATTTTCTTATTTCTTCATTCATTCTTAGGTCGTATTTAAATGTTCGACGAGGGAGCCAAGCCCAGGAAAGGGGAAGTTGCCTTGAGCGGATTCCCTGTGTAATTCAGGTAATATTTGATGTGTCTGTCCTATAACATTGACTTTAAAGTCTTGCATTTCTGATTTCCTATGCGTGTTTGCTCCCACTCGCCTAATTTATATCCAGGTTTTTCTTTAATGACAAACTGTAGGTGCTCACTGATTTCCCTGTGTTTCAGGGAGGTATTAACATGTACAAAATGCTCCCATGCGAGACAGTTCTTGCTTGAAAAACATCCAAATAGTGGTATTATCTGTGCAGCGGATCTCTTATCTAGGAAAGGTGGAGCTTGATGAATGTTTATGGCAACATTGCATGTTGTTTCTGTGGTGCTTGAGGCAATATGTCTAGTACAAGGGTAGATCCTGGTCGGAATTGGAGCAGTACTGGGGTGTTTCTGCCCTGAAGATGGGCCCTGTACTTTCGGTTTTCCTTTCTCTTTCTCCTAAAGCCATAGGGTGCTGTGCCAGCGGAGTTGCCAGGGACGATGTCCTGGAACTGGCGAGTTCCAGGTTTGGGAATCTGTTGAGTTCCAGGCTTGGGAATTTGGGAGAGGCTGGACTGAAGAGCTGGGTTGTGTTAAGACACTGTTTTAAGACTGTTGTTTCGGAGCAAGGCTTTGGATTAGAGAGGAATCCAGCTGGAAGGGCTGCCGTGCTGCTGTTGTGACAGGTTCTAGATATGATGTATGAGATATGAATATGGTCCCCCTTTCTGTGATTCCTTAAAACTCTTCTACAACAGTTTCCCATATATTTTTTTTCTCAGAATTAATTTGGATCACAATCCATTCTTTTACTAATATCATTCAACAAAAGAAGTGTTATTTGGGGATCAAGATTTGACTTTATAATTGAAATTACATATGAGATTGTATTTGTGGTTATAATTTATATAATATTGAGCATAACTTATGATATTTAACTTATGAGTATTTCTGATTCTCCGGTGGATTTCTGACTTCATATTTAAATAGGTTTCAACTGATAAATTATGGCTAAACTTAAATAGTTTTATGGGTCTTTTCAGTTCTATGTTCTTGCAAATTCTCCTGGAAATAGCAGTTTTCTAACTTTTTCTTTTTGCCATAAAGTAAACAACAGATGAGGGAGTTTAGTCAACTTACGTTCTTGAAACAACAAAAGTGACTAAACATGGGGATAAAAGTTCTCAGTTTTACAGAAGAGAATGGCAAGAATGGCCAATTTAAGATATTTTTTCTGCTTAGCATATAGTTTCTTCATGTTTTTTTCCCCAAGGAAAAGAAAAACTCTGTCCACAGTTGGTCATATATTTAGAACACTGAACCACAGAGAACTATAATAGAAGGAACTGACAGAGTCCATCAGCATTTGGTGTTCTAGATAAGTGCACACAGGAACAATATAGAAATGGATGAAGAATCGAACAGTAACAACTGAAATTATAGCAAATTTGGGAAATTTATGCCTTCCCTGCCTCCCAGCTAACTTATCTTTGTAGACTATTCAAAAATTTCCTTTTATAATGTGCTCTGTTTTAATAATTGCAGCCTCTTTTCTTTATATCACCTGAAAAGATTATAACAAGAACATTCCAGCAACAGTAAATATTAAGAAACTGTGGCTGGGTAGTAAGATCTGTTAACGTTTGATACGATCACGATCCTTCCTGTGGATTATATTATATGGCAGGGCACACAACAAAGTATTGATGGAAATAGTATCCTAAAATGTTTCTTGTCCTGGTTACTGAGTAGATGCAGTCTATATATGCGTGTGTGTGTGTATATTTATATATATTTTAATAACTAGTGATGTGATGAGGCCTGCAAGTCTCAAGTTGTGCATTGCAGCAAGCTGGCTGCAGGCATAGTAGGTTTAAACCCAAGAAAATGGGAGTTCTGGGACAGTGAGAATGCCCTTTAGGAAGCGTGTTAGTATTCTCGGAGTTTGTTTTTTAATGTTATACATATCACTTAGCAGAAAGTTACCTTTTAATTATTGTGTGTTTTTCCCTTTTTATAGACTGATCACATGGGAAGGGATAGCAAAGGAGTGGGGAGGAGTTGGGCAGTTGGGCAACTGCTCTGGAACAGCCAGGATTTTTAGCAG
>JAUBOD010000312.1:161132-171180 GCA_032353885.1 Nothura maculosa
TCTATATATGCGTGTGTGTGTGTATATTTATATATATTTTAATAACTGGTGATGTGATGAGGCCTGCAAGTCTCAAGTTGTGCATTGCAGCAAGCTGGCTGCAGGTGTAGTAGGTTTAGACCCCAGAAAATGGGAGTTCTGGGACAGTGAGAATGCCCTTTAGGAAGCGTGTTAGTATTCCCGGAGTTTGTTTTTTAATGTTATACATATCACTGAACAGAAAGTTACCTTTTAATTATTGTGTGTTTTTCCCTTTTTATAGACTGATCACGTGGGAAGGGATAGCAAAGGAGTGGGGAGGAGTTGGGCAGTTGGGCAACTGCTCTGGAACAGCCAGGATTTTTAGCAGATGGTGGATATTTCTAGCACTTCAGGCAAACTTAAGGATTTTTCCTACCAGGGACTTTCCTGTTAACTTTTGGACCATGGCAGATATCCATTTAAACCTACACGTTTGTAAATTCCTCATTCTATATCCTGATATCCTTTTAATAACTTCTAATGTAAAGGGACAGCTCTGTAGCTCACTGTGTTCACTTGTAACTTCAGGAGGATGTTTTTCCATTTTAAATCAACAGAGGGGATGGAACGGCCCTCACGTCAAGAATTAAACTTAGGGAAGGCTTTTTAAAATTATTTTTTCCTCCTATTCAGTTATGGTAATGAAACTAGTTCCTGTTCCCAGGTGCTTGTCACTGGCTTTACAGGAATTTACCTTCTCCGCAGGCGAGCCAGACAAACTCTCTCTGTAAACTTTTCCTTATTTGCCAAAACTTGTAACTTAAGCTGATCCTTTCTGAAGTGAGGCGGGAAGATTAAGAGGTCATTTTGGAGTTATTTCTCATTCCGTAGTGAGCAGTTCTGGGAACCTGCAGGTAAAAAGAACTAGAAAGTCTGGAAAAGTAATGGTGGGAAAGCTGGGAAGTACAAACCACCCAGAAATGCCCCTTGTTCCATGGATAAACCTTCCCATCCTGAGAGGAGCACTAAGCTATAGGAGAGCTCTGAGCTTTCATTGCTTCAGCAGCAGAGTGTTGCACCTCATTCACGTTTCCCTATAGCAACATCCTTTTATTTTAGGGAAGCAGTTTTAGCTGCTTGTTTGCAGGCTCCTCCTAAGTATTTGGTAAAGGGGATGGGACTAGATGATCTCTGGTTGTCCCTTCCAACCTTAACCATTCTGTGACTCTGGGATAAGATTTCATGAGGACTTCTGTCATTAAAGAAAAATGTTTTATTTTCAAGGCACTCAGTGTTCCAATTGCCAGCTTCTTTGCTGTAGTCAGATCTCTCTTTCAACTAATTAAATCTTTAAACATGCATTTAAACATGCGTCTACCCTGTCCCATGCTTAACCATTCCCCATGTACCAAAACTAAGTACATAAGGAAATGTACTTAAAAGAACTACCTCCCATATTTTCTAAAGCTTTCCTTAAATTCCAAGGTTTAGAACAAGGAGCTCCTAATGCACTGGGCCTATGGTGTGTGCTCTTGACCAGTCTCTTGCCTTGCCTACACCGAACCCTTAAGCTCTTTAGGCCTGGGAATTCTTTCCGTTCCAAGCTAATTTTCAGAACATTTTCTATTTAGTAAACTTGTGTTTCTGCAAAACCTTCTTTAAAAGCAATTTGGATCCTCTGTTTTGAAAGAGATGGGGAGATAACAGGGCCATCCACTTGCAGGTTTGTTTCCCATGAAATTAGATGTGATGTGTAAGTAAATCAGTTGATCTGTTGTCTTAATCTTAGGCTGTCGTGGGTTTTTTATTTGGTTATGTTTTTGGTTTTGCTCATGCTGTTGTAGACTGAAGATAGCTGTGCCATGAAAACCTGCACATTATTCCCTCATATTGTGTTACTACCCTGAAGTAACATTTTAAAACTATTGTTTTTAATCAATTTTCACTTTGTTCCAAATAATTACAGGTACGGGGCTGGAAATTTTAGCCAAACTGGAAAAATGAGTGTGCAGGAAGAGATGTTGCCAGTTAGCTGCATTTGTTGGCTAAATGGGAAGCCTCTTCTCTATCCTATTGCTGTGTCTTGCTCTACATGTGTTAGCTCTCCCCTGACATAACTTCTGGGTGTGTTTTTCTCTCCCCAGTGAGAGGCGTAGGGAAGGAAGGACCGAGTACTTGTACTCGCTTAGATACCTTGGTGCTTGCAGAGGAAGGGGCTGGGAACAAAGTGAAGATGAAGAATGAAGAACTCGGTAAGAAAGGAGGACAGCAGCAGCAAACTGGGGCGAGGGAATAAAGTCTTCCAGCTTTGGTTCAAATTTATAGGAAAGGAAAGATGGAAAAATACTTAGGTATTTCTATTCCCCCTGGCCTCACTTCATTAAAAATACAGGCCCCTTTATATCAGAAATGACTTAATTTGGAAATATTGGAGCGGGGAGAACATCTAGGACAAGATAGAAATTATTTAACATTATTGAAATTGAATAATCAAGCTATACAAATTTTAGAAGCCCAAAACAAAAAACTAAAATGCTAAACCAGATGATATAACAGTATCCTTTACTGTAAGGGCAGAAATGCTCTAATTTTGTATTTAGTATCCTCAGCTCGATGGAAGGTTCATTCAAATCTTGAAAACTAAGTGAACTGAACAGGGATGAAAGCTTCATTTCTGTAAACAACCTGAGAAGATGAGATGCTTCTAATTAGAAGATTGGCAGAAAAAAATAATTTCCTTCACTGTAACTAGTGTGTTTCAGATCAACATGTGCCCCAAACTAACGTTTTGAATTTTCACTGAATTACAAGTTATTCTCAAATAAATAAGTGTAAGTAGTTTTTTGCCTAACACTGCAAGCACAGCCTTCTTAAGTGGCAACAAATACAGCCACTAATAAAATGCAACACGGAGAATCTGAACAAATGCAAGTACAACAATTCAGATTTAAATGTGTCTTTCAGTGCTCTCCAGCTCAGCTGCATTGTGAACTAATGCATGGAAATGGTTATCAAGTTGTTCAGCTCTCCTAAGGAAATTCCGATTGTGCTTTCTTTTGTATTTCCAGCTTGAAAATTGAGCGTATAAAGGAAAAATCCCTCTAGCTAGTTAATTGATGTACTGTGTAATTTGCAATAATCTAAAGCCAGTGAGCAAACACCTGCAGACGTGGAAGCAGAGGGACAGAATAAAGTTTGTGGTTTATATGGTAGTGGGAAATGACTAGGAGAGCTAGAGGAGCTTCCTTAGGCCGTTACCTACAGCTGATGAGCTCCAAGAAGAGCGAAACCTGTTAAAATGGGTCCTGTAGTATTGGCCTAACCATCTCCTAAGAGTGACTTTGGGTTTTTGCACTTTAGTCCTAAGTGTAACTGAGAACCACAGAAATCAGCAGTGCAAGCTGTGAAAGCAACTAAAGGGGAAATCCTCAGATTTTGGGGGTTTATGATGTGCTGTTTTCTGCACAGCCTGGGGGAAGGGCAGGAAACGTGAGGCCTGTGTCCACTGAGTGCAGGAGAGAGGTTCTTTAAAGACAGAAGGGAGAACTGCGGTGTGAACACGACGAGAAGAAAGGAGTAAAGCTGAAATGTGGCTCTGTTTATGGTACTATTGAAGTTATTTTAGATATTTCAGTCAACATGACTCTTTGGAAGCCCCTACCTTTGCTGGTATGGAATCTGCCATGTGAATTCTGTCATGGATTACTCATGAAGCAATTAAATGTAGCTGCTGAAAGAGGCAGACAGCAGAGAGATGCACAGGGAAAGACTAAAGTTTTCAGAGCTTTGCTGGAGATCTTTGCCTTGGATAGTGTTGAGTGGCATCCAAGCAAAACAAATTCCATTCCAGTGTTTTCATTTAATTATTTATGTTTGCACCAATTCTACATATTTAGAAGCTTTGCTCCCCTAAGGTAAAGGGTTCTATAGGTCTTGGGATTTGTTTAGACCCACTTCAGAGTGTAGTGTTTACTTTGAGTGCCATTTTTGTCTCTTCTTAGCAGGTTTAGCTTGCAGAACACAGGCTTTTATTTCCAAAAACTCCACAGCAGGAGAAGGGGATTCTAGAATTGCCTCAGTGGAGTGGCAGTAAGACGATTACAATAGAAATCTTTAGCAATAGAAACCATTAACTAACGAGTCCGTGATCGTTGCCTCCTAGTCTCAGCTCTCGTAGGTTAACTCCATTCCATCACCACACCAAGCAGCAGCACATTCAGAGATGAGGAGCACGGAGGGTGAGTAGCGAGACATCTGCTGAAAGAAATCCTCGTTAAAAGGCAAGCCAAATGTTAGGAATTTTAGAAGGGCTCCATTAGCAATCAGGTTTCAGCTGCCAATTTATTGCCAGTGCCCATGAAGTTACAGGGCTGAGGACGAGGGAGGGCAGAGGCTGGCAGTCCGAATGCTACCGATGCACTGCTGTTCTCCAAACTATCTGCTCTCCCTCAGGAATCTTGTCCTGATGCTCACGGTTCTGCAAAGCCTCCGGCAAGTGCCCCGTTGTTGCCAAAAAAAGGAAACAGAAGATAAGAATTAGGAGTAACTCGTCACATAGAATCAAACCAAGAATAAAACCACTGTTTGAAGCAGTGGGATGCCTGGATGTCAAATATAGCGCACGGTTCTGTTTCCTGTTAGTCTCTGCAAGCAGACATCAGAACAAGAAAACGTAAAGAGGAAAGTGATAACCAAAAATAGGTGCAGTTTCTGTGCAACAACTAGGTGGTTTCCAGGTTCTTCGGCCTGGAAACGAGATGACTGAAGATGACTTCTCTGCCTGTGCAGAAACAGGTGGAGACAGGAGCATGAGATGAAACCAGACAGCAGGAGTCCAAACATTTGAAGAATATGGAAAGGAACCGTCTGAGAATTATTTTTGGAATTTACCATGTTAAATTTGGAGGGTGACTTCTGTTCCTGGCCCTTGTCCAATATCTGAAGGTGTTGCTTTTACCCCAGACTGACTATTGAGAATTTGAGGTGTCTTCCAGCTCTGCTGCCTGTTGAGACCCGTTTTTGGTGTATGGGCCGTTCTATGAGCCTGTCTGTTCCTGGTGGGTGTTCTAGAATGCTCTATGGATCTAGGATGGAGAAGGAAGGCAACAGCTTCTTTGATTTAGTATTTTGGATTTGTCTTAATCCAAAATATTAATATCTTAATGTGCGAGCTCTTCTTGATGAACTTTACCTTGCAGCCTGTGAAGGCAGGAAGCACAAGGAGGAGTGTAAGGAATTGTCAGATTTATTCCATGGAAGTTGGTTGTGCAGTCAGGGTTTGTCAAGACATGGAATGGATAGAAATCAGTCACTTTACTGACACTTTGACCAGAGCAAAATGATAATGGTATCGGGCAGGCTTGGGTTTTGCATATGCAATTTGAGGCTGTACTTAAAGGAATGTGAAGGTTACAATGGTAAATATTGATGGGCACCTTTCAGTTGTGATCGTTTGCCTTGGACTCGTGTGCATGAGGACGCAGCGTTTGGCATCTCCTGGCTCCATCCTGCTCTGTGCATGGGTCAGTGTCTGCACAGGACTAACATCCACATCCAGGCTGAGCTGGAGCTAACGGAGTGGCTGCTGTCACTTCCGTGGATCAAGAGCTAAGGGAAAACGAAATGCATTTTACTTTCATTGATATAGAAAGATTAAATTTGTGCCTTACTGTGCTCTGGAGAAGCCTCTCTCCTCCTTGTTCCGCCTGTTGTTTTCTTCTGTCCCCGGATTCCCTAGTTAAAAATGCTGGAATTGCTGTAGACGTGGCCTGGTTGGCCCTTTCCGTGGCCCAGCCCTTCTCTATCCAACGTCTGCCTTAGTTGGGACTCGCTGGAACATCAAGTGCTCCAAGTAGAAGGTGCAACAGAATAAACTGGGAACTCTCAACAGGGAAGAGAAGAGACCTGGAATGATGATATGTTGGAGATCCATAAAACCAAGTGTGTCATGGAGAGGGTGGCAGGTGGTTGGTACCCCCTTTCTCCCTTCTTTCCCTCTTTTTCCATCCCAATAGAAGATCTGCAAGACCCCAAATTATTGAGGCTTTAGAGCATGATTAAGGGTATTTAATGCTACCAGGTGGTAGCATTTCTGTGCAGCTCTTGAAGCAAGTCCATCTCCCGGATTGAGCTGGCACCCAGGGGCTCTAGAATGAGAATTAATTGCTGCAGGCAATTAATCCACCCTTTGTAGTCCATCTGCTGTGGGATTTGGCGAGGGGCGAGTGGTGAGATGAAGCTACTTACTGATAAACAAGGTGAAAGGCCTGTGCAATGGGGGAATCAAGGGAATAGCAGTTAGTTCCTAAACAAAAAGCTCCTAAGCTGAAGGCAGCATGAGGGTAGTTGGAGCTCCTGCATGGGCAGAACAAATGGAGCTCCCCAGGCAATTTCCCAGTGCAGGGAATTACATGTAGAGATAATTTATTTGGAAGGACCCTGAGAAGATAACGCGCTTCCTTTGCAACCCTTCCATTGCATAAGGGTGTCTGATGTAACCAAATCATTCCATCTAGGGAGCTGGGGAGAAAAGGAACTTTGACATTGTCTGCAGAAATGCCTCAAACTTCCTAAAAAAGAGTCATGCAGAGGCACATTGTTTCCAAATCTGAGGTTTCCCTCTGTAACAATAAAAATAAGGGCATAAAACATACACGGATTACATTATGCCACCATCTGGCTGTATTTATTTTACAAATGGGTAAGAGAAAGGGTTTGGGGGCTTTTGGGGTGAATATATAATGCAATTATATTGCAAATAATTACCAGGCAAGGGAAGAGCGCTGAGTGAGGCTGTTCAGGCTGTTGGGGAGTACGGATTTGGTGCCAAGACACGACTTTCCTTTCCTTGGTTGACATTTAAAGCTAATCAAATCTGTCCCGCCAGGTTGCAGGAGGATGAGCTGACTAATTCCCCTCAGCGTTGCATTCTGGTGTCATTGTAAAATCATTGTGTGCCCTGGCTCTCCCCTTGAACAAAGAATTTTTCAAATGAATTTTATCTGCTGAATCTGGAGCAAAAGAATAATATGGTGATTTCGAGTGAAACTTTGCACTAATAGTGGATTTAGTCCTCTGTTTTGAACTGAAATTAATTAAAACTTAGTAGCTGTCCTTTAGGACTACATAATGAACTAAGACATCAGAGATGCTACGTTGTGCTGCCTTAGGGCACAAGTTCCACTTGCTGTCTGCCACTTTGAGGCCCTAGTCTTTCAGACCCTTAATTCTATCAAATGGGACTTGAACTTGGGCAAAAAAATCCAAAGTTAAACAAATTCTTGCATCCAACAGCCCTAGCTAAGGAAATGTTGCAGATGTGTGAGCCAGGAAAAGGAATATAATATAGTCTCCTCTTGGAAAACCAAAGGGGCTAGAGGCCAGTCCAGGGTTTTAGGCATTTGTTTCTGCTTGTCCTCTCATTTACCAAATATAACCACAATATTTGAATGAGGAATCAAATAGTGTTGCTCACAGCAAGTTGCTTCTGAAACACATTCCAGCCCAAACAGTGTTTGCAATTTCTGTCTCCAGGATGATTGAGGAGAGTGGGAAGAGGAGGAGGACAATGGCAGAGAAGAGACAGCTCTTCATGGAAATGAGTAAGTAAGAAATTGGAAGGCATCGTGTCGCTTATTATTATTTACTATGAGCTTGGTTTGGACTATTTTAGCAGCTCATTTCCATCTCAATTTCCCACTGGCCTCACCTAGTGAGAAGCAGCCTGATGCTTGCTGAAGGCGAGGTCAGATCTTTATTTGTGGTCTGGAGAATACAGTTGGCTCTTGACTGTGAAATTCTGCATTTCCAGCTGCTGCAAAGCCTTTTTTTTTTCAAAAAACATTCCCATTTCTCATTTATGATGACTTTTTTTTCTGCAAATAACCTAAATTTGCACTGTAATGCTAGTGTGACTGGGAAGAGAACTCTCTGAAGCTTTTTTATTATTATTTTTGCTTTTTACACATACAAATAACTGCCTAGAGATAGTGTAACTTTAAGGAGTGAGACTTTAAAAAGATG
Organism: Nothura maculosa; assembly: GCA_032353885.1. Lineage (NCBI taxonomy): Eukaryota > Metazoa > Chordata > Aves > Tinamiformes > Tinamidae > Nothura > Nothura maculosa. The sequence goes on from JAUBOD010000312.1 coordinate 169,116, forward strand.
GGAGCAGTTACCTGTTGAACTTGCACATCATTATGTTACTTAAAACTTCCTGGGCTGGGCACGCATGGCCTTTAATCTCATCTAGAGGCTGTTGACCTTAATAAATAAGACTTTAATGCTGCTGTTTTCTTGGAAGACTTCTGAATCATCATTCCTCAACTTAACCATCATATCCCTGGTTAATTTGTACCTACTTATTCCCACATGAAGCGCATTTGTGGATAGTTTTCCTCCCCAGCTGCTGTGAATTTATGGTCATTTCTCATTCATCTCTGCTGGATCCTTAAATCTCATCAGTGCCACGTTGTTGTATTTTGCTCTGGGATTCTCTTCAGAGACCTTCCCAACCCTTCTTGGGTCTCTGACCCAAAGAAGGGACAGCAGAAACAGCCTTGCTGGTTTTTACCTTCAGCTCAGTAGTTAAAATCTCCAGAACCCTTCAGGTTTTTTATTGCTTCATTTAAGATCTTTTCCTTTCTGTTCATACTGCAATGCACAAACTCGCTGCTCTCAGCAACCTTTAATGTGGGTCAACAAGCCCATTCACCCAAGTGATATTTAGATTATTGCTTCACTGGCACAATGGTGGATTTTTACGGCGTTATTCCAAGCAGGACACGATGCTTTTTGAGCATGACCACTGCTCCCAACGGAGCCTGTTGGGAAGGCTTCGCTCCAGGATATCCACGTGCTTCCAGGGGTGAAAATGTGGGGAGAATACGGTGAAAGAAATGGGAATTTGCAAGCACTTGGTGTCTGGATTCCGAGCACTCCAGCAGGACAATTATCAGCCTTTCGACACAACCTTGCTGTGGCAGTCAGTCTTCTTCAGGAGGATGGTTTATTATTTATTATATATGTATTTCTATTTTAACAGTAACTTCTGGCTGTCTGGATTCCACAATAATTGGCTGTATCCCTGATTTTTCCTTCTCCATTCACATAGCCTGTGAGTTATGGGAGAAGTGGGAAGAGCTGCAGCAGATCCTGCCTTTCTGCCCCGCCTGGGCCATTGCCCACTGGGTTGCTGCAGTGCATGCCCTGGAGCTCAGTGTTTTATTAGCCATGTAAAAGAATCATTTGTGGGTTTTTATGACTAATGAAGTCTTCAAAACTCACCCTGCTGCTTCCAGATTAAAACCAGCTACTAGTGGAGTGCTGGCCAGCCCTTTTTGAAGATAATTTCATGAAATAAGTTGCATATTACGGAGGAAAATAAAATACAAGCTCTTTTCTCTTCACAGGGGCTCAGAACTTCGATGTCATCAGACTTTCTACCTATCGGACAGCCTGTAAACTGCGGTTTGTACAGAAGAGGTGCAATCGTAAGTTGTAATTACTCATTTCTTAATGACCTTCATGAATTTCCCATGCACAGTGGGTTGAAATACTCCTTGCTTGTAAATTTTAATTTCCACAAGAACAAAAAGTCATTGCTTGAACCAAATGGACATTAAAGATATAATTGAAGCTCTTACAGACAACAAAAGAATCACTGCCTCTTTTTAATTATGAAAGATGATATTAATTTTTTTCTCCAGTATTTCAGTTATTCCAAGTACAGGGGTCAACTTGACACGTTCTGGTTGCTGCTGCCTCATTGTGTGTCCCCAAGGCAGGTGGCACCTGGTGACACATTAGGTGACTGCAAGCTGGAAGGTGCCTAGTGAGGTCATGCTGGCCCTTCTTTATGCCTTTTGATCAAGGATTTAATCAAGGATTCATCTTTTAATCAAAGATTAATCCTGGCATTGTGTGCCCATTGGGGCTGCAGGGCACGGGCTTTCATTCCTGTGCAAAACTGTTAGTTCCTGCATGTATTTTAACAAAAAAAAATCTCCTTAATAAAAATAAGTTATTAAAATACACTAATTAGGGTACATTACATGTGACACACTGGGCCTGATGCATTTGCCTTGAGGGCCCCTTAGCTGCGTGGATGCAGAGATGAGACTGTTTATGAGCTCCGTTTGGTGTGAAAATGTAGCTTGTTATTTTTTAAACTGAGAAATGTTAAAGACTAGACTATTATTTCAAACCCTCTTATAGGAATTAGGGAAGACGA
>JAUBOD010000313.1:13973-40275 GCA_032353885.1 Nothura maculosa
TCCCTGCTCATCCATGCAGGTCTCCTGCCCCCTCTGCCTGACTTCTTACGCACAGGGATGCACTGTTGCTGGGCATGCAAGAAATGCCGCTTGAAAACTAACCAGCTCTCCTGGGCCCCTCTTCCTTCTACAGCCCTAGCCCATGGGATCTTTCCCAGTAGGTCTCTGAAGAGGCTAAAATTGGCCCTCCTCAAGTTCAGGGTGGCAAGGCTACTTACTGCCCTGCCTCCGCCTCGTTGGATCCTGAACTCCACAAGCTCGTGATCACTGCAGCTAAGGCTGTCCCCCACCTTCACATCTCCAACAAGGCCTCCTTTGTTTGTTAGGATGAGGTCCAGCAGTCCACCTCTCCTCGTCTAGTCCTCCACAATCTGCGTCAAAAAGTTGTCATCGACGCACTGCAGAAACCTCCCAGGACCATTTGTGCCTCGCTGTGCTGTCTTTCCAGCTGATGTTAAAATCCCCCATGAGAACCAGGGCCTGTGACTGTGAGGCAACTTCCAGCTGCCTGTAGAAGGCCTCGTCAGCCACCTCTTCATGGTCAGGTGGCCTGTAGCAGACACCCACCACAGTGTCTCCCACGTCGGCCTGCCCTTTAACCCTTACCCACAAGCTCTCCACCCGCTCATCATCCACTCCCAGGCTGAGCTCCAGGCATTCCAGTTGCTCTCTCACATACAGAGCAACTCCGCCACCTCGCCTTCCCAGCCTGTCCTTCCTAAAGATCACATAGCCCTCCATGACAGCGCTGCAGTTGTTAGAGCTATCCCACCATGTTTCTGTAATTCCTATGAGATCATGGTGCTGGGACTGCACACAGATCTCCAGCTCGTCTTGCTTATTCCCCATGCTTTGGGCACTGGTGTATAAGCATTTTAGGGAGGTAACTGAGGCTGAAATTTTCCCAGGAGGCATGAGGGAGGACCCTCTATAATCATGTCCTAGCCGTACTTACCCACCACCATAGGCCTGTTGGATGCTATGAGACATCGTGTTGAAAGCCTTGCTAAAGTCAAGTAGAAGCCTCTACTGCTGTCTCTGCATTGATTCAGCCTGTCATCCCCACCATAGAAAGCTATCACGTTGTTCAAACATGATTTCCCCTTAGTGAATGCGTTCTGACCACTCTTGAGCGCCTACTTTTCCTTGACATCCTAGATGTGCTCTAGGATGAACTACTCCATCACCTTTCCAGAGAGGGAGGTGATTCTGGACAGCTTGTAGTTTCCAATCAATGCAAAGAAGAGCCTTGGTATGCTGTGCGCAGCTAAGAAATATAATTGAAAAACAAAATACAGATAAATGATTATTATTTGATGGTTTCTTGTTGGGGCCCACTCCAAGGGTGGCCGTACAGTGCCGGCCATAAAGTGCCTAGTAGCACACAGGATGCCTTGTTACTAGATAATTAACTTCAAGACCAACAGTGCACTTGTTCCCTCAGTTGGTCAAAAACAAAGGCAGATGTCCGGCTGCTGTGTGACCATGAAGCTAATTGGACAGTAGCTGTTGCGCACTTGTTTTTAGGCATAAACGGTGTTGTATCTGGAATCTTATAGGTAAACATATGAGGGATTGGATGCCAGCCCCGGAGATAGTGGCAAAACAGAGGCAAGAGGACAATGTGTAAAATCATGATTGGTCGGGGGGTGCAGCATATGGCTTACTGTGTAAAAGTGTGCTGGAATCTGCAATAAATGGAGCATTGACTTAATCTCTATGAGACTGCGCCTTTGACTCTGGAAGCTTCCTCGCATCAGTTTCTGTATTTCCAAGGCATCATACAATATAGAAAAATAGTTCAAATAGCTAAGTGAAGAGGGCAAAGACTGTTTTATTGAGGTCATACATTTTGCATATGTGTACAAAAATTTGAAAATAATACACACTTCTAAAAGGCGATATGAATAGAATTGAATAAAACAATTTTTGTTGTCCTTAATATGAAGTATTATCATTTATAGTGTACCTCAGACATCTATGCACTTCAATGGTCTGCATTTTCAAAGGAGATTACCATCAGTAAAGGTACATTAGTTGATTTTTGTTAGACACACAAAAATAGTGTGAGAGCTGTCAGAATGCAGAATGTGCAGATATATACACAGGGACTTTGACAGCAGTCACTTTTTCCACTATTCTTTCACAGCTCATGAAATAACAAGATTTTTAATTACTACATTCTGAAAGTTTATATAAAAATCTATCTCCTCCTAGCTTGCATTTTAACAATAATTCTTTACAATTGCTCTACCTTGGATGATTACATTATAAAGATACCCTTGTTGTCTTTATTTTTCTATTACTGTTTTTTTTTATACATGTTCATAGACAGATGCATACAGAATTTTAAAAGAATGGTTTTATTTGTTTGTTTCTTTGTTTGGTTGGTTGGTCAGTTGTTTTTCCTACCAGAAAAATAATCAAGGATGCAATTTATGAGCCTAATATAGATCAAGAAAATAAAAAGACTCAAAGTTGTAAGGCAGGAATTAGATTTTCATTTCATTTTAAAAGAGATTTATCAACTTATTTCTCAGAAATAGTGTTTCATGTGCAGCTCAGTCCCTTTGAAATTAAGAAGGTTGTTTAGATATACCAACAAAATAATCATACAAAAAGCAACTAGGAAAGAATTATATTCAGAAACCCAGAGCAAGTCCAGTAAGTACGATAAGAATTCAGTTATAGGTGTTTTTTAAGTGTCACTCTTACTTAACTCTCATGACAAGTAAAAATGATATTTTCTTAGGAAAATATATATATATATGTATTCAACTTTTAGCATCCAGTGTCTAAAGCCAAGATTTTGCCATGCTTCCTTCTTCTATCCTATTTTCTTTCCTTTGATATTAAGGTTCCCCAGTGTACTGACTAAACTAAGATAGCACCTGGACAGCTTTCATACTGCAGAAGTAGTATGACAGAAAAAGGAGGAAAAAAAAGAAAAAAAATAAAGATAAGGAGGTAAATAGAACACACCTAGATAATACTCTCTGAGAAAATAAGTACTTGAGGTTGAAGGACTGAGAGGAAGTGAGGTCACAAGGGCCAAAATGAGAGAATATAGAGGGAAAAAGAGCAATGAAAAATGAACAAGAGTTAAAGATATGTAGAAGAAAATTGAATCAAGGAAAGAACTCAATTATACTAAATGAATACAACTAAAAATAATTATTCCATCATTTAATGCAGGCTTCTGCAGAAATACTATAGCAAATCAACCATTTGTTGGTCACATTTCTGTTGAAAAATGAGGAGTGGTTCAAAATTGGCATATAGCTTGAAAAAGAGTTTTGGTAGGCACTAGAAAACATATTATTAGCACATAATGTTGATAGTTAAATGTGTATTTTAATATTTAATGAGAAAAATAAGGTACACATTATAATCAAGAACTTTCTATACTCCATTTTTTTCAGATGTTTTTATCTTGATGGTATTTTCTTAATACGTAAGTCCTGGACACATGCAATTATCAAATGTTTACCTTTTTCTAATTTAATATAACTTTGGGGCATCCTGTGATCACAGGAAATATTGAAAGGAAGTGTTTTGATCTGACAATTTGAGAATTGGCTTTTGGTTGAAATCTGCCTTGAAAGTTTCTGAAGATCTCTGTACTTTGCTTTAGTAACTATAGAATTTGAAAGTTATAAGAACTTGAAAGTTTGCTAACCTGAAAAACAAATCTTTTAGCTTGAAAAAAAAAGCTTCCATGTATATGTACATATATATATATATATATACATACATACACACAAACAGGAGACAGGAAAAAATACTGTGCTTAAATTAATGTCTGTATCTTCAAGAATGACCAGTCATTATTTTTAGTTAAAGTAGGAAAAGCATAGACATCCATACTAGGATGTAAAAAATCCATATTTCCACCTAATTAATCCTTATTGTCATATACTTTGTGCATTGTATCATTTTGCCAGAAACTGCCAGGTGTACAGTTTTGTTCTTACAGCCAAACTACATACAATCCTGAAGTCTCTAATGATTCCCATTCTTGTGATTATATCATGAGTCTGGTGATGCTTGATCTTTAATTTAAAGATGTGACTCCCAGAGACAGTTGTGTGAGTTGTGTCTCTCATTAGAAGAAAAGGTTGAGGGGAAAGAGGCAAGCAAGAAATCTACATTGTGAGAACCTGAGCTAAACATGCTCCTCCCTTGAGAGGGGAGATAAAATGATATCCTTCAGATGACACTAAAAATGGGTATTTTGTCACGGGTGTGAGGTTGTTACTAAGGGATCTTGCAAGTTGCATTATTTAAAGTGTCTCTCAATTGAGATAACTGTAAAGTAGCAGAGTCAAGGATGGATATTAGTGGAATAATCTGCCTGAAATTCATAGCAGAATAATCTCTTCCAGGAGGCAGTCATGACAAGTTGCAAAGTGAATGAATTAAATCAGAATAAGACAACAAAGCTTCATGCATGCAGGAGTCTGCTATAGCAAATTATTTCATAAAAAGACAATGACAATATACTGTACTTGCATTACTTGGACTACTCTGTCATTTTCATCTGAGATGAAAATGTCTTCTGCATTACTCATTTTCTAGGGAAACTTACTCTTCCATAGATTTTTCATTCCATTTCACAGAACCTGAGCTTCTGCTGGGTAAAACAATCTCCATTTTCAATTTGTGAAATTTTTCACTTTTGTGAAAATTTTAACTTTGTGTTAAAGCAGCAGAACATACCAAAATTATTGAGAAGAATGTAATTGTATTTATCGGGAAAGATGTATTTATCAGAAAGTTGCTAGTAGCTAAATTCTAAATTTGCCAACGGTCTTATTCTGCCACTTTTACTCTCCTAAAATGAGCAAGTAATCTAGAAGAATGACATCTTTGTGAACAATGAATAAACTGTTTGTTCCCATAGAAATACTAGAAGATATTTGTTCTAGGTAAATATTTGCAAATAATCTTGGTACCTAACTGTACAAAAATAGCATTTTTATTTGATCAGTCCACAGCTATTCTCCCAAAACTTGTTATTCCCCTTTCCACACTGATTAGACTTGTTTACATGTATTGGAAATATAGTAAGAGATCTGGAACAATGAATAGTGAGGTTTTGCTTGTACGAGCTGTTACAAACAACATTAAATAATATTATCTCTACTGTGTTTGGTTTATTCTGAAACTTGTAACTTGACTTGCAATTATTGAAATGTACAACCATTCAAAGCATTTAGACAGTTAAATGACATTTAACATCCCTTCTGTATTTTCAGCTTTTACACTTGCACCACATTTCATGCTGTTTCTTCACTGTGGCAAGGACTAGATTATAAATATTATGATGCATGTGTATTATGGACCATGTGTCTTTTTAGCTTATTACATGATTTGCTATATTTTCTTCCGATAGATAGGAGATGAGAAAAGAGAAAGTTACACTGAAGTTATTTAGGTCTCAACAGATAATTAATTATATAGCCCAAAAGGAAGGACAGAATACTTCCCTTTTAAAATTATCAGATTAGGCTGGTTAGTGTGGCAAAGCACAGGGATAGGAAAGACATACTTATTATTCCCACAAGCATTTCACACGATTTAGTAGGTACAGCATGACAAGATGACTTTTGATTCTTAAATTTAGATTTGTTTGTTTGTTTGTTTGTTTTTCCTGGTCAGTTGTGGAGCTGAAGCTATATACCACCAGATGAAATTGTTCCTCAATTTTACCCTGTGTATATTAGTGAAGGCAACTAGAATTCCAAACAACATTGTAGCAACTTAATTTGGAATACAGTAAACAAAAGAGAAGTGCCTGAAAACTCTCAAGAGTCTCTTGAGACAAGAACGGTACAGGAAATATATAAATTTATACATATTCATTGACTATAGGAATGAGAAGTACTTTCCAATTTATAAAGGAGAAGTAAGGAAGGAAATCATCAATGATATCAGTGCTCTTATTGACTGAAAACCTGAAGGCCTTTCTGAGGAGGAGTCCTAGCTGTGTTTTTTCATGATTCTGGATTGGAAAACTTGGAGGACCTTTTCATTCTGTATTGATTTTCTGATAAATATCAGCTCAATTTAAAAAGATTCACTTATTTGAAAGAAAACATGAGCACGAAGATTATGTCAAAAAGTCTATCTTTTCTACATAAGTGGAAACTTGAATTTAGCATATTATATTCATTCTTTTAATATATTTATCAAAAGCAAGGCATAAACAAGAGTAACAGCAAAAAACTATTTCGTTTCATTTTTCAAATGGTCACATTTATTCAGCCATAGTTTTTTCACACTGGGAATCTGAAAGCAATTTGCACTTCAAAGGGTCCAGAATTAATGGTATTAGATAGTCATACTCAGGAGACCTACATTACTGCATAGGTTTGAATAGCTTTATAGATGCATAATCTTACCAGATGTGCCCTAGTCCAGCCTAAATTGCCTGGACACACAGTTAGAAGTATCGTCTTCGGTGAAGCTTTGCAAATCTTCATTGATGTTTGTCTCAAATAAAGTAGAGATTATATGCTTCACCCAATTTCCTTCCCATGTTGTAAATATATCCTCATACTTAAGGACAACATTAAATGCAAGGTGAAGGAGAGTGACCAGTGTGATTGCCTTGAAGGAAAGAGTTACTCTTTGATTGAAAGTCTTGTGACCAGAGTACAAAATAGAATAGCTGGATGCACTTTTCACGTGATGTTTTTATGTCCTGGCTTAAAAGTTATTTAAGGAAGGTCTACTTACCCCTCTTGAAATGAAACTACTACCCAGTTTAGAGGAGGGTAAACAGGAATCTTTAATTTCACTCTGATTTCAAGGTTAGGAGGAACAGCCATAATAGTAGTGCTGAACTTTTAAAATCTAGTATAAATGTTATCTCTAAATATTTCAACATTGCTTACTAGTCTGAGGACCAGATATGTAGAAGTGAAGAGCTGTAACTTAAGGGACTTTACAGCTCTAGACCTTAGGGAAGTGCATGACACAAGGAAGATGATTGTAATGTTTCCACTTATACATGGCTGAAAAATCACTTTTGAATATAATTGCATATCCATTAAACCATGTGCATATTTGATGCAGGCTAGTTGTATCACCTGATTTTGTTTTAGAAGAATTTGAAATGTTTTTTCCTCAGGTGTTTTATGGCATTTCTTGTTTGTCTTTTGAGTCTAAGATAAAATTTGAGAAGTGTTTCTCAGAAAAGAATACGTCTCAAGCCTTCAATATTAGGACGGGGAGCAATAATTCAAAGCTGAAGGAATCAAATTCCTAAAACTGTTTATATGGTCAGCTGCTAGCAAGACCTAGATCACAATAACAGAATTAGAAAAGAGCATGTAACTTTAACAGGAAAGCTGGAAGAAAGATATGTACCTCTTTAGCACTTCCACTAGTTCCCACTTAACCTTCTATAATTTCTTCCTATCGCTGACCTGTTACAGCACTTGAGGTCAAACATGTAATTTTCATTCAGGTTTTGGCAAAATGAAGCTTGTTGGAGTTCCACTTAGAGGGACCTGAGTGAATTCTTCCATTCAGCCTGCACTGGCCAATTCCATAACCTCAGAAACAAAGACCCTATGCCAAAGACCAACATATCCACAAATGGAATAATGTAAATACTGGATGCACTTGAACAGAATTGTTCTTTTTGGATCTATCATAAAATTGACCCTATATCAATATGCAATTATTATTATTACAAAGAATCGTGGGAAATTTGTAAATCAAAACTAAAAATACATACTAATACTAAAACTAAAACTACATACTACAACACTAAAAGGCATTTGAAGTTTGCTATTATCCTCATGAAGTCATTATTTTAGCATTTTAGCACTATTTCTTAATTGCATACATGTAATATCATATATAACATTTTAAGCATACCATATATGGAATGCTAATATAAATTACCTCCTTTCTTTTTTATTGTTATGCAAAAGATTCCGCTTATAGCTCATCATTAATTACAAGGAAAATCTAGATCTCCTAGCATTCTAGCAAGTGTGTGGTTTTTCTGCTATAATCCTTTAAGAACCCTTCCTTTTTCTCAGCTAGATGTGGTCATGCTGTTCTAAGGGAACAGCTGTCCTATTTCACAAATTGAAAATAAGAAAAAGGAACTATCTTAAGTAATGGGCTTCTCTTACAAAGGGACGATGTTGGCACTTTGCATGTGCAAGAAAGCCAATATTACCAAAATGAAAAGCCAAGTTACATGGAAGTATTTTCTTAGGACTTCACTTATGAGAACAGAGATAGAGTTTCCCTTCTTGAAGAAATAACACTACATTTTTTTAAATCCTATCTGGAATAATATGCACAGCTTTCTTTGAATGCATATCTTCATAATTTTGTTGCCAGCATTAAATGACTCCATTCTTAAAGTCCTGTTACCTTCAGCTGCACAAGTGAACAGTCATTACTTTAAACCAATAAGTTCTATAATAGTGTAAAACTCCCACAATTCTCATTAGAAACAGCTCTAAATTGGAAAACCATTGAGAAGTCTCCCTAACACAAACTTATTTTGGAGGGGAAGGTCTTAGAGACCTGATGATCTCCTGGATATCTTAAGTGCTGTCTATATGGAATCATCTGCTTCATGGCTCTATGGAAAAGACCCAGATAGTGTCAAAGTCATTATGGCCGACAACATCTGTGTGACAGCAAAACTTGTTCCAAGTGCCTTGGTGACTTGTTTGGTACAGTGCGCAGGATGTAGTACAAATAATGCCTCACAGTTAAGTCAACATGTGGCTGTATCTTAAAGGGGTTCCCAAAAAAATGAGTACAAGGTGGCTTTGAGAAAAAAAAGTCTACTTCTTCTGAACTTGCAAAGCCTTACTTTTCTTCCTCCAAAAATGACAAAATGACATGGCTATACACACACAACAGGGAGAAACGTAGGCTATATTCATTTAAAGAGAAAAAGGAAAAAGGTATTGATTTGGATGTACCAACTGACTGGGGGTTGATTTTAGAGCTTTCTGCATTAGAATATAACCTACTGTGTCCTAACTCAGTCTTATTTACATCAAGTTGTAAGAAGGTTTTCAAATGCACAGCTACTGTTTTAAAGAGCAATACACATTTTTTTTTGTTAAAAATTACATATATCAGTGACTTATTCAGATAGAATCAAAAAAGGGAAGAGGTAAAAATACATCTTTTATACTGAACAGAGCTGCTTCCTTCATCCTCCTTTCCTTAAATGGTCCAATTTTCATAACAATTGTTTAAAAATACATTTTAGAAAGTAAGTAGTACATTTGACAGGAACCTATTTGCATTGTTTACGAGATATATTTTATCATATGCCAACTATAGAAGAGATCACAGTACAACTCAATTCCAATCTTACATTTGAAACAATGTGATTACTTTGCACTTTATACAGACCTTTGCAGTGGACTACCTGACTCAAAAAAAAAACCCCTCTTTTTCTCCAAGTTTTACTTCAGAGGCCCAGAGTACACTCTCTGTGATAAAGTCAATTGCTTTAACAAACAGCAGGAAGGCAAACACAAGGGAGTCTGCCCCTCCATTTCACTGCGGTCCCATTAACTTCAAGTATCTTCACCCTGCTACAACACAGGGAGGACAGGTGGATGATAGAAGTTGCAAGACACATCCAAAAGGAACCTCTGTCATGTTAAACAAGGACATTTTCATCTATAATCAGAAATGGATCGAGAATTGATGAACATAGTTAAACTTGAACTAAACAGAGATACTGTAGAAAACTGAAACTATAGAAAACTCAGTCTATATCCTTGCTACCATTTTCAACAGAAGTTGATCTTTCCTCAAGCAAATAAATATTTATATATGTCTATTTTGTTGTTGGATATTCAGATTGATCCTAGATCATAAATTTCCTTTCACAAGAAATAGTTTAGATATTTGTAATGTTAATATGGGTATATATAGATTATTGATATATGAAGACTGGTTTGGAATATGAGTGGAAATGTACATGTGTGAAAGCATCAGAGAAACAGTAGAGCTGAGGGCTTAAAAGAGTGATTAAAACTGGGAAACAAGGACAGAACTGATGACAGTAAAGCCCATAAACACTGTGAATTTGCCTGCTATATGTCGATTAGAATACCTGAATACCAGCAAAGCCACAAAACAGAGGACTTGTCAACAGAAAACCTGGGCTCTGGTAGCAGCAGGGCATGGCACACTGTATGTGCCATCCCTCGTCTAAACAGGAACATAATCTACAACTGTAAAAACACCTAAAGTGAGAAAAAAAAGATAATAGGAATCAACTTTACCTAGTATTTACAAAGGGTAAAGTAAGCAAGATTCTGAGGCAAAAGATCATGGTAGCTTTTTTCACTTCTAGTGATTGTAAAAGATCTGTTCAAAAACCATCATTATCAATCAAGAGGAGCCCAGAGGGTATAGCTGTCCATAGTGAGGTCTCACACCCATAAATTATTGAGATAGTATCCATACCTGGTAACCCTTATCCTGCACATTATGTGCAAGGCATCCTGGCCTGACCATTTGGACATGTACTTGGACCATTTGGATATCATTAGTGCTTGTGAATATCAGAAAATAAGCAAGTGAAATCTGGAAGGGATTGAGTAAAGGGGATTGAAAGCTCTAAGTTTAGCTTAGTTTAGTTCACCTAAATCTTCTAGTTTAGACTTACCAAAATAAAGGTTGAGAAATAAATGGATAAAAACAAAGGTTGTTTCTATTTTTAAGTAACTGAGATGTACACTGGGCCATGTGCTGCAGTATCTGCTGTCCCAGGATTCGTACATTGGAACTTAAATATGAACCATATTTTGTAGCAAATGCATGCAGAGAGCTTCATAGCAGGCATTATACTCATCTTGGTTTTGGCAGAGGATAATAAATATTGGAAAAAATGTTCCTGCTATCAGATGTAATCCTGAGAGTGCTCTGTTGTCTTCCACAGCTGAAAACGGCAGAACTTTTCTTTCTCTGTTTTCCAACCTGGACCGTGCCCTGGCAACCTGAACATGGATGCTAAACAGCCCCACAATTATTGCTGCAGAAAATAACCAGGTTCATGTCTGTCACAATGGGTTGTGTTAATGTACATGTTTTAGCTTCACTAAATCTTTTCTCTGAACTTATTAATTCTTCTATCCACCAGATGGTTGTTTTATGGATATTCCTAGCTTTTCTTTCTAAATGCCTGCCTGGTCCCAGCTAAGCTTCATTACTCTGCTCTGTATATTTGTAGGACTTAATAATCTCCCTGCCAGTATTCTGATAAGGCATCTGCACTCTCTTTTAGAATATTTTGTCATATCTTAAACTAAGTATTGTTCCTGCTTTCATTTCTATATTTCTATGATGGGTTTTTAGAGTTCCTTGCATTAATATTGTTAATATATGTGTAGGAACTATTGCCTCTGGAGTTTCTGGAAAAATAATGTTCAAATGCTAATGGAACCCAGCAGTCCCTGTTGAACCAGTGTTGTATGTTTCATCTTTGGAAGTCAGACCCTGGTGGTTCTGGTGAAAACAACACATTGTGATATCTAGGAATAAGTTGAAAATTTATTTATTCCTTTCTTCATTTGATTAACTTTCATTTTTGTTCACCTCTTTTATAATTTTCTAGATAATTTATGTTTTCCAGGAGTTACCCCCCCTGTTCTCTTAAAGAGCTTTAAGAGAATTGCAAAAATTGAGATAGTTGTATAACAGTATTTAAGAGAATTGCAAAAATTGGGATAGAGTGTATGGGAATAGCTTTTTCTAATAAAAGCAAGATACCACTGATGAGTTCGGAACTGAGCAGAAACTATGACCCTTGTAGCACACAAACATCTTTGAGGTGTTGGTTTTAGAAAATGTGGAAACCTGCTCACTGCAGTAATCTCTTGTGGAGCACAACAGTGTGACAGGACTCTCAAAGATCACTACTTCTCCTATCTTTCAGTTGCCCAGAAGTTTATCTGTGAATACGCAAAATTAGTAAAAAATCATCTACAAATGTTTTGCTCTGCAACAAATAAAAAAAAGTGCAAAGTCAATTATTATCTCTGTAAACTATCCTGGTGAAAGCCATCTTGAACAAAAAAAGCTTTATTGTCTCTCTTTTTTAGAATAATATTGAATATTTGTAGGCATCAAGGAGAAAAGACATAGAGACAACCAAGGGCTGGACAGAATGTCATACAGTGAAAAATGTCAAATGCTGAAGATATTTAACATATTGCAAACTGAGATAAAGAGATAACTTGATTATGTAAACTTCACTTGTTTCTGTAAAATTGTCAGTGGAAAATACTCTGCACTATAAAGATATTATCCTTTGGAATATAAAGCATAACATGAATTTATAGCTGTCAAAATACAAACTCGAATTAAAACTAATTTCTTCTGTTTTATGTTCATGTCTGGACAAGATGCCTTTCTGGTAAGTATTATTTAATCAAATGCTATTTGTGTGGTTCAGTTATATAAATGATGCTAGACAATCTTGTAGTTTCTTCCAGATTTTATTTTTGGACTGACTGAATTCAAACCAAAACAGGTGAACATAATGAAATATTTGAAATATTAAGACAAAGAGAAATACTCGCTCCAGCAGGATGATATTCAACACGTCAATTAAATATATTTTATTGCTCTCCACCAGGCACATGGGGTAAAGAATCTAATAGTTGGAATGAGAATCATTTTGTAGCTAGACTAGGTGGAAGTATTTATCTTGTATAAATAAAATAGAAAAGTATTGTAAAAGCCATCTTGAAATCTGTTTCCAGTTTTGCTGTCTGCTTTTCAAACACAGTATATTATATAAAGAAGAAAAGACACAGATGTGAAATAAGGGCTGGATGGAATGCCTTACAGTGAAAAATTGTTAAAAAATAAAATTTCATATATCACTATATAGAGACAATATAGTCCCTATAACATAAAAACTGAAAAATAAACATAATTGTAGGCATTTTTTCCTTCACTCTCAATACCAGTCTTAACTAGTTGAAATGTACATTCCACATATTAGACATAGATAGTCTCCATATATTTTCAGCTAATACGGCCATTGAGAAGAAATCATTCAATAAATGAGATGTTATGAACCCTAATAGTGACTGGCATTTTTTTTTTTCTTTTCTTTTCTGCTCTCAGGAACTAGCCCATAACAGAATCATTAACTTCATTAGAATTACTCCAGCTTAGGTCATCATTTTCTCTGGCCCTCCTTACGTACTAAACCTCACTGCCAGCACTAAGATAAACAGCACTTTCAATAGACAATGCAGCTATAAAGCTCTTTTTCCCCCAAAATAAACCATTTTGTTACAATATGTGGCTTGTTTAAAACTACTTTTCCCTTTTCTTTTCTGCTCTGCTACCTTGTATTAGTGGAACCGAATTAGGTGAGGCAGTTGTGCATGTGAGGCTAGTCAGCACTGAATTACAAGCTGTTCACAGAGAGTGCCTCCCTATAGTGTTGGGCTTCAGTGACTCATAATAATAGTCTTAAGATCCTTTAAATACTGAATTATCCACTGGTGAAGAAAAAAACACTTGCCAAGATACAGGAGTGAGGTCTGTAGCCATCTGAAAATATTTTTTCCTTCTTCTGTGCTTAACAGTGAACTTTGTGCAATCAGTTTTAGACAAGCCGAAAAGGTTTCCAATGTAGGCAAGCAAAATCAACCCTTGAATTCACTGACCCTTCTGACTTGGGAATTTTTCTGTTGGTCATTTTCTGCTTTGATCTGAAACCTCCAAAGTATTAGTTATCTGGCAAAGAGGAATTTACTGCTCTAGGCTAATCTGTCACTGTTTCTCATAGGGACAGACCATGCTCTGCAAAGTCAAGTGGGCTTCAGAGCTTCAGTGCCAGAGATCTGCACTGCTTCCCTTCTGGGCACATAAGAAAATGTTTAGAAATCCCACAAAATATCCAGCTTCAGATGCCTGCCACTCTGCAGGCCTGTGAACACTAATCAAAGCTGAAGTTCAGTTCTGTTGATTTCTGAAAGCCTAAGAAAAGAGATGCAAGTTAATGAACACTTGGATCCCAGAGCTGACAAAGATTGATTTCTGTTTTGGACTGTGGTATGTACGCAGTGATTAGAAATATTAGTAATACTCTCTTATGAGGATTACTCTTATAAACGGATTAATAATATTTTCAATATTATCATTAGAATTCTAATTAGCATTCCGATACTAATACAAAAATGAACATTGCCAGGGTGGTGAGGAAGGATAGACATGCCTGGAAGGGGAGGCAAGTAATAGGCGAGAGCTAGTTGCTAAAGAATATTCCTGAAAAGTCTAAGCAATAGAGTTAGTAGCATTTATCCTTATTTCAAATGATACATTCAAATGGCTACCTTGAATTTTCCTTTTCTTAAGAGTCAGAAAATTTAAAGCAAAATAGAGCAAGGCAAATTTTGAGCTATACTACAGTGGTAAAAGTCTTCTCTTTGTGTGTTTCTCATAACCTCTTAAGACCTCTGTGAATGAAAATCAAAGCCAGGCAAATTAAACTAGGGATGAAGTACCTGTTTCTATCAAGAAAGTTGATTAAATATGGAAGTAAATTGGAGAGACATTATTTACTAATCTCTCCATACTCACTGATCAGGACTGGATATTTCTGGCAAATATTGAACTCTGGCAAATATTAAAAATGCTAATGACAGGATGCTTGTTTGATTATTACCATACTAACTGTGCACTGGTTAGTACAGTAAGCACCCCTGACAGCCCATTAAGGCTCCCTGAACCACAATGCTTTCAGTTTTACATAATCTTAATTTCAATATGAATTGCAAGATGATACCCAGAGTTCGCTATACTTGCAAATTACATCCATATCCTTGCTACAGCAATTCACTTAATGCCAATTTGCACCAAAATGATGACATAAAACTCTGCTTTTTTTTTCTCCCACCCTTTACAAAGCATGGGTGATATTATGTATTATTATTATAAAAACAATGTGAATATATGTTGAATCTAGACTTTCATTTTCTTCTCTACACCTAATCTTTGTGGAGATCTTCCTGCAGTTATACAACTGTGGAAAAGATGTGTTTCACTTCGTACCTACCCACTTTTTCTTCTCACTTAAAAAGAACAAAATTGGCTCTGTACAGTGCCATCAATTGGCTTAAATGGCTTATCCTGCTCAAAACAAGTAAAGCCTGTGGTATATATAGAGAGAGGAAAAAAAGTCAATGTAACTATTGGCATGCTTTTGATTATTGGTGTTATTGAGTTTGGTTTATTCAAATATCAGCTCATATATGCATCTGGGACAATACATGATATTTCTTTTTCTGTGATCTCTGTGGCCTGACAGAATTCTTTCATGCTAAAGTTTTCTGATCTCTTCCATTCTGACTGTTCTTCCTCGATACCTTTCCAATGGTCAGTATACCAAACAAATGAAGACACATTCAAAATCCAGAACTGGAACAGAAGATAAAACAGTATGATATTGTCTATTTAAATATTTTTTAAAATCACAATCATATTTCTGTTATGTATCTCAGATGTCCAGTTGAAGAAAATATTCTGTGAGAAAAAGTTTGAGGAGAAGTAAGGATTCATAAATTCATGAGCTATTATATACACAGAAAAAACAACAATTTAGAAATAGTTAGATACTATAGTTATATAAATATTTTGAATATTCTCATTAAAATATCATCACAGTTTTTATCTTTAACATCAACACCAACACTATTGAAAACCATTTTGCTTGAATATATGTAAATGGTTAAATATTCTTTTATATATTTATGTACATTCAAAGTCATTGAATATAATAAGATATAGAGTGATTTTATAGTCTGTCTTTTACTTTGCTAATTGAAAAAGTTAGATATTTTGTTTAAATGTTCCCCAGTGTGAACTGGTATATAGTTCCATTGCAAGTAACATTTAATCAGTAAATTTGCTTTCGCACTTAAGCTTATGTCTACCTGAAAGCATGAAAAATGTTACTTGATATATTTAGTGATATTAGTGTTTCTTGGTTTTGTTTTTGTTTCTTCCTTGTCCTTTTTTTTTTTTTTTTTTCTTTTCTCTCAGGAAATCAATTTAACTTGCCTAATTATTATTCTTAAGATTATCATGTAGAAATTGAAAGAAAACAAATGTTGTACATGACTGTATATCACTCATGCAACAGTTTTAACATCTGGTTTATGACTGATATGTTTCCTGAAGGAATAGAAGCTCAAAAATCAAGGAACCAGAGAATTATCTTTCTACACGTTTTTTTTCTTTCAGCTTACAGAACATACTTTATGCTTGTTTTGTATCTGTAATATCAAGCTATGTATTTCAACAGCTACAATAAACTGAATACAGAAACTCATTTAAATTCAGAGTTATTAGACTCAGATCTTCACAATACAAAGAAGGTTTTGGAGGTTATTGAAAATGCAGGAGGAAAAAACAATGTAAGCTTTCACTGTAATACTGTCTTTTGGTATCAACTTGCCCAAGGTGTATAATCCTCCTACCAAGAAGCATGGCTTAGGTTTAGCTTTTTCTTTTGTAGAATATTTGAGGCTGCACTCGTGTGTCTGGAGGAAAAAAAAAAAAAGAAAAAAACAACAATAATATTTCTCTGGAGGCTTGTATTGTTGTTCATTTATGAATTGCCTTTATGGATGCATGTCACTAGCTAGATCTTCTCTATTTTCCGTGGGAACTGTGTAGACATGCATTGCACTTTCTGTATTTGTTAGGAGCAGATAAGACTTCTACTGAGTTTCCTATCTGAGACTATCTACAAATGTACTTATATAGCACCTATTGCTATCAGGTTTTATTTTATGAGAAACATTGGGTTCAAAGATGAAAACTATTTTGTGCTGAAATATCTTTTTTTGCAACATGAAACAGATACGATTCTCTACTCCGTTTGGGAAGGAAGACAGGTTACTATGAAAGTAGGAACAGTCTTGGTCTGGATGATGCATAGCCGTTAAAAGGTCATTAGAAGTGTAATGTGAAGGATAGACTGGTGTTGCTGGAAAGCCAGAAGAAAAACTCTACCTCTCGTCTAACACCTCAGTGGTTAATTTGTCCCTCTCTTTTTCAATGCTTTGCTATCTGGCAAGTTAGAGATCTAGGTTCAGATCTTCACTACCTGTCTGAAAGAAGGTATTTTTAAATACAGCTTCTGCTCAAGTCAACAAGAGTAGTGATGTGGAGCTGTGTTGTTCATCTCTAAGGCTAGGAAGTTTTCTACAGGAAAGACAGGACAAAAGAAAGATTTCACAAGACAATACAAGATATAATGAAACTGTTTGCACTTCTCAGACAATTAACGGCACCATTAGACAATCCTTTGCACTCAGTTAGGGTCAATGTGCTGAATAGGCTCCTCAGCATGGGAATAGCGCCCAGCAGGGAGAGGTACCTGTGTAAATGCAGCACAGTGACAAAGAAAATAATAATAATAAATGCATGAAGATTATTTCTCACTGAAGTCATCCTTAGATCAATACACTTTATATTTTTCACTTGAAAATGGAAATATTCAGCTATTAATAACAATAGTCTTGCAGCTTTAGTATTTGCTAAAAATTGCTAAAAGTTTAAGCAAGAGCCCTTGGGTTGTGCAAGATTTTGTGAAGGGAGAGGGATTTTATTTTAATTTCTTTGGTCATTCCATTTTAGTTTTGAGGACATCTAGAATGGAGGACATCCACCTGGCAATTCATAGAAACTTCCTGCTTAGTGTGAGCTCATAACATCTTCTGATTCTGTAAGTTTACCAGAAAATTACTCATTACTCTGACAGATTTATTAAGTATAGCATTTGCTTTTTCCACAAGAGGTTGTATCTACTTTTCTATTTCTTCTATTACTAGACTATTAGACTTAAAAGATTAGAGTAAATCTTTTGCTTTTCAATATGAGTTTATCTTCTAAATTACCTAAAATCATCCATATATATTTACTGCATTCTTATCACACATGCATTTCTCTTTCCTTTAACTCTGTGCTTATATTATTATTTGATTTCTTTACTTATATATTCATTATTAAGCATTCTATATTCTTTCTGTAAAAATGCCTCAATAAAGGCTTTTATTACTCCACAAAGTTTGTGGGTGTCTATAGCTTGTAATATAAATATCACAAGACACTTTTTCCTTGTAATTTTTGAACACTTATGATAGATATATTGCATTCCTGCATGACTAATTTTTTTGGATACAGATTCAAATAACAACTGAGAAAAAAAACTCTATTTTCCAATGTATTCTTTAGTTCCAAGACCAAGTACATATCCTTTCTCTAAGACACCTTGAACAAACACAGTGCATAAAGTAAACTCTGATCTTGGTAGTGAAAACCTTTCTCCAGCAAGAGTTTTTTTCTAGCAATCAGTGTAAAAAAACAACAGCAACAACAAAAATCCAACCAAGCAGATTATAAAATAAGGCAGATTTAACATCTGAAGCAGGATTTTTCTCTTGTAGATTTACTCATCCAATTATCAGTTTGTCACTGCTGCTTCACAGAAACTTGATTTTCTGCTTTTCTTATTCCTAGTCACGCTCTGTGATATCCTGTGGGTTTCTTTCTACTTACTTTATTAACTCACAATTTTATTTGACATTACAGCACTTTGCCCTGCCTAAATATCTGTTTGCATTTCATTGTACTCCTCTATTAGATTAAGGACTTCTCAAAAGTTCTCTTACCACCTGGTAGGTATTATGCCATGGGAAGGTCTGGGAGAGGAGGAATTATGATTGAAATTTTTGAGTGAAATATAATAGTCTATAATCTCACATTGGAAAGAAAAACTGTGGAGAATAACAAGAATCTCCTCAATGACAGTGTCTCAGCTTCTGGAAAAAATATATTCTGAGAAAGACATGATCATTCATTTTGGGTTGTTCTTGCAACTTGAATGATTGTAA
The DNA here is from genome assembly GCA_032353885.1 of Nothura maculosa. NCBI lineage: Eukaryota > Metazoa > Chordata > Aves > Tinamiformes > Tinamidae > Nothura > Nothura maculosa. Next base: position 32,903 of record JAUBOD010000313.1, read on the forward strand.
CATCTAATTTTCTGCAGTAACTTTCTACAATAATTTTCTCTCAAGTTATTCCTCTTATCAGTTATCGGACCAGGAAAATATTAATTTTATAGTCACTGACAAACCTCTCTAGAAGTGTAATAAATAGATAGTTGTTAGGTAGTGCAACTACAGGAACTTGCTATAGATGGCTAATTTGGGGTATTCCCTGCATAGGTATCAGATTTCTGCATATTCTATGCATATATCAATGTGGATTGTGAAATTTCTCCTTTTAAAGATGTTAAAATCAACATTCAAAGGAAATTAGAAAACAGTAAATCCACTAAATTGTTAATCTATGTTAATCTATATTATCAGTCTTGCTCTTTGTATGATCATTTAGGATTGATTTACATGTTTAAACATGCATGTCCAGTGCACAGGCAATAAATTGCTTGTGCCCTCACACAACTGTATTTTAGAATGTAACTGGAATAGATACTTAGTTTGTTGCATACAAACCAAAGCGAAATTGTAAAAGTTAATGTAACCATCAGCTTAATGGTTCTGTGATCCGAGGTCCGATTTATTTCAGCTCAGCTGCTGATCTCAGTTGCTTTATTGAGTGGATTTTTGTCAATATTTGAAAAAAAATACCTGTGGTAAAGCCACACAAACTAAGACAAGTAGTAACACAGATAGAAAGAAGAGTAATTGTTTAGACTATCGCAGTTAGCAGCTCAAGAGAAAAAATACTGACATGGAAAAAGTAGAAAATCAGAGGACTGTACCTTTGCAATATTGAGGATCTGAAGACAAAAATAAATAAATAAATAAATAAAAGGACACTACAGGAGTCATACTTTCTGCCCCAAAATCACTGCCTGTCTGATCAGAACAAACTTTTAGGGTTGAGTAGGTCTGAGGATATTTATGTCTCCACTAATAGCTCAGTAGTCCTAGCTATCTTTCATGAGTATTAGACAGTAAGTAACAACTCTGTGATTCTATATTTTGCATCTCCCTTTTGCAGAGCCTCTGCCTACACAGATATTGCCAGGAAGATAAGATTGCTTGAGGACCCTAAAATCATAGCTGAACACTTGAAAAGCTTGAATTTCAGAGGAGTCAAACAGTACTCCCACTGTTTTCAGAAAAAAAATACTAAAATGTGTTAGGTTTTCAGTGCTGCAATGAAAAGGAGTCAGGGTAAAAGGTTAAGATATGCAGCTGTGAAAATATTTCTCCTGAAACCTGCATTAATAATTCAGATAAGCCATATTTGATGCGCTGAAAATTTAAGAATAGGTCCACAGGATTTCTCCTAAAGCTTCCTCCAGGTAATCTGACTCTAGAATAAGACCAAATTTAAGAAGGTATAACTCAAAAATTATTTCTAAGTTAAAAATAATACAGTATTTAAAGAGAATGCACAGTGAAAATGAAATCAAGACTTTAATTATAAGCTTAAGTCAGTATAACTGTGGTTTATAAAATTAGCATTTTTTTTTAAAACACAAGAGTAAAAGTCCTTCTATGCAAAAGTTTCATTGAGAATATGAAAGAGATCTGTGAAAAGATGCTGCAGTAGGGTCAGGTTTTAAAGGCAGCATTGGTCATTTAATAATGAAAGTAGCTGTAATGATCCACTGTTTCCAGAAGATAATTGTTTGGTCAATATTATATTATTCTCATATAATGCACATTCTCTTTAATGTCACCTATAGGATCCTAGTGCAATTGGAAATATTGATTAAAGCAGAGGCCATTATGCCAAGGTATAGGCTATGAAATGTAGCAAGAATTGTTTTCTATTATGCTATTTGACAGCAACTATCTTGTTGCTGTTATCTTTGCAAGACAGAAAATTCATTTAGATTCTTGTCATTAGAAGAGATCAACTGTCATTGGTATAGTGGAAATGCCAGCAATGGTTTAGCAAGATATGTACAAATTCTCAATTTGATATTCAATGGAGTTGTGAATGTGCATCACAGAATCATCGCTCAGCAAGTCCTGCAGTGTTTCTTCAAGGATAGTTTCACCTTTACATCATATTGAGTCCTATTTCCTAACTTATTTATATTGATCTGCATTTTATTTATTTGCTCTAGGAAGGAGAAAAGCACAGATAAAGATGAAAATAGAATTTTAATGCTACTGCGAATCACACTACTCCTAGGCAGTCATATCTCCAGGCAACCAGTTGTTCCCTAATTATTAATTAGCATTTTAGGATGCAGCTCACTATATATTGCAGATGATTTAGGGGGTAAATAACATGATATTTTATGAATACAATTCAAAGTAGTACTAAAATATTTTTTTCTTACTGATTGCATCACTAAAAATATATGCTGTATGGTATGTATACGTGCCATTAACACTTTTAATAACGCACCAACAGAACTAAGCAGGTTAAATGGAATATACTAATATTGTGCAGAATTATATTGATAATATTGTTGTGGTGGCCATAGTCGTTAAGGAATGTGAAAGTTGTAAGATTTTAGGGAGTAAAAGCAATACTTTTAATTAAAGGAATATTTCATGAGTCTCTCCTTTCTCAAAGCTGTCAATTGATCAGTTAATAAGCTATTACCTGTTCTAATAAAGCTTGTTTCTCATTCATGGTTTATAGAACATTTCTCTTTTTTAAAACTGAATTATACTTCCATTATAACTGGTACATCAATGTACTATACTTGAAACACATTAAGATATTTCAGCAAAAGATCATCTTCCACCTCTATAAAACCATGTCAACCCCACATTAAGAGATTGTTGTTTCCTTCCCTCGAATAAAACATACTTACAAAAAAGAAAAACCACCATAGATTCTGTCTTCTTTGTAGTTTGATTACAAACCTGCTTTATCTTTCTTTCAGTTGAATCTGATAATTTTAATTACTACCAGAATATTGGAATTAATTACAGTTATTCAAATTCTTTTTGTCTGTTATTTGCCCCCAAAGTATATTCACTTTACAGAGAGAACAGATGTTTATTAACTTCAAAGTGCAAACATATCTAAAGTCAGAAATCTTGACTCCACTCCAAGAGATGTTCACTTCATCACAACTTTTCCATGCATTAAATTCACTTTTTCAGTCTTTAAAGAGAGTGGCTGGATTAATCTTCCCTGAGATAAGCCATCTAGTGAAAACCTAGGTGAGCTAGCTAACTAAGCTGATCATAACATATCCCCTCAACAGGATGACAGGCATGCCTAGACATAGCCATTTCTAGCCATCCTAGAATAACAAAGGTATGTAGAGAGGAAGAATTTTCCTCCATAGGTATTTTCCTCTCTTCATTGACAATACGAAGGTCAAGGGCAAGTAGTATGCTTAATTTAGTTTGTGTTCATGGATATCATCAATAATATCCTTCTGTGTTTAAAGAGGGAAGGGCCAGAACTAGTTCAGTACTCTTTCAGCTTTCTGCTCCTCACCCTTTGAAATTAATCATTAGAAAAAATCAGCAACTATGCACTAAATCTTGATTTTTGCTCTATTATCATGATATTCAACTTTACAAAGCTAGAAAAGTATGTAAAATGGAATGAGAGATAAGGAACGCAATTTGCATTTTACATTTCATTGGGTCCTGCTTGAAAATTCTTGAACATAAAATATGTAGAAAAATAGTGCCAAAATTCACTTCACTGTATAATAAGAAACTTGTATTTCACAGAATGAGCACAGAAGACTGGCATTAGGCTCAGAGCACATTTGTCTGCCTGGTGAATCTTTCAGCTTATTTATAGATAATGGTGATTAAAGAGAAACTAACTAAAGAATCCAAAAGTAATTAGAAACGAATAACCAGTAAAGGGTATTTTATCTGCACACCTAAAACCAAAATACTGAGTCTTTGTTCAGTTCAGTCCAAAGGTTGGCATTATATCTTAATACTTAAAGTGATTAAGACTTATATGTGAGTATGCAACACACTCACCAGCTGGCCACATACACACATAGGTCAAGAGTATCTACAACAAAGATTAGATATTGGTTCACTGAATCAACCCAAAGTTACATGGAGAAAAGATCTTTTTCTCACAGGAAAATAAAAGTTTCCAGAAGCGACAGCTTTAAAACTGCTTGGCTACTTTTCATTTGTTCAGGCTGCTTTGCAAATGTTTGTTGAGAACTGATAGCCAGTATCATGCAAAACAAACAATCCTGACAATGCATAAAGCTTTATTATTTCCCAATTTCTATTTTTGCATGTTTTCTGGACAGAGATCATAATTATCTGAAACTGCCTTTAAATGCTGTAATTCATTTTTGATTGAAACTCACCTGCCTTCACTCTGCTATTCACATTGAAGCGATGTAGCCCTTGAAGCAAAACTTGTCAGTATGGTGCTACTAACCTTTTTGGCAATCACACTTATCAGGAATATAATACATATTGAGAAAGAATTGCTGTTCAAAATGCCTGTCAACCTTTCCTTCCTTGTATTCCAGCTTTCCTGAAACTGTCACTAGCAAATACATTCTCTATGGGTTTTCATGACTGAATTAGATTGCATATTATATATATATATATGTATGTATGTATATTTCCCTCCACATATTAAAATATAAAACTTCTAACTGTCCTAACAGGAAAAAAATAGTGAATGTCACACCATTGGATTACAGCTCTGGCAATGGTAACCTGGCTATGAAAAGTAAACATTCTGAAGACTATGAAATATATCTAATAATATTTTAATTATTTCTACTGGCTTTTTATGTTAAGGGCAAGAACACCAACTGAAATATTCCCAGATGCCAAGTTTATCCAAGCAGGTTCTTATTACTGGAGCAATATGAGCTAAGTTAAAAAGAGCAATGGAAAGTTTATGCCCCATTTTTACCTTGTTGACCAAAATCAATACATTTGAGGATAGTGAGGAAGTAAGGTGCTAATAAAAATCATCTTAGGACAGAGACTTAAATCAGAGCCTCATGAAAAAAATGAACCTCTTTACTGAGTGGAACCTGAATGCACAAGGCTTAAACATCTGTGACACTGTGCTGTGTGTCTGCACTCAAAGTGTTTGTGTGAATTACTGTCAGAGTGAATTATACAGTTTTTATTTAGTTAAGTATTTACTGTATATAAATCATTACTGATACAACTTATCACACTATTTGAAACTGTAACTAGGATATACACATCTGAAAAATAAAAATTTAGGTTTACACCACTGAATTGAAACACTCATAAAAATATTGAGCATCTGCTGTTAAATATTCCCCAGAAAAGTTTGTTTCTGAAGGTTTTTAAATCTTCTAGAAGAAAATGTTTTTTTTAAGAATTGCTTTAGATTTTATCTTACTTAGCCTCTAAAAGTAAGATTTATATGCCATATAAGTTACAGTTTAGGTTTGTTCTAACAACACACAAGTAACATGTTTTGTCTGGATTTGTCTTCTTAAGATGAAGACTATTTCATTATGAAATTGCCACATAACAGAAAAAGTGAATGGATCAAACCTTCAGCTTGCACTGCAAATGCAACTTGCAATGAATTATCACAATTAAGCTTCTCAGTGTGAAAGAAATCATTTTTTTTCTTAAGATTTCTCTAATTGTCTTGACATTCCACTTAACATTATAATTGATGAAAAAAATATCATTTTTAATACTCCTAGCACCATGAATATGACAACAGTTGTGGTTACTCTTAAGTTCAGAGAGTGTCTGTCTGCATCCTCAGGAACTGACATTCCATGAAGAAAACATAATAGCTTTGCTCTAACCATGCCAGCAGTATTAAAAAAAGAAAAAAAAAAATAGGGACTTCCTACATGATTTTTGATTCCTAGCAAATGCTACACACTAATGGCAATGTTTTAATTCAGGTACAGCAATGCATATATGTTCAGTGAAAATCGTAATAGTGTCCCTGACTTTTATACCTCAGATTTTCAATTTTAGACTTTATCATCAAAGAGACAGGAAAAAAAAAAAAAAACATTCTCTTCTTGTTCTATTTATCACTATTACATTAATAAACTGTTTATTTCACTCACAACTTAAATGCTTCTGTAAATATGGAATGTGAAAGATTTTATGGTATAGTAATTACACATTTTATTGATTTTTTTCTTAGAAAACTAGTTATAGCAGCAGAGGAGAAAGTTTTTGGATTTGATTTAAATTGCTGTTTGAATGCTCATTGAGAAGAAAGAAGACACCTGTTGCTAGGAAATGGGCTTAACTGCTGTGATTCCCTGAGGCAATACTCACATTTTATTAGACCTCCTAAAAGATTCTTCAAGATTTGCACATTCTGTTCTTGTCAAATACAGCTGTGGTCTGGAGTTTTTGGAGCAACTCTTAAGAATTCTGTTTAACAGGACAGTTATCTCAGAGTGTGCTAATATGTCAGGTTAACACAGTATTTATTTTATTCTTTGTAGTTTTGACTTTTATGAAAAATATTTGTTTCCAAAATTGCTCAGGAAATACTGCAAGTGACACTAAATTGATTAAAAAAAAAAAAGGATCATTGCCTTGTTAATCCAGAAAAAAAAAGAAAAAGAAAATAAATTGAGTTGTTCTGTTACTTATGCAGCTTTTTTGTTTCTTTTTTTTATTTAATTAGAGTATTTCAAAATTTCTGATAAAATTAGGCTATGTATATGAACAATCACTTTAAAGTTTCTGTTTGCTTACTGGCAAACAGAAATTCCTTCTCATTTAGAAAAAACAGATCCAAAATGATTACATTAACGTAGTCTCAATATATATTAGACTGTATTAAGCTGTAAAATGTACCTGACAATTATACACTTGATTATAAAAATGAGAATACGTGACATGTAAATCACACACTGAAAAAAAAGAAAAAATGTTGCACACAGGAAAATAATATATGTCCTATATCCATTTAAGATCCTCATTCAACAGGAAAAATATATGTTGCACATATAAATATCAGAAAAAAGATTGTATAAAGGAAGAATAAAACAATATAAGAAAGTATAAGAGGGAGCTTTATTTCCTTCTACATGATACAGAGATTTACCTTTGTTTTCAGATGGTTTGCACAAATTGTATATTCAATCCCCTCTTTCTGCTTTTATAATACTGCACAAGAAAATATATATGCTTGTGGGATAATGTGGAATACATCCTCTAGGTTATTCTGTGTTCTGCTTAGAAATTTTGCTATGGCTTTATTACATGAAATAAAAGAATTAACGGTTTTTCTTTTGTTGTTTGCACTGAGTGTTCGAAAGTGAGCTAGTCATTGTTTTCACATTTCACATAGGGCAACCAAGATGATTAACGGACTGGAGCATCTCTCGTACGAGGAGAGACTGCGTGAGCTGGGCCTGTTCAGCTTAGAGAAGAAGAGACTAAGAGGGGACCTGATTAACATGTATAAATACATGAAGGGGGACTGT
>JAUBOD010000313.1:40641-82646 GCA_032353885.1 Nothura maculosa
GGAAGGTTGGACTAGATGATCTCTAGAGGTCCCTTCCAACCTTGTAGATTCTGTGATTCTGTGATTCTGTGACATTTAAAGAAAAACTTTCTAAATATGCTCAGCTAAGGTACGCCTCATCTGAAAGTTCAAAACAAGTGTCAAATGAAACAAAAAGAGTAGAAAACACCCTCATCCTTTTCAGCAAATCATTACTATCCATCTCAGAGTCACAAATAGTTTTTTCACTCAAAGGTTCAACTGCCTGTACTAAAAAAAAAAAAAATAAAAGCCTCCCCCCACACACACACTTTATACTTATCATGTTCTTGTTTGTCTGGCAATAAATAAGACTTATATACAAAAATATTTGTGGGAAAATTTATCCTTTCCCTTCTTTTCTGTGATCATCGGTTAGTAGGTGATAACATACCTGGGACACAACTAGAATATTTTTTTTTCCTCAAAGAATAAATAATAAGAGCTTATAATAAGACCAGCTCATTGAAAGAGCAGGTCATTAAAATGTACAACTAATCAAAAATGTTATTACATTAAAATACTTTCAGAATGAGTGAAAAAAAAAGTTTTCTGCTAAAAGCAGTGTGTTCTTTTTAGAATATAAAAAATTACTTTGAAGGAAAAGGTTTTACAGACACAGATCCTCTATTCAGAGATTGTGTTAAAATGGCATCTGTGTTGGAAGCATAAAATTGAATTAGCTAGTAATTCATAATATAATTCAAGATCACTAAACATATATTTTAAATATTGATAATATAAAATAAATAAATCTATCAGTCTTATTTTTTGTCTCTTCTTTTAAAAGGTCAGTTAGTGATGAAATGGGCTCTATATGAGGTAAATGACTTTACAGAATGGCCTTGAAAGATTTTCATTTGCAATAGCATCTGTTATATCAAATTTATTTTAGTAGTATCTGTTATATCCAACCTCTACCAGTAGCAAATTAAGAAAACAATTTCTACTTCACTGCAGAGTTCTATGAATATTAGTAGGATGACTAGACTCTCACTATACAATATATCCAATATCCACAAGGGCAGATAGGTTTTAGCATAAAAGAGTTTTCAGTCTAAATTGACTTAGATCAAAAAAGTATCAATGTCATCATTACTGCTTCTGAGCTGGGGAGCTGAAGCACAGATGTATTAGGCTCCTCATCCACAAAAAGACATCTTGTATCAGGAAGCTTACAAAGGATTCCCTGATGAATCTGAGCATGTAGGATGCCTAGAAGAACTTTGCAAAATGAGTAGGTTTACAAATACATGGATGGCAGTTAATAAACCAAAATGATTGTACTTAATAGCAGAATCAAGTAGCATGTGTGTGACCAAAGTGAAAAGAGAAGGCTCTGCAATGAACCAACTTTCTTTGATGTAGTGGAGAAGACACCTCATATGATCCACATATGCATCAGTTCAGGAGATACAAAGAAGGCAGTGTACCTGCTTAGATTTTGGAGGCAGTACCTTCAAGTATGGGAGGCTGTGCATGTCCCTAGCTAATACACATGATGGATTCTAAGAGAAAACGTAGAAATACTAAAATAGCAACAAACAGCTATTAGAATTCTCATGGACTTCCTTGCATTAAACCATATTGGTTAAAAGATTTGATATTACTCTTCACTAGTTCTGTACAAACAAAAACTTCATTATATAAGAAAACAAATCTGTGTCAAGCAAGTTCCTCTGATCATATACTGGAGAAAAGAAGTGTGAGATCTGAATTAAATGAAACATCCAACAATTTAAAGATTCTTCTCAAAATTAAAATTCATAGCAGATATTAGAATTCATAGTCTTGGATTAGGAAAATTATATGATGGTTACAATACCTGAGGAAAGAGAAGAAAAATGTGCAGTATCCATTTGGATAAGACCCTCTCTCATCGAATGGGAACTGCCACCTCAAATAAAATTATAGTAAAGCAGGAGAAGCAATAGTGTTGCAGGAAGGTAACCCTTACATTAAAACATTAAATCCTTACATTAAAATCCTTACATTAAATCTAAGATTAAAAACAATGACAGTGATGCAATAAAATCAAGCTCAGAAAAAGAATGCATTTTTTACCATTATTGCACTAATCTCATCAATAACCTTGCACCTGTTTGGCTCCCACATATAAACTGGACCAGATTACCATTCTTTAGAAAACATTTCTGACAAACTTCTGCCATCTCTGCCAACAAGTCTGCAGCATGAGGTCTTCGAATTACAAAGGTCTGACTTGAAAGTAAATAACAAATTCCAGAAGAGAAATTCCTGCAGCACATTCAGAGAAGGACAAACTATGAGAAAAAATACATGATTCAGGAGACCAGATGCCTAAGATATAAAAACATTTGCCAAGGATTCAGCTAGCAGAACAATGTTCCCTTAATAAGAAGAATAAAGTACAGGAAGACAAAGAAAATAAGTAAAGGAAGTCAAAGAAGAATAAAGTACAGGAAACCAAATTAAGGTCCCTAGACTACCAGGAACTAATAGGATGGATTAAAATTTCATGGGGAGAGTGGAACAGTTCTGAAAGAAGACAAACTACCTATTCTGAAGAATACAGCTTTAGTCTTTCAGTATGATTCAGTACAACAGATGGGTAGAAATACAAATTCTGTGCTGACACGGAACCATGTAATGAAGAAGTGGACAGATTGGAAATAAAACTAAATGCACCTTGCTCATGACATAGTAAGCAAACTTGTTCCAAATGTCAACAGAACTACAACTACCTCAATCGCTATATGATATTGTGACTGCACCTACCAAATGTAAAATTCCAGATGCAGCACCTAGAGAGCATGAAACAAGGAAATGTCATAGCAGGAACATCAGTAATATCTATTACAAACAAGCTGTATATATACAGAAAGATATGCCACATCTCTTAGCAATTAAACTGCAAAAATGCTATTCATGTTTTTATTTTACTCTACATTGTGTGAACCTCAATTGTGGTGAGTCGCACAAAGAAAGGAAACACTATGCTAAGAGAAAACATAAAGCACAAATGTCTTCATTCTTGGTGAATATAAATCAGGATTTCTTGAATATAGGATTTTTTTCTGTGCAAGAAAATTGGAAAATACCTGGGAAAAAATAAAGGAAATTTGAGCAATTGCAAATGTAGGTAAAGGTAACATATCTCATAAACTCATAACTCATAAAGATTAGTATTTATGAAACTGGAAAGTCATTAGAAATGATAAACTGTCTTTTGTAGACTGAAAGGTTTATAAAATTAGAACTAATTGAATGCCTATCTCGGAATGTCTTTTTAAAAAAAATACAACCAAATAAAAAATGCATGAATTCCTACACTATTCAGTATATACTTTACATATTTGTACCCAGTCACCTTGTACTTAGCTGTGTATTTGTACTCATTACCAAAGCATTATGTATGGGTTGGTATTTTAATACAGAATAGGATTAAAAAGAAGCATAACATATTTTTTCATCAGGACAGGAAACAAAGAGAGAGAAAATGTCCTGTGATTTGCCATTATGTCATTCAGATAAAAATTTCTGAAAGAAAGACCTTACAGTGGCTTGATAGCGACCAGAACAGAATTGAAATCTCGTCTGAGAATCCCTTGTTCTAAAGAGCTTTTTACATCTATTTTGCTTCAGGATTGGCCATGGCTCACAATTATTGAGGTCAAGAACATCTCAACAATTGAAAATGACTTTCTGGAATCACGTCCTACCTCCTGCTTGTAGTGTTCCTTCCAAACAGGTGGTCCTCTTCTATGAAAAAAAATATTCATCAGGCATATCCTAATGAATTCACATAAGCCCTCCTCTTTATGGGTGTAGATTAAAGTGGGCCAGCAAAGACAGCAATTTCTTGGCATACCTATAAACTAGTAGAAAATATTAAATCTCTGTTTCACACTTTTGTCAGTAGTCCTGAGCTGCATTTGATATCTTCCTAGGATTTTGTCTATATCCTTATTGTTCATTGCAAAGCTAAACTCAGTAAAAATGTTTGCAGCAAGAAGTAATCATAAATACAAACTGAAATGAATCACAGAGGAAAAATGAAAAAAAAATCAGTTCAACAAAGAGTTTTTTTGTGTCTTTAACCATGGTAGACTAAATGGTTTTTTATTATCATAAGAATTCAAAAGTAGGAACAAGAAATACTGCTGTTCCTTCATATGCTTTATTGATTTGTTTTTCCTTTGGAGTTCCGAGTGACAAAATAGTGTATTAGACCTACCCATTAAGCCCATCTCCAAAACAATTTCTTTTTCTTAAAAACTATGATATAATTCAGAAGTTGTATTTAATGTGATGGGCAGAAATTATGCAAGAATACATGCTATTTCTGATTTTTAGCTAGGCAATTCCCCTCAATCAGCTTCACTGATTTGACCCTAGAGTCTGTTAGTTTAATACAATGTCTTGAATATCAGAAAGTATTTATAAATCTTCACATCTTTACAATTTAGGACGCTCAACATCTAACTATGTTTGAAGTTCAGATTGCTTTGGAGAAGCTTTGTGTTCCTAATGATTAATAAGAAGACCATTAAAAATAAATATAGTTGTTGACAAAGTGTATTAAACTTTGATCTAATAATTAATGCAGCATCACAAGTACATTATGGGCTAAATTACTTTTGAAGATTTGTGTGTACTCTTTTTCCACAAGTGTTAATATAGATATACAGACTGATGATTGCATGCATTGAATTACCACAAGGTAAGAGAAACCACAGGCACAGCCTTATTCTGAGAAAAAAACAGGAATTTTTAGTTAGCGAGAGCTAAGTAAAGTCAGTGTTAACACATAGACTATTGCCAGAAAGTAGCTAAGGCTCAGTAAATTGCTCATTGTGTTGCACTGTATTCCAAATTAAATTTATTCATTAGCTTAGTGGAACTAACAACTGGTTGAATGGTCAATTAGCTAACGAAAAAAGGTATAGATCTCTATTTAGTAAATGATAACGTCAGAATCTGGTAACAAGCAAATTTCTGAGAAAGCTTCTTTATGAATATGAAATCAAAGTCATTTTGTTCCTCACCATGGCAATACAACTTTCAGGAAATAGAGAAATAGGGGAGATGAGCAGGCAAGAAAATTACTGTGCAACTGTGTAAAGAGTAGGAAAAAAAAACCTATCACTTTTTGAAATACAAAGGAAGAAGTTAAATATTTTGGTTATGTCTAGAATGCACACAGATAAGCAGAGGACAAGGAAGATGTCCCAATTTGATTTCCATTTTAAAAGCTGATATTGATGCATATCTCTGTCAAAAGTACTCTGCAAACAGAAGATTTCAAAGGTTTATTAAGACATAATTAAAGTTGGTTAGAAAAAAAGACTTATATCTTGCACTACTGTTCAGAAATTACTTTCAATATTATTTTGTCAAATATGGCCGAAATAATAACTGGAGTTTTAACAAATATATGCCATCAATTAATGGAAATTAACACCTTTTTATTTTTCTTTTTATACATTCACCTGATTTTATTTCCTATTACTTTTTCTTTCCAGAAAGTGTTTTTCTACAAGTTAGTGTCTGAATTCAAATATTGATGAGATGCATGGACTACTTCACTGATTAGCTTTAGTTACTTCACAAATTAGTAAATACAAAGTTAACGATATTAAGGCACGCTAAAATGACCTGTTTTGAATTATGAGACTGTTTCAAGAGAAATCAGTGTATGAATAGTAGATATTAGTGTTAACTGGTTCTTTTGTTCCTATCTTGAAACATTGAAATGCAAAAAATATCTCTAAAGAAAAAAATGTAACATGGAAGTCAAGTTATAAATTTTGGCATAAAACAAAACAAAGGTCATATACAATCAAAGAAACTGCTTAAATAATACAAGAGCACTTTTTCTGTATAATTCATCAACATTCTCTTGTTCTTTTCTCTTTAGTTAGTGTTTCTGATTTTGCATAACCACTGAGCAGATGGTTAAAACTGATACTTCTTTCTATTCCACTGTGCAGGGGTGCATTTTCTTCAAGCTGCTAATAAGAATCTGAACACCACCTACATTTGCTTTTCTGGAGACTTGCTTTGCCCAGCCAATCAGATTTAAAATAATGGCAATATAGGAGGGTGAGAGAAATGCCAGACTTAAGCAGTATGAGGTTGTTCTTCCAGCTGTTTCATCCCAATGTATACTGCATTGCAGTCATAGCTGCCAGTCAGCTTCAGTCTGTGTTTGGGACACAACACATGATCTAATCCTTTACATCACTGCCTACATCACTGCTTACAGAGATCTTGTAGCTCTTGGCACATTGGAGAAGTGAATACAAACCTTGTTTGCAAACATAGAAATTTGCAGGAAAATTCCATCCAGAGGATCGATTCCATTGCTGGAAAATAAAATTGGAGTAGTCGTTCTATTTTTCTTGTCACCTGGGCCACCTGGCTCCACTGTGCTTCTTTTATACTAGATTTGTATAGGAAAAAGAAAAGGCTAGTGGTATTCTGCCCAGTAACAAAGGCCTCTCGATACTCTCAGAAAAATCAGGAAGAACAGCACTATGAATTTCTAAGGCATTGGTTATTCCCACAGAATTATAACCTGATTACCTCTCTGTATTCAAATAACGCTCTTTGACTTATAGTAACACTTTTGTTTGCTCTATCTCAAGCCATCTACCAAACTCCTTAAACACTATATTCCTCCTATTTTAAGCAGTCTTTCTTATACTATCTGAGGATTACATCTGCCACGAAATTTTATGCACTGGTACAGAAATCAACAGATCAGGCCTCGCCTCACATGAGATATTCCACAAAGAAAAAATCTGTAATACAGCATATTTTCAGTATCAAAGGGAAGATTTTACTAAGCTACTGAGACAGAGTGAGAATACTCCTCCCCATAGTGAGGGAGATACTCCTTACCTGCTGTGTAAAAGCTTGAAGTACATTAGTACACCAGACATGCTGCCAAACTCAGCACAGGGTAGCATATGACATGTACCCACAGGTGACTAGTTAATACAATTTCCTTCATTTTCAATCAGGGCTCAGTTTAATTTAGGTAGCTGTTCTTTCTCTGCCACTGGGGCTTGTGTCAAGCTTATAAAAGGAATGCAGCAAACTGTATTAGCATAGATATTAAATTCACTCATTATAAGTATGACATGGCCAGAGCAGGCAAGGAAGCACCAGGTAAAGCTGGTTTGAACCTGACCTGAAACCATGTTCATGAATTTGAAAATAATAGCTACTAACTACCAACAGTACTTAGAAGGCTATTTTAAGAGCATCATATGTATTTTGTGCTTGTGCTTTCACCCCTAAAGATATTAAATGTTAAACGATAACTGCCTACCATTTCTGATACAGGTATTTGTGCTTCCTCACCTAAACAGAAAGGTGTCTTCCTAATTCATTGCAGATCTTGTCTCATTAAATAAGAATTGTTGCACATATTACTTGTACCATGGCAACAGCAAGAAAACCACAGTCAAGATTAGCTTTCCACTTTACCAACATTAAATGCAAAAAAGCAAGAGGCAGTTGTTGTCTAAAAGAGCATTTTCAGTAAACAAGAAGGAAAATAAATGGGAGGGGAACTGAGAACCAAAGGGGTGAAGTTATGTGTCTGAAGTTGGCAATGAACCAAATCTGAAATAATAAGCAGTCTTCAGGTCACCCAGCTCCAAAACGCTAGGAGCTAGGTGACCTTCAGCTCCTAGTGCTAGGTGATCATGCCTTCACCTCCAAAATAAAAACCGTCTTCTGTTCATTTCAGCTGCTGCCAGCATCATTTTTCTCCAGCTGCTGCTGCCTCTGTGCATGGCAAAAACAACTGCTCTTCTCTAATGCTCAATTAAAGGAAAGTTTGCAGATGCATTGGCTGGTGTGTATGAAATGTTATGAAATAATTTACACTTGCCCATTTGACAGCATCTCCAGAGAGTTAGAAGGACCATTAATGGAGGCTCCTGAACAGTGCTGGAGGATGAAGGAATGAGTCGTGCTGTGGATTGGCACACGCCAGCCATAATAACTTGGCTTTTTAAATAGTTATTTAAGTAGTTTTTGAAAGTACCTGGGCTCCTTTGAAAGTATGTAGTTTCTGTGGTTGACTTTGGTCTTGGTTTTCTGCTCCCATTTTTTCTGAGTCTGAACAGTGTGTCTTTCTCATAAACAAGGCAAAAATTTGAACAAATAGTTCCAAAAAATAAAGAATATAGAGCAGAAGCCTTCCACAACACCAGATAAGACCTGAAGAAGGTTTAGTATATATGACAATAAGATTTCCACACATTTATTCTATCAAGGGACAAATTTTCTCAACCTCATGCCACTTTCCCCTCTCCCAAGAAAGGGCAAGAGAGAATGGGACAAACTCCTAATTACGAAATCAGTCTTTCAATATATTACTTTCAATATATGTTCAATACATTCATGACATTCAGCATTTGAGGATGACATTCATTTGAGGGTGGCATTATGGAGAGTCAATTAGTCATATGCATAGGTCTTTCTCATTAAATCTGTGAATATTTATATTTAACTTTATATGCCTTCTAACAGAAATTGGATGCAGCATACTGAATTCCTAGAAACAAACTGTAAATGTTAGATATGATTCTGTAATATATAGTTATGTGACAATTAAATTTTCACATCCTTGTTTATCAATTGATTTAGAAAGAAAATATATATTTCAATGCTAAAGAATAAAATTTTTGTGAGAGACAAACATATATCTTAAAAACTTAGGAGTGATTTCTTACTTATGTTGAGCTCTATATATTAACCTATAACTAGACATTGAAAATGAAACTTTACTTGGGTAGCTGGTGTTCATATATAAGATGAATCAAAATTAACAAAACTGTAGATTGATCAAGAAATTTCAGACAGCACAAGCCTAACAAACCTAATTCCTGAGGCCTGGCAAATTCAGTACAAAGTGAGTTGTTAACAATAGACAGGACAGGTTATCAGAAATGAAATTCACTTCATCTAAAGAAATAAAATATAACAGCAAAAATTCAGGTTATTTTTTCCCTTGGAACTATTTCAGCAATATTCCCTAAAGCCATTTACACAAAATAACTTGTCATCAGTTTCAAACACATTGAATGTCTGTTGTCTTCCTTCCTCTTCTTTCTTGATGTATAGAGAAGGTCTTACATTTATGCTTGTTTCTATTTGCAAATAGAAAAAAAAAAAGATACTTCTGTACAGAAATAAAATCACTATTCAAAGCCTTTTCTAGATTAGCCATATGAGGATGCATTTGTTACATTTTTGAAGTGTAAAACATGCTCATTAAAACCATTGTTAGAGTAAAATAATGATGACAGCTACTTCTTCATGTAACATTTTTATCTTTGATACAAAATTTTACCATAGAAGTAGCTTTTATTGTGGTATGTATGTTGCTTTTGCCAAGCTACTTGCAAGCATGGAGCAAGCATATAGCTTCTTTTTGTTTAAATGTCTTAAAATCCACAGTTTCAAGATTTTAGCTCTTCATATAAGCCACTGTTATCCATTCACATAACTCCTCCAGAGAGCAGAAGAGCATCATTTACTCTGCTCCTCAGAGTGTCAGTGAAGCGAAGTGATGCTTTTGGTCGCAGTCTCTCTGAATCGCTAACTCCTGATTCACTAGCTCCTGTTATCCATTACTTACTCCAGTCCCCACAATGGAGATCATTTGTCCAGATCTTTTTACTATCTCAAATGAACTTTGTAGTGCCTGGCAATTACTTTAGGTAACTTCAGAGGAATTTGTAGCATTTTAAGTATCAGGGAGTTTGGATAATGATATATGCCTGCATAGATGGCTGCAAAAGCAGGGCAGCCATATATACCTGACTATTTAACTATATAGTCAACAGATCTTTAAAAATGTCAGAAGTAGATATATAGGAAAGCTACAGAAGTACCTTGTAGATTCCTTTATGCAGTTGATTTAAGGAGGTATATCCTAGCAATCGTTAATATTTGCCTGAACTAACAAATACTCCTTAAAATGCAACTAAAGCTTTCTAGCACAAACAGAAAGAAAAAATGTAGTGCAGGACCTTATCCTCATTACAGATTCATTTTTTTTTCACTTCTAGAGACAGACAAACTCCTTATCTCCTCACAGTAGATGAACTGTTTCTTTTGCTGTTTCCCTCTCCAGGTATGAATCTAGAATTACAAGGTGATAGTTCTGGTCACAGTTATAATCTTGTTTCTTTCTCCACAGCACTCTTGGAAATCAATCTATTGGCAGATGATTATTTTGGTCAGGTGATGGCTTCTGCCCTTGCTTGTTCCTGCTGGATCCACTTGTCAGTTAGAGCAATTGAATGTGTTCTGGTCCCTTTTTCCTTCATGATGGAAGGATCATCTTGCCAAATTCATTTGCTTCTTTCTTGTCTCTAATTTTTGCTGTCAGAGATTTCAGGGAACAAGAAGAGCTATGTCCTTTTAGGAATAAGTAAGTCTTTTATTTTTCTTTTTACTCTTAGGCAGAAGTGCTAAGAGTGTGTGCGTGTATGTGTGTGTGCATGTTCTTCTCCTAAGCAAATCCAAATCACAACTCTCTAACACAACACACTCAGAAATACATGACAGGAGACACAGACTTGGTCCTTTCGGATCTGAACATTGTGCACCATAAAAGATGCAGTGGCCTCACCAGTCACAATTTGCTGCACAGATACTACTTTACTACAGTTGGCCTTCCCACAATCTTGGCCTTCAGCCTGCTGAATTCTTGTTCCTTTGGTTCTAGTCTAGAAGTTTACTGTATGTACTGAATCTATACTTCTAGGGTCTTCTAGGAGCTCGGCTTAGCATGTCTTCATGGTATTAGGCTTTATTTTTTTCAAATGCAGTAATTATGCAGTAGAAGAAGGAAGTAAAATAGTCAAACAGGATAGCATAGTCACAATTGGGCAAGTATATTGCTTTTTAAGATAACTCACTTTAATCATTAATCATTAATCGGGTTATTCATTAAATACTCCCCTATAAATCATAAAGTTGACTGCAGAATTCCAAAAATTTACTGAATATACAGTTTGATGAAACCCAGAGTGATATATATGCTGAGTAACGAGTATGTTGTATAAAACTCAATAAGCTTTAATCAGCAATACTTTATGTATCAGAGAGAACTACACTCTGCCTCACACAAGATTCCTATTCAAAGACCACAAGTTTCTGATTCATAATTCTGCTATGTAGCATTCAGGCAAAGAAAATAGCTAAGTCCCCACAGTCAAAAATGAGGAATTCCCACTTTTTCCTGATGCCAGTGTTACCCTTTAGATAACAATTCAGCTAATAAAAATGAATGATGCAGGTCTTTCCTACCATAGGAGCCCAGTACTCAGCAAGGGGAATTACAGAGCATCAGTAGGGGATATTTTTGTTTGCTTCTTTGTTGTCTTCGTCTGTTGTGCATTTTCTAACCCGTGCCTGGTACATATTTCAGGCTATGAGACTTACACAAGCCATAAAATAGTCAATATGATTTTAGAAATAACACAATTTGTACTATTAATTCAATAATTAAATAATAATAAATAATTAATCCAATAATACATCCAATTCAATAATAAATAATTAATTCAGTAATTAATAATAAGTAATTAATCCAATAATGAGATTAATTATCTGAGTGGCCAACACTGCAGAGGGCTGTGCTGCCATCCAGAGGTACCTGGACAGGCTGGAGAGTTGGGCAGAGAGGAACCTCATGAGGTTCATTAAGGACAACTGTAGGGTCCTGCATGTGGGGAGGAGCAACCCCAGACAGCAGTACAGATTAGGGGTCGACCTGCTAGAAGGCAGCTCTGTAGAGAGAGACTTGGACCAGGAGACCTGGACACCAAGTCAACCACAATGAGGCAGCAGTGTGCCCTTGTGGTCATGAAGGCCAATGGGATCCTGGTCTGCATTAGGAGGAGTTTTGCCAGAAGGTCAAGGGAGGTGATTCTGCCCCTCTACTCAGCTCTGGTGAGGCCGCACCTAGAGTACTGTGTGCAGTTCTGGGCTCCCCAGTATAAGAGGGATGTGGAGCTCCTAGCGGGGAGGGTCCAGAAGAGAGCTACAAAGATGATTAAGGGTCCTCGTACGAGGAGAGACTGCATGAATTGGGCCTGTTCAGCTTAGAGAAGAGAAGGCTGAGAGGGGATCTGATTAACATGTATAAATACATGAAGGGAGAATGTAGGGAGGAGGGGGCCAAGCTTTTTTCGGTGGCCAGCAGTAGGACAGGGGGTAATGGGTGCAAGCTGAAACACAGGAGGTTCCATCTGCAGGTGAGGGGGAACGTCTTTACATTGAGGGTGACAGAGCAGTGGAACAGGCTGCCCAGGGAGGTTGTGGAGTCTCCTTCTCTACAGGTCTTTAAAACCTGCCTGGATATGACCTTGTGCCACATGCTCTAGGTGTGCCTGCTTGAGTGGGAAGGTTAGACTAGATGATCTCTAGAGGTCCCTTCCAACCTTGAACGTTTTGTGATTAAGATGTGAATGTGCCAAGATTTCTCTAAGTGAATAAAAACTGCCAAATACCAGTACTTCCTGCAAAACATACTCTCCTGAGCACTTAGCAAGTTGAGATTATGCAGGTTATTCGATTTTTGTTCAGATCTTAAGTGTTCTAATGATCCTTCTTACATAAATTCTGATAAGGTTAGAATTTTCAGTGTTTGTACTGGGTCTATATTAGTCTACTGTAGGTTTTTGTTTGTTTGCATGTTTGTTTGTTTGTGTTAATCTTCTAAGGGTGTGATCTCTAGATGATAATTATATGAGAAAATAAGGATCCCAGTAGAATATTTTTGTTTATGGATCTGCATTACATAACACTATAATTAATATAAAATGAATTTAGTTAAGGAAGCTTCAGATTGTAGCTAAAAGATTTGTAATAGAGGGAGGCACTTGCATTATGTTAACTGTCAGTTCATGTTCCTGTTTAAGAAAATGTAAGACTGCCTTAATGGTAATGTCGTTCCAGCTCCAAATATGTGTCATATCTCTGAGATACAAGGAAGACAGCTCAAAGATCAAACTTTAAAGAGTTTCCAAAGATGCTACCACTGTGCATATAAATAAATAAATAAAAATCAGAAAAAAATATATATTTTGCCCTAGATTTGTACAAAGGGCAAATATAAAGAAATTCTCCCATATCTATGAAAAGCTTATCAAACTTAGCAAACTTAGCAGCTATTACTTGCAGAAGTTTTAAAGGGTGAAAATTTTCCCTAGTATTAAAATTAAGCTTTGAATCATAATATGTTAAGTGACAGCTAACTTAGCAAAAATAGTAGAGAACTCCAATTTAAAATTTAGGACAATTCTACAACATTACATTTATTAAAAAGCAGCCTTATGAATAGCAACTGTAAAGTCTGATTTAGAAAGTAGTGATAGTTAGAAGTTGGTATATGAGAAAAAGAAATACTTTATGCTTATGTTATTTGTAATATTTTTATTTTGTACCTGACATCGACCACTTCTGGAGATTGAGGATTGAGCTAGATATTATTCCAAATTATTAGGAAAATGATCTATACCTTGCATGGCTAATGTAGCTCTTAGGATAAGAAGATGAATCCTCTGTATTTTAATGCATTGTCTCAGCAAGATAGTGAGGAAGATGTAGGAAAGAAGCTGCTCTAAAAACCTAATCACTTTTGCGGTAATGATTTAAATCCCTCAGGTGGTCTGTGTAATTCCCCAAAATAGCATTTGTTTCTGGTCTCCTTAGTGGTCTGAGCTGACAAACTGCTGAGAAGGGCAGCATGATGAACACTATAGAACTGCTTCTGTATTACGTGTAAGCAAGATAATACAGCCTCTGCTTATCTCATTGAGCTGAAAAATGTAGAGAGAAGTTTGAACACCTGCAGTACTTTGTTCAGTCACCAGTGCTAAAGTTTTAGGTAAGTCTTATTGAATCAAATAAATATCGGCAAATATTTACATTTTAGCTAATGAATGAAAGGAGAGAATAGTGAAATGGAAATACTATGACACATGCTGTCAGGATTTTGCATGGTGCTGCTCATGAATACGATGACGAGTGGCCAAGATTTAGAAGCACAGATGAGACTGTTGAAAAAACAATATTGTTTTCACTAAACAACAAAGTATATCTCGTTACTTTCCCCCTTGCACCTACAAAAACAAACAAAAAAAAGAATTCTGATCTTAAAATAAATATGTGTTGCTTTGAACACAGAAGGAAAGACAAAATGCAAAAATCAAATGGAAACAGAAAATATTCAGTCCTACTATGTTTATGTCTCTATGTACCTCTACAGATTTGTTAGAACTCATCTGAGTTAAAAAAATATATATTTTGGAATGAAATGTAGAATTTGAGAAGTTCATGAACATGAATAGGGGAAATAGAATATTTCACTTAGATATTTCTGAAAATATTCAATTTATTTATATTTCATTTTGGGACAGGTTGCTCAGCCAAAAAAAGGCTTTTCTGTTTGCCAGATCTATGATCAAGAGCCTTGAAAATCTTAAAACTCTTTTTTTTTTTCCCCCTCAGATCTTAAGAGGTCTTAGATTATCCTCAGTTTAACCATACGTGCATATAAGCATGTGTGTACAGCTAAACATGAAGTGCTGGGGAATGTTCTATAGCTCTAAGACTACAATGGCATATTGTGGCTGTATATTCTAGGTATGTTCTACTTATCTTCAAAGGTTTTTCTGCCAAAAATGGGCCTGTAGTTCAAAGGCTGACTGACTAGCTGGCTGTACAGGGAACAGAACATAGCAAGTGGTCAGCTTGCTTGCACATTTGTAAGGAACAAACTGAAAAATAGAGTAATAAGAGGTAAGAGTCTCATGTGGTGAAAGACAGAAGGGGAGGGACTGCATGACGTTTCACTAATCATGCTGATGATGTTTACATGAATGCAATAGATGGAAACTAAAGAATAGAAGCAGAACCCAGAGACAGTTTTGAATATGTTGCTTTGTCTTGTTTCCTATTTAGGAGAGAGTTAATTTTGGAAATCTTAATGTTTGTTTTTTCTGGAAATATCACAGAAAGGTACTTGATCATGGAGGCAGACACCATTTGCTCCTTGAAATCCTTATGATATCTGCTCCCAGTTTACATTCAATAGCAGAATTGAAAGTAGATGAATGAAAGACAGATTATTAGGGCTTTTTTTCTTTTTCAATGTATCAGCACATGAACTGATTTCATTGGTTCTTGCAGATTGTTTTGGAAATATAGGATAGGAAGTATCTCTGGAGAGGCAATGGTGTTAACAAAAGTCCATAAGGCACCACAGAACCTTATTTCCACCCCACAAGCCATCAAGTGTTCTTGTTTTTACACACTTGTAAAGTTGAATAAGAGAGGTCTGTGTGAGAATGTGCAGATCAACATATTTTTTTTCCTGAGAGGTGGAAGGGAAGAGAGAAGAAAGGTCGTTTTCATGAATAATAAATACTACCTTTCTCTTCAGAAAGGTCCAAATGTATAAAAACAATACCTGCATAATTCTACTTGGTAGAAACCTGGTCTGATGAATTTAGAACAGATCTTCTACAAGTAATGGATAAGCATGGATTAATTCTGAATAAAATAATATCAACAATAATAATGATAAATAATTATCATTATTAATTATCATTAATAATTATTATTAATATAATAATTAATAATATTATTATAATAATATTATAATAATTATTATTAATATAATAATTATCATTAATAATTATCATTAATAATTATCAACAATAATAATGATAATAATAATTAAAGAGGAGAACCAGAAGAAGAAAAAGAATACATCTCTAAATTATGAGTAATGTAATCAGTACCATAAGACTCAATAAGCTCTTTTTCAATGGTTCAGGTCAGATCTTTGATTATATTTTCTACTTTTGTTTCATCTTGGGTGAGATCTGACTGTATAAGTGAATAGAAAAATAAGCATAATCTGGCCTAATGTTTTGGAAAGATGTAAGAACTCCCCAAATTCCTCCAATTGCATTCTTTTTCATCTAAATGTATAACGTGATACATTTCTTTTCATGAGAAAGATCAAAGCAAATTTTAAAGAGCTGAATTTTCTGAACCATCTATTATTCCTTGCTTGGAATAAAGTGAAGGACAGTTTATGAAAAATTCAGCAGTTCCAAACTATAAAGTTTCTATGTAGGCATACAGCTCCTTACTACCATCAATGCAAACTTTTTTATTTGCAGAAATAATCCTAGCTTTCATTTTTCACTAGGCAAATGTTATTAAAAAACCTTTAAAAATAGTCTTTAATGAAGTTAATGAACTTTATTGTCTTAGCAGAGATGTAACCTTGACAGATCAATAATGTATTGATATCTCTTTTCTCCTAGCATTATTGCAAGTTAATGCATTGCACATATCACAAATATAAGTATCAGCTAAACTATGAAAAATAGACATTTGTGGTTTTTTGACATGCAAAGTAAATTTCCTCAGTGTGTCTTTGTATGTGTTTGTTCTTAAGTATAGAAATACACAAAAAGAGATTTGCAGATCTCTCTTGTTTTCTCTCTCATGGTTAAATAATAGTTAGCTTGTTTAAAAGTAATTTTACAGTATATATTAAAGATAAATGAATCTAAAAGGAAAAATATCTTGATTTCTAAAAACTTTTTATAACATAATGGTTATTAAACTTCCTCCTTGGAGAAGCACATCTGGATTAGCATTTTTCATGCTTCTAACATTTTAGACTATTATTCCATATTATTTCATATTATTTCATTGTTAGCATTCAATTTCAACTATTTATTAATTTACTTTCCAGATTTTATAGCACAGTGATGTACCTCCGTTTCATTTTTTAATAATTTTTTAATCATGCAAGAGGAGGGAATCCTCTTCCAAGCCAAAATGCTTGCAAGAGCTGCTGAGCCTAGGATTTTTATGGTTTTCAAACAACTCCTCATATCTTGTCTATTGATCTGCAGTCTGTGTATATGTAGAGCTGTATTTCATGGATGGTGGGAAGAAGAGCAGAGCAGTATATGAGTTATTCTATGAGTTATCTCTGTGGAAAGGCTGAAAATGATACTTTTAGTAAATGGAAGTCTGGGAAAGGTGTTTTTTTTCTTTTTCTTTCTTTTTTTTTCCTTTTTTTTTAATAAGATAAAATCCTCCATGTGTCTTCCCTCATGCAGCTTCGTATTTTTTTTTCAAGGTTAAGAAAGGATGAAGCTAGCAATCTTGCCCATCTGTATGTAGTATAACTTACCAAAGTTAATAAAAAGCCTTATGCAATTTCCCGACATTCTGTAATCATTATCAACTCCATTTACATTTCCCATCAGAGATGCACCCAAATGTGTGGAATTGGCAGTCATTTTTCAGAAATCTTTAAAAGTGAGATAGCTGTGTTCCATTTATAAAATGAAATTTGAAAGGCTGGTCTTGGATTATGTTTTGCATAATCAGCCTAATGGATTAAGAAGCTCATTTACAATAAAAGGACCTAAAAATTCTCTGATAAAACCTTGATTAAAGTTATAGTCTGTGAAAGCGAAGACATCTGTTTTTGCCTGAGAGTAAAATCTACTATTTGAGCCCAGTGGGTAGAGGAAGATACTTCCTTTAGATAGTTCTAAAACAAATTATAATAAAATTTCAGTTTGCTTTCAGGTTTTTTGATTCATTAATTGTCAGAATGGAACCCCTTCTAGAAAGAAAAATACAAAAGAAGCATCAGTCATTTTGCTTCATTTATCAGTTGTGTCTTTAAAACATTGATTTTCTAACACTTTCCATTTCTTTGTGTTGGAAGTGGAAGTGCAAGTGTAGATGAAGTTGTGTGAAATAATGAAAATATCCAAATAATCATGCATAGGAACTTGACAACCTCTAAATAGTCCAAATTATTAAAAAACTACTGCAATAAAATTATCTTGCTATATTAGGAAATATGAAACACTTAATTTTATTTATGCAGTGTTCATATGCATAAAATTTTATTAAAAGTGAGAGGTTGCTTTCTTCTGGCACAATTTGGTTAACTTCAGATATTACAGCAATTGTTTTAAAATATCCGCTATTCACTGTTTATCATTTTTTTTAAACATTTTTTGTAAATTGGCAGACACATCCATAGCACTATGTCTGTTTTTTCTCTGGAGGTCTCCAAGATCAAGCTCCAATGAACAGTATGCTCAGTGTAAGGATAAACTTTCAAATAAAATTCTCCTCAGGAAAATTCTGCTACTTTTATATCACTGTTTATATTTTAAAATAGTACATGGATTCTTAATCTTCATCAAGATCAAAGCACAGACCAAATAGAAAAACAGAAAAAGAGATATCATATTTTTATTTAATGAGAAATAAACAACTATCACTTTTTTTCTCCAGAAAAAAAAAAGGAATTTTTAGCCTCTCAATGTTTTTTGCAGAATTTGCAAAGAACTAATTATCAAGAATTTTCCTGGACCAAAAAACTTCCTCAGAGATACTCTATTATGAAAAATTTGAAAGCAAAAATTTAAATAAGGCTGTAAATGATTTTTCCTTATAATGAGCAATCCATTCCCAGAAATCTCTATTTAATTAAATAAAAAACTCACAAGTTATTTTGACAAAAATAAAATATAATATTCTACATAGCTAACCTCAATGTATTTAATCTTCAAACAGAATATGGTCCTCTACCATATTCCAGTCTGTGAAATGACAGGGTTTCTCAGGCTAAGTTAGATCAAGAGATGGGGTCTACAGTTTCTTCACGTGAATGCAATCTTTCCTGCACACATTATTGCCCACAAGACTCCCAAATTCATGATATACTAGTTATATAAAGCCTTTATAGCTTGGAAGCCAAATATTTTGTTAAATAAAAAAGGAAAAAGTACAGAAGGGCAAGAAAAGACTCAGAGCAAGGTACACCTCTGTCATGGAGAATTCCTCAAAAGGCAGAGTTGCGTCCCAGGACTGTTACTCTGAAAATCAGGTGAGGGCCCATTCAGGGCATAGTGCTTTAAGATCAAAATGTGCATTTGGGGAACACAGGCTTCATAATCTAGAGATAATCCATTATATTCCACGCAGAATCCATTATATTCCACATTCAGAATTATACCTATTGAAAATAGAAGCCAAACAAATGTCTCTAATTCATAGCTGTCCTAAGCAGTAAAGATGTGTTATTGACTGAAATATTTCTCCTGCGTATACAGCAACTGATAGTTTGTATAGTTTTATTTCTCAGCTCTATGATCAGTGAGATGATAATATCTGAATCTGAGAAAGCTTTCTCCTTTGCTTTTCTGAACTGAGAAAATACAATGTCATTTACAGTAGCATCTTTGCATCTTGCTGGTGTAAAACACGAATATAATTGTTTCAACCTGTAAGAAGGACTATTTGCAAGTAAGCACAGCCTTGCCTAGATTTAAGGCTAATATAAGTCAGCTTCATTCAATGGTCGCATTACCAGCATTTTTCTGTAGGTATCTGGATCATATAACTTGTAATGTATAATAATGTTAAGTGACTATACGATATTACAATTCACTTTGTTATGCTGTTTCTGTACCTGTCCCAGATATTACAGAGATAACAAAACAAAATAATAATAATAATAAAACAGTTTCTTTTGGCTTACATATGATTTCTGAGCATAGTGGTGAATCTGGTGAATCCATTAATTCATTTCAGAATTCAAATGAATCAAAAACAAGTTCTTCAGCAAATTCAGCATGTATTTCAGTTCTTCAACTCAAAGGATTTTTAGGGTAAATTATGCAGGCAATTACATCTTTCCAATAAATTAATTAAGAAATTTAAAAGAAGCTATTTTACAATTGTTGTTAAGAATACAATTTAAATCTCAATTATTGTATCTAACAACTGTAATTATGTAGGATTTATAGTTTTTTTGACAACAAACTGAGGAATCTTCTGGAGAAATATTAAGGCATCAGAGTTAGGGCAACAGTTCAGCCTTTTCTATATGCATTTAATTTGCTAACACTGGTTTCTTGAATTCTAATCACTCTTTTTTTGAGAAAATTCTGTGTTTTTCTGCGATAATATTCACTCTCAACCTGATGGAAGTTTAGCAGAGATGTTCTGAGAAAGGCCTGCAGTCTTTCAGTTAAGGATTTTCCCTTGTGTATCTTTCTGAAGGTTTCCAGGCCACTTTCTGAGAGCTAGAAATGACCGCCGAAATGTGGTCTGCTCAAAATAAAAAGTCCTGTAATTTAATTTCTTTTTCAAGAGAGTTTTTCAATTTGACTGTGAGAATCAGTAGAGTAACTAGGCTGTTCAGTCAGGTTCAGCACAGATGAAAGCAGTTTCCCATCTCCATCTTTATGGGCTCTGCTAGACACTGCTTATTTCAGTAATACCAGAGTAAATTTTTACTGGTTCAATTCTCTCCTGCCAATCTGTTCAAATGTCCAGAGATCTTTTCTTCTACTGACTCTGAAATTATTGTCTATCTCCTTTATAATCCCATTAAAAGACACTTTCTAACTTCCAAACACTAGTTCAAACTTGCTATTGCTGTATTGCTGCAATTATTGCTTTTCGCCTTCTCATCAATAGGACATTTTTGCAGCATCTGGATGATGCAACAGCTTTGCTAAGCTTGTGCTTCCCAACCTCATATGCAAGGACTAACGTACACGTGTGGGCATGAACATACACACACACACACACACACACACACACACACACACACACACAAGTAATGCATACATTCCTTCATTTATTGATTGAAATCTTCATGAATGAGGAAACCAATCCCACACTTTTGTCAATTCTGAACTGCCATGCAACAATTTCTAACAAGTCTCTATCTTCCTTGTATCATGTTAATGGCAATTTCGTTCATTCCATTGAATGTTGTGCCTCATATTTTCTTCTTTCAGTTTGTGACTCTTACTGTTCTATTATGGATTGCCATTAAGTAGTATTTCATATTCCTTTTTAGTTAGAATCTGCTAAATAGAAGGTTATCCAAAGGGAATTGTACCAGTAAGACTCCTTTTTATTTCTAACTTATTCTCCCAATGACTAGTTAACTGTCTGCTTAGATGATTTATTAATACTTTGATATACTGCAGTTCTGAAGTCAGAAGTAGAAAGTTTGTGAAGCACTGCAAAATATGTGAGCTGATCTCTGATGATTTTTTATATTGATAATGTCACCTACAAAATTAAAGGTCTATGAACTTAATTTTGCATTATAGCAGTACTTTCATATCTCTCTCATTTTGTTTAGAGATTTCCCTTTCTTTCTCTCTTTCTTTCTTCCTTACTTAAGGAGGAGAAGACAGGAAGAATTTAAATATGTCTAGAATTTACTCGTCTAGTTTAGTGGCTAAAACATCTTACTATGTATGCTTTAACTTAGTAATTTCAACTACTAACAAGAATTGGGAAAGAACTTTTCTCATGAAACTGTATGTGAACATACGCATTTCAGTTTTCAACCCAAAGTAGAATGTTTTATATGTTTTCAGTATGTAAGAATGGGAGGATGCTATATAGCCTCCAACAATTGACTCAGATTTTATTACTGCTGTACATGCAATCATGTCTATTTAGCATGTATATACTATTACTGATGGATAACTCTTCCCTTTTTACTTATTTTTGTACTTTCAGAGTGTGAGTTTACGATAAACATGAGTTTCTTAAAATACTCAGATGCAGATCCTCAATTTTAAATGTATTTTGGCACTTGGAGTTTGGAGTTTTACCATTCAAAAATACTATCTACATAGTGTTTATATAGTGACTTATTTATTATACAACATGGCAAACTGCAGAAACTAGTGTGACCATGAACTAGATTTGGTACTTTTCTTCCCTAATGAAATTAAATCATTTAGGCCTTCTTGGTTTCCTAGTCTGCATTCTTCATTCATCTTCCCGAATCACAAGCCTTTTATAATGGCTTAACATCATGATCCTCAGAAATTGATTAAGGAATGTCTGGTGTGAGTCTGAATAATAACATTAGACATTATTTAGATTAAAATGTGCTATGAAAATATCCACTCTTCCTTTCCTTCAGTGGCAGAAGCTGGAGTAATATTTCATGTGCTGGCCTGAGGCTGCTGTATATGTCTAATTGTTCAGTGACAGCTTTCTTTTGTGGCTGAAAGCAAGTCACTTGTATCACCCTGTTAGCGAAAAAGATACAGGGTTTTTTTTGATTTTTAGATATGTTTTAAGCTGAATCTATTAAAGGATGCAAAGCACTGAGGTGCTGTGATCATTAGGACCACATATATATATACATATATATATATGTACACCTAGATGTAATTATCTAGTAGCTTTAGAAGGTACTAGATAGTAATATCTTCTAAAAGCACAGAACATCCAAAATTATAGGTCATTAAAATGAACTTATAAGTCTACTATACTTAATTAGATCACATTAAAAAAAGAGAATATTGCAAATATTATGAAGCCTTAGTATCTGGAAAATGATTTGGATTTCAAAAATATGTATACAATCTGAATAGTGCACTGCTCAGAATGAAGGCATCCTGAATTGAAAAAGCATTTTTGTTTTTCATAACTGGGCATATAATCACAATTGCAGTCCATGCCCAGAACATCATAATGCATTCCCTTCATGAGTCCCTTCATAACTAAGTCAGATGAGAACTGAGATTTCAGCTCACAAGGACTGGGAAGACTGCAGCACAGCAGTAAGCAGCTTGAGCTTCACCTTGCATTTTACTGAGAGAAATATCTGCCAGGATCTTACATCAAAGACAGGAGCAAAAGCTGAACAACTCATGAGCAAACTTGGCAATTGACACAACTGTCAGGTTCCTGTGTTGATAGGGAAGAAAAATAAAGCTAATATATTGAAGCTGACTTATTCTTTAGTCATATGTAAATGAAGCAGCAAGCTTTAAAAGGATTAACAGGAGATTCTAAGAGATTTTTGCCTGTTTTCATTTATTAACTGAAGAATCTAGGAAAAGCCATGCCAGGTCAGTTAAAAAGGACCATCTAATCCAGCATGAAGATGGTGATTATGCTCATTAATAGATACTCAGGGGAGAGCATAACTTCAGGAATATCAAGCAATGAGGAAATTTTAGAACCTCCTCGTTCTTTTGCACCTGTGCCATCTCTAAGTAGTCTCAATGTCTGTAAAAAATATCACTATGGAATCCTTCACCATACAGCTTTTTGATTATATTTGCTTTTGGTAGGTATAAATGATGAGAAAGGGAAATATCTATGTCTTTTTGAGCAAAATGATTGAGACTGAGCATTTCTTGATTACATGCTAAAAGGTTTGTCACACATTTTCATAATATTGTAAATATTGACACACATATTTCACAATGCTTGTGGTTCTAATCTAATCTTAAAAACTTAAACCAAAATAAACTGTGTTTTTGCATCTTAGAAAAGAAGTGTGTAATATATGTTAGAAGTGTGTAATATATGTCTAAGTATGTTAGAAGTATGTGGATATACCTTCAAGAAGTTCAGGACAGAAGTTGGTGCATCCTAAGCCTGCATAGGCCGAGTAAAAGTGAAACTTAGTAAGGTTTTTGCAGAATATAAGTTGTTTAGAAATGTCCTATTCTTAATTATCAAAGCCTTATTGTTAAGAACTTGGCAGTTTTTCATATATAAATAATAATAATAATAATAATAGAAATAGTTTAAATTGAACTTCTGAAAATTTTCAGCTGACTATGCCAGAGAAATGCGAAGAGAATTATTTAATCTTCCTGTAGAATACGAACTCCCTATTGATTGCAAAGCATGCAAATTTTGACCATAACAATATTGAATTTTCCCACTCCCTCAAAAATCCTTGCTTTTTAATTTCTATCATGGAAGATTAAACTAATCATTTTAATCCTTTTCTGAAACCTCTGTCTTATTTACAGAGCTTGTATCCAATTGAAAAAACACATGGCAGGAAACTGTCCATCCTACTATTTACGAGTTACTAGTCTATTAAAAAATGCAGAAGACAGTTTTCCCTTTTCTGACCTTTACTCAGAGTGGTTTATGATGAGAGTATCTCAGATGTAATCAAAGATACCAAATAGATCAAGGCTTAAGCATATGAGAGTTTTCTCAATTTAAAATCCCTCCAGGGTGCTTTGAAAGACTTTGGGATTTAACTTTATTGAAGTGTCAGTGATCTCCAACATGAGGGAAGGAGAGTGATTCAGCTGTCTACACCAACCTGCATACCTAAAACAGAGAAGAAAAATCAGGAATTCCAAATCCATAAAATTCTAACTTTGTATCTGAATAGCTTTAGTGAGTTGGTGTGATGACTTTCTAATATACATATATACATATATATAACATATGTATATACATAAATATAACACTTAAGACATAAAAAGCATTTAATTTCTAGGAGGAGAACTCTGTTAAAATGAAAACATGCTAAAAATAAACTAAACAGGCAGTTAAGTGTGAAGATTAGATGAATAAAGATTTTTAGATAGTCAGAAGAGTTTTATAAGACTTTTCCAAAAAGTTTTTTTTTGAAAAGCTACAATAGCACTCTGTTTTGTAGGACTCCCTTTTGTCAGAGTTTTCAGCCCACTAGCACTAATTTTAAAACAAATCATGAAAGAAAGGAAAAATCCAATGAAATAATCTGGCCTGAAAATGCCTTTTAGATCACAACATTTCATGGAATAAAAGGTAAAAAAAAATTAAACTAAAATAGGTTAGCTGTAGCATTATAAACTTCCTATTTAAGTGTATTTTGCAAATATAAAAATTTTTATCTCAGCACTTTAGTGTCTACAACATAATAATTAAATCAACTTCATTAAACTCAATTTCGCCTATTCATTGTGATGGTATTTAATAATCTGCAGAATGAAATGGAGATTCAAAAATAAACATCAGTCATCCTTGCCATGAAGGACCACATTTTTTTTTCCTTCCTGCTATATATTTCACCCAGGTATCTTTTTCACAATAAAATGCTCATACATTGCTCATATATCAAAAAGTAAACTTTTCGCTAGAGAAGTCTTCCAGCTTATATACACAGACAGCTGTCACATAACATTTCAAAATTTTTGCTTTTATAACACGCAGTGTTGGAAATGTATATAAGTACATGCATGAGGATCACAACAGCTTTACTTCATAATGCTGGATCAGAGCACATTCGCCAGATTTAAAGATAAAAAGGGTAGCCTAATTATATCTCACTCTCAAAGTTAGGCCTGGAACCAGCACCTGACAACCTCCTTAGCTCCCACTGCTTCTGCTTTAGACATCAATCTTAATTTCAATAAGAAGGAACTCCAAACGTGCACTAGTGCAAAAGGCAGTGAAGATGCTTCAGAGGATCCTCCAAATTTATTCAGAGAAACAGAATTGGGGACATCAGCTCTGACTGCACACAACCACAGCCAAGTGAGTCACACTAGCTTCTTCAGCAGTCATATTTTGCCATTTACTTTTGAATAGCCTTGTTATATTTTCATTATCATTATTATTCAGCTAGATTTTTATATGATTAAATCACATACAATGAAAAACTTTCTTGATGATGCTCTCTTCCCAGTCATCAAAGTAAATATTCAAAGTTTGGGAGTTTTGGAGGGTTAATTTTTCAATTCATTTGGTAATTAGGCTGGTTAGCTATAAAAGTCAGAGCAACACCAGCCCTTAGCAATGCTTGTCACATAAATGAGACAACACAAATGCATTTTTCTAAAATAAATGCAATTTAACACAACATGCCATTATTCCACAGATGTGATCTCCAAAGTGAGTTTCTCCTGCCTCAGTGAGCCTTTTAATGAAAATTATTGTACTTTTTATTTTTTCTACTCTAGAGAACAGTTTTCAGAATGAGAAATTTTTTAATTTGTCAGACCCTGTACAAATAGGTCAAAAAATCACAGCAAGTCTCTTAAATGGTAGGAACAAATTCTCTTTGATTTTCTCTTAATCAAACCTATTTTCCCCTCATTTACTTTCTATTTATTTGCTATCTCATTCTTCTTTTTATTTTCTTATTTCTATTTGCTTTCCATTTTATTTTTCTTGCCTGGTATCTTTTCATGGCTACCACATGCATATCTATATTCAGTGAGCCAAGCCCCTTTGCTGCTTTCCAAATGATGCAACTTACATTTTCTAAGAAGTTAGCCAGTTAACCTGTTCTATATTTTCTATTACAGCCTCTAACCTTCAATAACTTCAACCCAACTTGCAGTGTTTTGTAATAGATTCTGTAACTTATTCTACAAGTTAGAGTAAAAATACAGAATTTTAGAATGTTACAGAATATATCAGCTGCAGATCAAATGTAGTTGGTGATATCTTTTCACGTGAGTCTTTCCACATGGAGACCATCACACTACATTGACCTGCAAAGTTGCAGTAATGGGAATTTAGTAACTCTTTGTCCTTTCACATGGATTCTCTCAGTAGTACTTATGGAATTTGAAATGATAAAATGTTCTTAAGTTTCTGTCATGTCCTCTTGTATATATAGACTTTTAACGCCCTCCCACTATGCATTTCTTTTTATATAGCTCTTTCCTCAGTCTCTCATTTTTGTCTGTGAGTATGTGCTGAGTCTCCTGGTGATGCATTCTAATATGTCTCTTCTTCAGCGAGCATTCATTATTCAGTGTGTTATTATGCTTTCTAATGTTTTTGGTATATGACTTTTATGAAAAAAAATTATAGAAAAGTTTATGGCACAGTGTGGCCTTTTAGCATATCTAAAGACAGTTTCATCATGGCTATTGATTCTTAGTTGTATAGTAGTCGTACTCAGATGATAAAATGATACAAATAGTTCATATGCAGACAAAATTTTCAATAAATTTTCAGTATATTTATAAGGGGTCCTCTCCTCCCTAGCCAGGAAGATTAGGCAAATTCTTTACACAGTATCTGCTGCCTTTGGAAGTGCCACAGTTGTCAAGTTGTGTTTCTATCTCCCATGCTTGTCACAAGCATGGCTTCTGAGCTTCCACATGGTATCACCAAACCAAGTGCAAATTCCACTCTGACATGGTTATTGGGGTCAGATTTATTTAGGTTTTCTGATTTATAAGCACATGAGTTCTAGTATCCCTGACTATTTGTAAGCACATGTGGAAAATATTTGCATGTAGACTTGAGTGCAGAGCAAATATAGGAGAAAATTTGTGCAAGATAAATGTCTAAAAAGGGATCAGAAGTTATTCATACAGTGCCTCTGATGATGTGCTTCTTCACTAGCTTTCTGCTATTATTTCTTGTTGCTCTGCTCATTTACTTTTAAAGTGATGATACCTTCAGTCATCTTGCTATTAGAAAGAATGTTGGAAGCCCTTGCATTTTAAATCTGAAATAATAATACACTTGAGCACACTTTGTAGTTTATTGTTACTAGGATGATTGCTCCAAAATGCCTTTCACCTAACTTGTAGTCCAAGACTGTAGTACTCAAAACCTCTGCTTAGTTTTCCTCAAATCTGATCTTTCTCTCTCTCTCTTTTTTTTTTTTTTTTTTTTGGGTTAGGGTCCCCAACCACTTAAAAATTTGCTTCCAGCAAATACTCCAGAATATCTATGACCATATTGTAGTGATATTTTGTCTAAAGTTTTCATAGCTCATTTATCTGCAAAAGAGAGATTTAGGCTTTAATGCTTAGTCCATCTTACATCTAATGCCTATTATTAACATTATAGGAGAACAATTTTACTTTTTACATTTTCCTAGAAACTAATGTCATTAACAATCTTCTTACTAAGAAGTCAAAATATTTCCCTTATAGTCTTTGTCATTTATTTGTTTTCCTGCAAAAAGGATGGGTCAAATTATTCTCAATGGTGCCATAATTTAAACATAAATTAAATGGTGACATAAATTAAAACACAAGAAGTTTCATCTCCATATGAGGAAGAATTTCTTTACTGTGAGGGTGACAGAGCACTAGACCAGGCTGCCCAGAGAGGTTGTGGATCTTCTTCTTCAGAAATCTTCCAAACCTACCTGAATGTGACCTTGTGCCGTGTGCTCTAGGTGTCCCTGCTAGAGCAAGGGGGTTGGACTAGCTGATCCCTATAGGTCCCTTCCAACCTCAATCATTCTGTGATTCTGTGATTTGGTTTGTGAAAATCTACTATGTTTAAGGTTGCTCCTTAAAGGAATGGCCTCTGATTGCACTTTGAAAGAAAGACTTTGCAAATTCAATTTTAAGAGAAAGATCTTTAACCTCTTGGAAGGACTTTAACCTTCTTGGGGATGTGGAATTTCTTAGAACAGACCTTCAGTTTCCAAATTGGTCATTTTATGAACTTTATCCAAAATTCCTCCTTGTATATGGTAGATACTCGTAACTGGCAGCAAGAGCACTAGGGACAAAGGTAAAGTGCTATCTCTATCACAATCAAATGAATATTTAAAAAGAACTACAGATCTCTGCAGATTAACAAAAGTCCTGATGCACTTTTACTTATCACCTGTTGCTCTCATTTCAACTAATATCTAGTCTGAGTGATGCTAACATCTGAAATTTGGCATATTTGTGCCTGTGATCTTTCAAGAATTTCCATTTTGAG
This sequence comes from Nothura maculosa, assembly GCA_032353885.1. Lineage (NCBI taxonomy): Eukaryota > Metazoa > Chordata > Aves > Tinamiformes > Tinamidae > Nothura > Nothura maculosa. The sequence goes on from JAUBOD010000313.1 coordinate 69,211, forward strand.
GAATAGGTGGCACCTCATGCATTTAAGGAATCCTCCTTTGTTCCTCTTCAATGAGCATAAACTTTTCTGACACATACTATGCAAGTTATGCTTAAAGTCTTTATAGAAGCTACCTTTATAGATTGTACTCATCAACTAAGAGACAGAGCAAGCTGATGGCTCCGATTTCTCTGAAATTGTTTCTCAGTAAGCCAAATATCCCAGTAAAAGGATATCTGTATAAAGGACTTACTAGGATACCTTTTAGCATATATAGCAACAGGTTTCCTTTGGTTTTGAATACACCAAAATACATCCATTTCACTTTCCAATACTAAAATTTTCTGGTGTCTCTCTGTTAGGGTGATTTAACATTTTTCTCAGACTTTTCTGATTAGCAATCAAAATCTTGCCTGCAGTCAAATTAAAGCATTTTTGATATCATTCCACTGTGACTCAGTAAGAATTTAAAAATCCTATGCTCACACTTTTCAGAATATACTCACACAGTGGCTGGCTTGCGTAACTAGCAAGTTGTATTTCATTGTGTTTTAGTCCTATGTATGGTAATAATCAAGATTTCCTCTAGAGTTTTATATATCCTTGTTTAAAGGTGTTTGTAACACCTTAGGCATTTGTGGTAATGTGTGACTGAGAAAAAATTGGGGAAGGTAAGTTTAAATGTATCACAGTGAATTTAGTGTTCTTTGCATTGGAGACGATATTTCACTCGTCAGCTCCCCCTTAGTGTCTTATTTGTATCTACAACAACACATACTAGGAGAATGTACAGGAAGAATGGATGGCATGTCTCTCAAAGAGACATGCCCTTAGTACCAATTAATCAAAGTGAAAAAAGTTCACAATATCATACTACATTGATCCAAATACGTGTGCAGCAGCTGTGACTGTATATGGATACTCAACTTGCACATGCAAATAACAAAGTAGGCTTCTTCTCAACTATTAAGTCCTGACAAAGTACCTGATATAACATTTAAAACCTGTTTCTGTCTCAAATGTTTAAAGGCATCTAGCAAGTGTTTGCATATGCAAAATAGCTATTTGCACAAACAATTATAATCACTGACTGCTTAAATTTTCATGTAATTGCATTCATTGGCTTGAGCTTTGATATTTGGGAATAACTAAGAAGCAAAATAGCTGTCAGATCTCAAACTCCATATATATTTCCTAGAGGTAATCTTGCCTGTTCAAAAGGAAGTTATTTTGAAGCTTTTATTTTGTTGAAATTCTTTTTCTTCAGTACAAAAAATCTTCTAAGAGAAATTATCTTTCTGAGGAAAATAACAGAGATTACCACCCATATAAAAACTGTATCTCTTTATATATAGAAATCTTATTACTGTACTTTACTACTGTGATTTTGCCATCCTACTTTTACCTTGATGTTGAGAACTTCATTCAATTCTCTACGAGAGACAAATAGAAGGATTTGTCTTCTCTTAGGTAATGTTCACTGTAGCAGAATTTTAGTTAGCTTTTCCTGCTCAATTTTCCTTTGTTGTTTTTATATGCTTTTGATATTGATTGAGCCATTAAGAGGCTAAAAATACTTTCACAATTTTATTTTCCATTCACTTGAGCTGATATTTTAGCATCACATGCACAGGAAGAAATACGCAGCATTGAAAGTATGATGATGAGTCCTTTCTCTCTGGGAGAGAACTTCCTAATTCTCTCTTCCTCTGTCACATTTTGATATGTGACACATTTGATATTTAGGTAATGATTTATTTCTGAGTTTATATAATAGCCCTCTCCAATACTTTAAAGGAATATTGAAGGTGAACTCAAAACCTCACAGTGTTGGCCACGTTGTTTTAGTTTTGAATATTCATACTAAAGCATATTAGTTTATAAAAATAAAATAATTAGTTGGTAAAAATAACAGAAAGAAGAACACTAGTAATTTATTATACAAGCAAGTCTTGCAGACTACCAAAACTTACAAATACTTTTGCCAGGCTTTATAGATACATAAAGTAATCTTAAATCATCTAGTCCTATAGGTGGCGCAAACTAAAGGCTAAGGGCTGTTTAGCAAATAGATTGGAAAAATAGCAAGTAACCTGTTTGTTTGTTTTGGGTTTTTTTTTAGGAGATACAAAAGAAGCAAGTGAAAATGGAAATAAGTGATGTCTCTGTTAGTTGGAAGTCTGTTTTCACTATGCCTAGTCTTTGGTGCAACTTAAAAAAATAGAACATGAAAGAGAATAACTGGAGTAATGCAATATTAAAAGCAAAGTACTATTAGTAATTGTTACTGTTTGGAGAGAGATATCGATGTTTCAGTCCATTAAAAAGAGGATATAAATATTTGAAAATGAGATAGAAAGCAGCAGTTTGAAGCAAGAGAGAATCCTAATACATGAGATGTCTCCTATCGACTATTCAAGATTACATTTTCTGGATAAATTCAGAATGCAATGGAAAAGTGAATACAAGGTATGAGATATCCAACTATAAGTGTTTTTAGGCTTTTAGGTGTTTGTTCCAAGTCTCAATTTGTAATTTGTTAACTGAAAAAGGGCCAGTTGATATTAGCTGCTCGATTATCAGGATGACGAAGAACACTGGACCTTCTCTCAAGGTCTCTGAAGCTTACATGTTCTTACTCAAGGAAGAGAAGTCTGTCACTAAATCACTTAATCCTAATTGTCTTACTCAATATTAACATCAGAGTTAGCCTGACTCTTAGCATTGTACTAGCAACACAAGTGTTAGGACTGTATCTTTTGAGCTTAATAAGCCCTGCATAAAGAGATAACCTAGAGGTTATTTATTTATTTATTTTGTTTTCAGGAGAAACAAAGAAAGAAAAAAAAAGTTCATATTCTCTTGAAAAGAAGTATATTGAAAATTCTTTGAAATTGAAGGGCTGATGGACAGACCCTTTTTTATTTCAGCAACAGATAAAACAAGTAATTTCTAATATGCGAAAGTGTTCAATACAGTGTTAGATTTGAACCCCAGGCAAAAAACCTTTTTCAAGTGAGGTTAATGAAAAGAACTCCAATAAACTTTGATGACAGTTGTATCAAGCACTTACTCAACGCAAGAAATGAATCCAGTGTTTCAAGGGCAGCAGAAGCATCTTCACAAAACAAGAATTTTGATATAGCCTATTGTAGTCTAAACAATAACACCATTTTGTTGGAAAAGTATTTATGATTTTTTTTTTTTGATCTTTTAAAATTGTTCAGCAAACAGGGAATGGAGTTACCATAAGCTGTCACTGTCTTTCTGGTGATTGGCTGTTATATGTTAGATCAATATTAGACTATCATTTGACTGGTAGAGTATGATTCTTAAAAAAAAAATCCAATTTATAATACATTGCCCAAGTTCTTGAAGCAAGAAAACAAATAAGTTTTGACAATAAGCTAACAGATCACATGTTTCAACAATCTTTTTGAATACAACACTTTTCAAAAACAAAACCTATTGGAATAGGTTTGAAATTTTGGAATAGGAATAGAATATCTATCACATAAAATAGACTTAAAATTATTGAATATCAGCAAACAACTATAGATATTTAAACTTACTTTTTTTTTCTTTAGAAATAACTATGTTGATAGTTCTTTAAGTTTATTCCATAGCACATAATGAGCAATTGTATCACAGATGATAGACTCAAGAGTGAAACATTGTCAATTGACATCTCGGTATCATACAAACATAATGGATTATGAACATAAAAGGGACTAGAATTAACCATCTGCCAAAAAAGACTACATTACAAATGTAAAAATCCAAAGTTTCAAATGTAATTTAATTTACATCTCCATATTAATCCACTGGGACATGTAGGCATGTCAATATGTAGTAGAATTATAAAAAAGTTATAAAGGTTATAAAAAAGGTTATATAAGGTTATAAAAATTGTTAATCTTGCATAACTACATTTAAAAGAGTCTGAGTTGGTTTTTAGCACAAAATCTGAACTTTAAGTTCTATATACCACTCTAATTTTGATAAATTTTTACATTCTTTATATGTATACTGGCACAGATTTCTTATTGGCTTACAAATCAAGCAATCTATACCAATTTGACGGCAGATTTGACAGTCCAAGTAATCCCTAAAAGAAATGCAGAAGAGCTGCAAAATAATACATTGCTTTCATCCTCAAAGGGAGGTGTTCCTCTTAGATGGAAGGTAGGATCCTATAGGGATCCAGACAGTAGGAGTTCCAGAATGTAGCTCCTGTAAACTTGTAAAGAAAATGCTATTATTAGGTGTTAGTTGTATTCAACATGGAAGTTACAGAATTTTGAGAGAAAGAATCAGACTAGGGAAAGACTCAGAGAAAGATCAGTCTGAGTTACAATATCCTGTGAAGAGTAACATCCAGTTCCTGATCTCCATGATGAAAATTCTACTTATACACATAGCCGTCATTTATAACCAGTGGCTTCATAATTGTCTCATTCAGTTGATGTAAAGTACCCTCTGTGTACATTATTCAAACTTGGAGTATGACCTAGTTCAAATTGAAAATATTTCATGACTTCTGTTCTTGCTTTTAATTTTGAGATTAAATAGTATCTTGATGCATACTCAGAAAGAGTGCTTGACATCTAGGATAAATAGAATCTCCATCTTTCTTAGATCAGTTTTCAGAAAACACATGCAAATGAAAATGACTCATACTTAAATAACACATTTTAAGAGTCTGACCGAACATGAAAGTTTCTCTTCTGAGGTCACTGCACTTGTATAGTACATGATATAGCACTTTCCGCCCTGCATTCAAATCAAATATTCATACAGCACTATGTGCTCCTTGACAGGATAAAAGATTTTAACTGCATAAAAATCTCATCTAGTTTGTTAATTTGTTTTTAATGTGATATAATCACTTGTTACAGTGACATTAGCTAGAACTAGGACTTTTCTTGAGAACATAATCAGAAGATGTAAAAGATGAGTTTCCATAAATTCATAAAAGATGAGTTTCCAGGTGTCCAATATTCCTGAAAAGCAACTTTTTCCAGGGGAGGAAGGGAGAAAAAGAATCATCAAATTACAGGTCCAAATGGTTACAATATTATCTGTATTCATATTTGAATATCAAACTAGAAACAACTGGAACTAATTTGTAAGGATCCTAACACCCCTAATTCCAGGTAGTCAGAGGTCTAACAGTTAGAAAACAAAGTCTGTCTTTGAAATTCCACCTAAATTTTTTTTGAATCTTGTGTTACCAGTCTTGTGATATAGACTCATTAGTCTATAAATTTTGCAGACTCTTCTGGTAAGATCTGTGTAGCTTGTGTAGCTTGTTTTCTTTTTCTTTTTTTTTTTTTTTTTTATCTTTCTCCTCATGAGTAAAGGTAAATAATGTGTAGAAATTTTCAGTCAGCACTGCAGCCCTACTCTTCACACAGTCTGCCTTCCCACTCCCAGCTCCTGATCCTGGAGGCAGGTGAAAACTAATTCCGTCTTATGACTGTACTGCAGCAGCAGGATTCATTTCAGCTTAGCACAATCTCAGATGCTTGTTAACACTCACATTTCCTCTTTCTCCTCCAACTGAGCCCTAGGGAAGCGGCACATTCAGCTATTTAACTTAATAATAAACAACATTGCTCTTGGTTCTATGTTAAAAATAGCACTTTTCAGTAATATGGAGAAGATAAAGTAGTGCCCAGATAAAGAGTCTTAAATATCCAAAAGAGAAGGCCAAAATTCTGTTGACATTTTTCCTCAGGTTTGCAAAGTTGGAAATTTAAGTTTTCATTTGTGTAAACATCATCTGGAGATGGATTAGTAACTCTGCTTTTCCCAGGATAAATTAGAATGGCAGCTATGTATCTAGGAATAACAATGCCACAGCTACAATAGAAGTGTCTTTGCCTTTTCTTAAAGGGAAAGCCTTTAAGAAGGCTTTATGGTGCATTACATGCTATACTGCTTACTTTTAAGAAAGGCTAATAGTTTTGCTTTGAGAAAAGGAGAAGCTCAATGTATGCTAGATATGACTATCTTCATGTGTATTTTCAGTAAGTAAAATTATTTTCTGTTGTCATATCTTTCAACATCAGGACCTAAAGTTTTCTATTTGTGTGTAAATATCTTGTTGTGACTCCTTGTGTCTGGATACTCAGCAAAGAAGATAGGAAAAAGGACTAGTGCTTCTTTCTTGTGGTTGAGTTTCAATTTAATTACTGTCAACAACCAAATGAATGGTCCAGTTAGCACAAATGGCAGAAACCAGAAACTTCTGGAATTAAAGAAAAACACAAACAAACAACAACAAAACACAAAAATAAAAGGCAGGGAAAATAAGTCATCATCAGATGTCATAAGATTTCACTTAAAGTGATTTTCAAGGCTTGCTATGACACTCTGAAATTCTTTTTGCTGACAAATCTGATTTAACACTTCCTATAAAAATTAAAATTAGATGAGAAAAGGAAAGCAATATGAGTTCACAGTCAGATATAATGTTAAATATTCTAAAACTGGTGAATTTTATTTCAAGGCAGAACTGAAAATATGTCACATCTTTCTTGAAGTCTTTATATTTCTCCAGACTTTATCAGTGCTAGTTGTTCTATTAATTAGAATTGAAGGAGAATATACTAGAGATATTCAGACCTGCTAAACATGTTATAACTTGAAGTACTTCATTGTTAATGACAAATCATAATGACAATTTTTGCAGGGCTTGATGTCCGCTAAATACACAGACTGCACGTGTACAGCAAGTTTAATAACTTAAAGGTTATTAAACTTGCAAGTTTAATAACCTGCCATGTTTAATGACTAAAGTATGTAAAGAACACTAATGTAATTCTGCCAGAGGTGATTCCTGCTACTTTCTGAAATAGAAGATCAGGAAAATAAAATACTAACTGCCTTTTTTTTTCTCCATTTTTACACAGGTACGAAACTGAATCGGACTGGAATTTTCTATCAAATATCAAACACATTCTTCTGATAGGATCTGCAAAAGAGATTTTCTCACACATCACCACCATTCTCAATTATCAACAACAAACCTCCATTGCTTCAAAGTTTTATCTCAATAGATTTTCTCTGAATAAATACAGTTGCTTTGATCTGAATACAGACCTGATGCTTTCATGGTGTCTGATCCCCATGCCTGCACAGAAAAATATACTCAAATTTGTGTTATTCTGCCCAAGATAACTTCGACCTACTCTAGTTTCACTATGAAAATCTAACATTTCTATTCCAAGCTTGATCTAAGTCTTTTCTCCCTGTGACACAGAGTGCTTGCCTCTTCTATTGTGCTACTATTTTCAGAGCAGTAAAAAGACCTTGAAGCCCAGATGTACATATAACAAGAGTAAGTGTCCCTTCCTTGAATAAATGCATTGCAGAGATCACATAGCCAGTTAAAACATATACATCTAAGAAGCCACCAGGTAGTATGAATTGCTGGTTTGAATGAATGTTTATTACCATATATTCTCAATGGACTTATTTATTAGGCAAGAATGCTCAGCCATAGGCGATATGGCATACATGCTCTAAGTTCGGTTTCTGTTCCACAGATTTGTGGGACCAAGAAGGAGCCAAGCTCTTCTCACTGGTGGCCAGTGACAGGACAAGAGGAAATGAGTATAAGTTGAAACACAGGAAGGTCCATTTCCATGTGAGGAGGAAATTCTTTACTGTGAGGATGACAGCATTGGAACAGGCTGCCCAGGGAGGTTGTGGAGTCTCCTTTTCTGGAGGTCTTCAAAACCCGCCTGGATACCACCCTGTGCCACATGTTCTAGGTGTCCCAGCTTGAATGGGAAGGTTGGAGTAGATGATCTCTAGAGATCCCTTCCAGCCTTGAACATTCTGCGATTCTGTGATTTGTACTTTCAGGACTGCGAATGAGATGACGAGAGGTGCTTGAGTATCTCTGAACCTGAATTGCTGTCAAGCCTGACATCAATAAACATATTGCAATAAACAGATGCATCAGTTGATGCACCTGCATCAACTTTGCTGATGGGACAGCACTAGAAATTCCTGTGTTACAAAGAAAACAGTTAAGTTTAGCATATTTTAATTTAATTATTATTTTTTTACCATCATTTGTAAAGTCTATCAGATAAGTGCATCTCAACATAATCTGTCTATAATCTGTTATTATGGTAGAGTGTTTCAAGCAGGATCCCTTAAACCAACACAGCAGCCAGATCTAAATATTTCTCTTCACCTCATGCAAAATAACAAAAAGTATCAAAACAGCACAGGTCACTATAGATAGTTTTGAAAATGGGCAATAGTTTATGCTGATACACTAAAAAAAACCTCAAAATCTTGATACTAAAATCAACAGCTTTCCATTCTTATATAAATATTTAGAGGAACGTACCTTAAATGCTCACTATTTGCTGATTTTGCTGCTTATTGTTGTTTCTCTATTGAAAAGATATTTTAACTGAAACTATACATCCTAAAATATTTTGTCAACTTAGCCTTGTGACTATAACTCTTACATCCAATGTGTTGAAATCTGTTGCAACATGTTCTAATGAACCTGCAATTTTTTTAAAAAGATTACTAAAATATACCTAAAAAAATATTTATGGTGAATTATGACTTACGTACAGGAAACTTCCCTGAAAAATCAAGTCCTTCAATTGAGAGAGTTAAAGTGTTAAATTGAGGAGCAAACAAAAGAGTCTGTTAATATTTTAGGATATTTTGATTATCACACTGAACGAATTAAAATAATTATACTACTAATTATACTATAGTAATAAATTCAGTAAGCAAAAAGATCTCCAAATGGTGTAATATAGGAGATCTTTAATGATTTTAATGTAGTTGTTTCAGTTAACTTGAGTTTAGTAACCAACATTTAGTTTCTTCTTGTGCCGAGAAAGGTTATTGACTACCCAAAACAGAAGTCTTTGTTTCTGGAATCAGACTCGAACCTTCGTCAAAAGATTATTGTTTTCACTGATTGGTTAGATGAGTATAAATGAAGGACTATTATAAGAGATTTTATAGGATTTTTTCATAATTGACTCTTGAATGGATTTTTAAATTTTGGAATACTTTGGCTCTATGTTTACTTGGAACACAGGCCTCCATTCAAAACTCTGATCCACAAAGCCCTGGCTGAACTACCATGTAACTATATAAGCCCTCAAATGTCAGGGGTCTCTTGCTTTATTTTATATTGAGAATTGTTCTGGCTTTTCTCTTGCAGGATTCTCAGAAACATTTAAGTTCTGGTCATGTTTCATAGACCAATTAATTACATGGCCCATGCTAGATCTCCATATCAGCTGTTCCTCTTTCTCATAATCTTCTGAAAACCCATTTTTGAAAGGTATGCTCTGAAATTCCTCATGTTCTTGTTTCATGTGTCTGTTTTTTATGTACTCATAAAACCACCCATAGACGAAGACTGTTATGGTAAGCCTTTGAGGAACAACATTCTAGGAAATTCACGCTCAATTCTTTCTCTTATCTGAGGAAATTAAAAGTCACCAAGAATAAGGAAGCTGTTGAAAAAGATCATAAGATGAAATCATCTCCACTGCTTCCTCTTTGAGCTATAATATGTCAACAAAATTGCCTAATGATAGAGTAAACAAGAGTGAATATATCTCCCAATTAATGATAGAACAAAAGGAGATAAGAAGAATTTGGGGAAATTGTGGATTGGATAGGAGGAAGAAATAAGGAGCTTTTAATGGAAAGGTCCAAGCTATAGGGGAAGTTCCACAAACCTCACTGGGAATAAAGGGATCAAAAGACACAAAGAACAAGAAAAAGGAACAATAATAAAAAGCTTAAGATGGACTTTCTTCTAAAATAGGAAACATACTCAAAAAGAGAGATGTCTTAACTTTCTTTTCTAACTGTGCCACCAATAGTTCTGGTCATCAAGAATTCACGAAAATTTTCTTCATGCCTTAATTTTTGCATTGAGATAAGAGAGACTAAAATAGACATTGTATCTCAAGTACCTTGATATTTTGAGTGAGAAATAATATTAAGAATATGTAAGGCTATGGCATATTGATTTAGAAACTGGGGATCCTCTGGACAACTCAGACCTAAGAAATGAACTCACAGGAAATATCTCACATCATGGAACATGTCACTTAGCAAAACCTGATGTGGGTATAACTATGAGAAAAAAATTACTCTCGCCTTTTCCTACTTAATGCTTTTACCACAATGGGGCTCCAGTTCCATTTTATTTACATTCTTGTAAATGAAGCGGGATTCAAAACCTTGTCTTTGTTGTAACTCCACATGGAAGCAAACCATTTCTTGCATTCCAGTGCGTAATCCTGTAGTAATAAGGACCAGGCTAAAAATCTTGGGAAAAAAAGACATCTTGGACACTTGGTTAGTCAATATTGAGGAAAGGGGAAACAAAACTGAAATTGTTAACCTAGCACTAGTACAGAGTATTTTACTAGGCTGCAGTACATTGAAAATAATATAAAATAAAATGAAATCTTACCGGATTTTATCTTATCTAATAGGATAGTAGCCTAGAAATATTTTAAAATTTCTATATTATATAAATATATAGATATTATATATATAATATTATATACATTATATAGAAACATGTACTATATTTCTTTCATAACATTTTTTCAAAAGAAAAGTAGAAAGTCCAAGCAGCTGCAAGTAAAGAACTTAGAAAATAAAGTGGATTTATATATAAAGTTATAATTTTATTATGTTTTTTGTGAGTCCTAAACTTCATCTACAAAAACAGTGTGTTTCATAAAGTTCATCTGTAAAGATCATTATAATTGTTTTAACTGAACTTTTAATTAGACTGCATATATTATTTAAAATATTTCCACTTTGATTATGTGTTGAGAAGTGTATCTTTGCCTATGTAGGGAGACTAAATTAGCATTTGCTTCCTATCTCCTTCAGAGCATTCAGATAAGGATAATTTCATTAGTTCCTGTCTAAATGATGTTTCAGACTGAAGCCCGAGAGCCAAAGTACTGGGTCTTAATTGGCTGTGCTACCTAGTCTATTCATGTAGACAAATTAAATTAATTACAATATTTTTAAAACGCTTGAACAACAATTTTAATCAAAAACAAGAAAAAAATAAACTCTGGAATTCAACTGGGACATAACTGTAAACAGTCTTTGGAGATAGAGCTGCTTTTAAAATCTTATTTTTAAAAAACAGGGGAGAAGAGAAAAAGAAAACTTCTCTTTTTTTCATTATTCCTGGATGATTTTGCCATTAAAAATGGTAGTTTGATGCTTTTTTGAACATCAGATTTCAGCATCATGATCACTATAATATTCTATTCTTTCTTTCTCCATAGTCCAACTAATTAATTTATTCACAAGCCAAGTTTCTTGTGGTTATAATAATCTTTACCTACACACTTGACCAATCCTTTGACATGATTGATATAAAATATTTAAATATAATTCATACCATTATATATTGCTGTGAACTCAGGGTTTGCCAGACAAATGGTACACAGTGTTACAAGCAATTTTTTTTTTCTAACAGATATTTTTATTATAATAATGTGACTTTTTTTCTTTTTCTTGAAAAACAGTTCCTAAAAGCTGTCTCTACCTGTGCCAACAGGTAGATTGTATTAAGGTCAAATATGAAAAATTTCTAATCATAAAAACAATATTTAGAGAAAATAAACCAGGTCATAGATTAATGTCCAGTTTGTCAGCTGAAAGTTCTTGAGCCTTTTAATGTTAAACTCTTTCAATTAAACCCTTAAACATTTTAATCTTCTTTAAAATTATATTTAATTTTGAAATTCATATGGAGGAGAGTCAATTTTAGCCTGGAAGCAATTTTGTTTCTCATGGAAGCAAATTAGTTTAATCATCCTACCTGTGCATGAATTCTTGAGTTCCTCTCTTAATATCTTAACATCTGTTGGAATACTAACAAAATATGACAGCTACATAGAAGCATCAGTGACATATTTTTGCTAATTTTATACAAAGAGATAAATTAGAAGGCTCATACATCAAGAGAAAAAAAGAAAAAAAGTCTTAAAAGATCTAACACAAAAACTTCAATCACTAATTACACTATAATTGGCATAAAGAGACCTCAAGACATGAATCCATAGGAAATTAGTTTCATTTGTTCTTCTGCTCAAAGATAGTCTTATCTTATGATGGATGAGTAAATTATTGCTAAAAGTGACATGATTTTCATACATATAACATGTTACCTAAGTGGAGAGAGAAGAAGGAGGAAGAAGTAGAAGCCTGACTTTGTGACTTCTTATAGCACCACTATAGTTAGTGAGTTACAAGAATCTCAAAGGAGGGTATGTCTTACCAGTATGACAAATACAGAAAATACATAATATATAATCTTAGGCAGAGAACACTGATTCCATTAGCTATCATTCTTTTAGAAGACATAGGTATGATAAAGTAGAACAGTAGACATATTGCTTTAATTAAAATCTAGCAGGTAAATGAGGCTGAACAGAAAAGTTCCAGTTTAAAAAAAAAAAAAAAAAAAAAAAAGCTGTGCATATGAAAGTGTCAATATTACAATTTTACCACCTCCTCATTTTCTGATATGTGACACTCCGTATGTAAGCTACCATCAAACAAGAGTTTAAGGTGATCTTAATAGGTGATATTGTTTTTATTTCCAGCACTAGCTGTAGTGGACAACTCCCAGTTGTGTCTCTCAGCAATTTACAACTAATCAGTTTTATGAATAGCTATGCTGAAGGCACCTTGACAGGTAAAACATTTGCATTGCAAATAATTGGCCACTTTGACAGAAATATCAGAAGAGAACCTATCCAAGTTCTGCAAAAGCTCAGATAAAACCACTTTGTTATCCTCATAAGTGATCACTATGAGATCACCAACAAGGATAAATCTGAATCCTCAGTATACACATACTCTGATGCATTTGGTCTGTAGGGAGCAGACCAAAGCTATCAACATTACTAAATGCTGAACAGGTCTAAGTGAGCAGCTGATGATGCATTGGCAAAGTAGGCAGTTGCCACAAGGAAAAGTAGCAGCAAAAGCATGCCCATATCTCTGCCAAAGGTCTAGAAAATAAGACTTAATGATATTTCTGCCACTGAGAAAGACTCGGAGCGGGGACTTCTATAGAATAGAGGTAAAGGCAAAGGCTTTCAACATTAGCATTTATCACCCCATCCTCATCCTCTCTTCACAGAATCACAGAATCTTCAAGGTTAGAAGGGACCTCTAGAGATCAGCTGGTCCAACTATCCCGCTCGAGCAGGCACACCTACAGCAGGTGGCACAGGGCGGCACCCAGGTGGGTTTTGAAGACCTCCAGAGAAGGAGACTCCACAACCTCCCTGGGCAGCCTTTTCCACTGCTCTGCCACCCTTACAGTAAAGAAGTTCCCCCTCACCTGCAGGTGGAACCTCCTGTGCTTAAGATTACACCCATTCCCCCTTGTCCTATCACTG
>JAUBOD010000313.1:82746-97305 GCA_032353885.1 Nothura maculosa
TCACTGCAGCCCAGACTGCCCCCAACACTCACATTACCCACTAGACCATCTCTGTTTGTTAGGATCAGGTCTAGGAGCGCCCCTCCCCTTGTTGGCTCATCAACCACCTGTGTTAAGAAGTTATTTGCAATGTTCTGCAGGAACCTCCTGGACTCTCTCTTCCTGGCTATATGATTTTCCCAGCAGATATCTGGGTGGTTGAAGTCCCCCAGGAAGACCAGGGCCTGTGATCGGGAGGCTTCCCGGAGATGCCCATAGAAGGCTTCGTCCACTTCCTCGTCCTGGTCAGGAGGCCTGTAGTAAAGTCCCACCACCGTGTCACCCTCATTTGTTTGTCCCTTTATCCTCACCCACAGGCTCTCTCCTAGCTTTCCATCCTCTCCTATTCTGAGCTCTACGCATTCCAGTTGCTCTCTCACATAGAGAGAGCCCTGTCCCTTCTGTAAAGCCTGTAGCCCTCCATGGTCACATTCCATCATGGGAGTTGTCCCACCATGTCTCAGTGATTTCAAAGAGATCATGGCCCTATAACCGCACGTGCAACTCTAATTCCTGTTGTTTATCTTCCTCCAGTTGGCCCACATTAAGAAAACAGCTGGCACTCTTGCCCAGGTCTGACCAAACCTACCTTCTCTCATTTTTGTGAAAACAGTATTTGATTATTCCAAGAGGTAATTTTGAAAAGCCTGAAGTGAGGCAATTCCACCTCCCAGGCCTATTGATATATCACTTTCCCAATCACAAAGTAGATGCTTTCCCTCCAAAAAACCGTGCCTGTTGTATTATATGCACGTTTTCAAAAACATAAGTAGAAGCTTTTTCTTTCAAAGCACTTTCAATAAGGTATTTGCAAAATATTTGTCCAAAAATCTGTCTAATAGGAAAGGGAAGGGACTGTTTACACTTTCAGAGAAAAATTTGTTTAGTAAGGTAAAGAATTGTAAATGAAAAGAAATATTCCAATAATTTTCTATAATATAACAATGTTTAATCACAGAATATTAAAAAGATTTCATTTCAAGGCATGTTTTTCAGCAAACCATATAAAAATGAATGTAATAGTTATTTCTTTGGGAATTGGAATTGCAAAATACATGACAGTAGTTCTGATCTCACAGATATTCCCTGCTTTGGAATAGCAAATAAACACTTCAGTCAGCTTTGAGATTTTTATCCTGTGTCCCTGGTCATTTAGCTTCTTTTGAAAAAGAAGACAATTCCTATGATATTTTAACTACCTAAAGATGTCAAAGTCTTTTTTCCTTCTTTTGTTAAAGGGATAGACTTATACTTTTCTGGTTGCAAATACAAGTTAAGGATGAAGAAATTTAAAGATGGAAAAATCAAAGGCACGTAAATGAAACTCAAAACTCATTTTAAAACCTCATCATTTTTAATCCAAGTGTTCTAAAATTGAGATGTCTAGTTCTTGATTCTAACTTGTGAATGACCAACAACACTGAGGAAAACCTCTCCAAGTATCTCCTTTTGTTATGTAAAACAATCAATAATGATGTGAGTTATGCAACTGGAGTAAAACTGAAGTGTCTAGAAAAAAGTAGAAAGAAGTATATTTCTAGTATCTGTTCTAATATTTTCTCAAATATTTTAGACCAGGATAGGGAGTTATAGGGAATTATGGTTTTGAATCTTTACAAGAAGAAGAATACAGCTCACGTGCTATTTTCTGCATTCTGCAGAATACAGTTTTATGTATCCTGAATGATCCTATCATTCATGTCAACTGAATGGCAGAGTAAATGTCACACTCAGTGACACACTCAGTGTGACATTTCACTCCAGGATACCTTTATCTTTCCCATTGGTTCTGAAGGTAGGTCTTTTACCATGAGCCAAGTTAAAAATAAATAAATAACTACTACATAACTAGACTAAACCATAACTTGACATAACCATTAAGAGTTTTCAGTGGCTTGTTAACTAAAATAAAGTCTGGGCTTTGATTCAAATCCAAAGTTATTCAAAGACTTGCAAATCTTCCATGTGTTAAAAGGCATTCGAAAACACATCCTCCTGATAATAAGGTCCTCAAAAACTTCCAAGCATTTTTTTTTTTGGTGTGATAGTCAGAGTAGGATTTCAGTAGAACAAAAATTACTTTATATTTCTGTTTACGGTATCAACAATACCTGAAAATTTAAAATTATGTGAAAATTAGGGGTGGAGAAGGAAGGACAGGGGATATCAGTGTATTAAAAGTCATAAATGACCGAAACAAGACATTTTACTGCAGGAAGCATTAGGCAAAATCAGTTTCTCTCTCAACCTTACTGCCATACAAGCCCCCAACTTCAACTATATTTAACAAGTCCTGTTGTTCTAAGGATCTCTTTCCATGTTACTGTCTCTGTCACTTAGAATAACTAATTTAAAAAAGAAGAGAGAGATGCTTCTCATTTAAGAGAGAAAGAGCATCAGAACCCCCAAACTGTGAATATTACACCCATAGGTTGAGGGTAATCAACCATGTTTATGAATAAACATGGAGTAGACAAGAGAAGAAACATCTAAGGCAGACGGGAACAGGAAGGATCACTGAAGCGCTGGGAGAATGAGAAATCATCTAAAATGAATGAGAAATAGAGGAAGATAAGGAGCTACAATAAATAAAAGGCAGAAAATTACAACTTCAAGAAAACTCAGTATAAAAGTCCAAAAGAAAAAAAAATACATATATGCACAAAATGAACATATATTCTACTTAAGATGGATTTTTATAAATAAATGCATATGCAGTACAGTGTCCTACACATATAGATTCAAATGATGTTGAATTATTTAAGAAGGGCCAGATAAAACAAGTGTTCAACCAAAAGTAATGCTATCTGGGAGAGCAATTCAAACATTTTGTCCCTTTTCACTGTCTTTGCCTCTGATAAACAAACAAACACTACCTGGATGTAAAATAGTATTTGCACTTCTTTTGTCCTTTTTCCTTTTTATTTGTGGTTGGCAAAAATGAAAGTGGCATGGCTACATGTAACAAAAGATGGACAGATTGGAAAAATTCAGAGTTAAGTAGTGCTGAAACCAAAGTTTGCTATTGTAACAGCTAAGCACCTGAGGTCTAAGATAATATCTGACTGCTATATGAGCAACAAAAGAACAGATAAGAGCAACATTTAGAAAATAGTGTGCATTTGACATTCAATGTCTTACTGCTACAAGTAGACTTCAAGAGGGAAAAAAATAGCAAAAAAAGGACAATTAGCAAGGAATAATTCACTGGATATTCTGGGAATTAACTTGCAAGTTGGAAATTTCACAAAATGTTCTTTCCACAATAGCTAAGACTCAGTGAAAATACCATTTGACATAGCAGAGCAATGCATACTATAAACACCATAAGGATATATACTTCACCTTTGAGGATCCAAAAGTAGAGCTAACCCAACAGAACGTAAAATCTTCCAAGAATTAAAGACCGATGGAGAATTAATATAGCAATGTTCACAATCTCACCTTTCTTGTTTTCTTACCTGAAACTAGGTCAAACAGCTATGCAAAACTGGAAATGAATTGAGTTAAAGGAAAAGCTAAAGTATGTATTTAAGTACTAGAAATAAATAAATAAATATCAGAAATGTGAAGAGAGGTAAGACCTATGTGATGAATGAGTTGTTCCCAAAAGAAACTCTCTTCCATTGGAGCCAGAAGAAACAGATACTCTGTTATTCTCTCCAGATACTCTGAGATAAATACCAAGTATTCTGAGATAAGGTAAATACTATGGGATATAGAAGATTCAATGTGCTCCTAATCTAGCATTCAGTTATATAAAAATACAGATGAGCACTAGTATTCAATACACTATCTTCTTGATTCCATAAGATTATTTGTGATTGAAACAACTCTTCTGTTTCCAGTATCAGATTGTACTCCTTGCCAAGCACTGTTCAGAGTGAAGCTATTATGAGTTTGACATAGCAATCATGGTGTGGTTTGATTTGACATTAATAAAAATACAGCAAAGCATAAAAGCTAGAGTTACATATTAAAAGTTAAATAAAAAAGCATATGCCACTAATATAAAATTATATTAGGAATAAATATATACAGGTATATATTTATAAATATATACAGGTATATATAAATATATACAGGTATAAAAACAGGTATTAAATACTTGCAGTCCTACATTCTCTGGTAAGGATGCATAAGCTAATACTGCTAAAATTCTAGCAAAGCTTCCCTCTACTTTAATTCTACAAAACTCAGTGAAAAGAGCTGCAAAATGTTTGCCAAGGTTACTTAGATATTTAACTAACATTTATGACACTGAGAATATTAGTCCTAAGAAGATGTGACAGGTATGCTCATTTCCCCTCCTGGTGGTTGCCTCCCTAACTTATTTGCCCAGTCAGGCAATAACAAGATGGCCAACAGAGATATAAGGGCTAATAGAGCATGCATCAACAAAAAAACTCATCTGAAAGGAAAGAATAACTGTAAATCAATCATCCTATTCCATAAATATGCAAATAGCCTGATAGCTCCTTGAGCTCTTCTTGCATGGCAGCAGGCTGCATGTCAGGATCTGCCTTTGAGCAGTGGCACCTCTCTAAGATGCTTCTCGGGGTTGAGAGATCCTTGCCACTACTGATGCATGGTAAATGACTATGGTGTGCTTTCAAAACTTGTAAACTTTAGAAACATACATGTAACTGTGCTCAGAATTCTTTAGTTACAAACCGTTAACCAACTTTGGTACTAGGATTGGATCCACCATGCTTAGATTCCTCTCAGGAGTTCAGAAAACAAGGGAGTCAAATTTGTATCCTGTAACTCAACCTAAGGTTCATCCTGGTAATTTTATGTATATCAGGTACCTCATGCAGTAAATAATAAGTGACCTTGCCATAGAATCTCATTAAACCACTGTCTCTATCACTAAAACCTATTATTATTTCTTTCACACAAGTGCATCATGTCACTCACCCACACCAGCACTTGTTCCATGACAGAAGGTATGTCTTTGCAAAGATAGCAAACATTAATAAGAAAGTGTCCTTCTTGTCTCTTTGCACAAATAGCAAAAAACTTAATAAGAAAGTATCACTTTTGTATTCTAACCTTTAACAGGAGAATGCAGTAGACATTAGCATGTTGTGGATATTGTAGTTTCTGTTCGTTTCTAACCATCCTTGTCATTAGAGTACAGAGATATTTAAGAGTGGTGAAATCTTATAATCCAGGCATGTGTATGATTCTGCTTGGAAAATGGATATGTTCATAATATCCGTCTTTCAACTTGCATGTCAAATATTAATGTCGGTTTTATACTGACAGTTAACAGGTATAATGTGATATTCATGGAGTGACTTTTCAGTTGTAAATGATTGAAGAATTAACTTCTTCAGTTTTAAATCACATTATCACTGAGAAAATTAACTGGAGAGATATCCTTCTTGAGCATATGCAAGCTCTATAGCAGTAGTATGAGCTAAGAACAAAAAGACACACTCATCTTACAGATGAATCATTACTATAGTTTGTGGAATGGCAGTGATATGAGAAGAATGTCAGATTAATTACACCGTGATTATTTCCAAAACCAACAATACTCAAAAGCGGAATAGAATGAGAAAAAAGGAAAAATTACTAGACACTAGAATTGCATGAAATTCTCTTTAAGAATGAAAAATAGAAAAAAATGACAAACCTGTGCACCTCTGTAGGATATATTCAGTACCACGTGCCAGATTAAGTAGTTCCTTCTGCAATACCTAGCATGAATCCTATATATTAATGGTACAGATGGAAAAACAGATCCAAAGATAGAGCTTCCTGTCTAAAGGGATACCATTTCTGTTAAGTCATTCAGCATCATCCAGATTTTCATTATTAATTGAACATTGTAGCATGTGGTATGTAGTACAGTATTGTAGTTTTGCCCACACCATTTGTATACATGCTTATGTTGAATAATCTAGGTTGACTTTTTCAGGCTTCCTGTACAAAAAGGAGTGAAATAAATTTATAATTCTAAGCCTTTTTTTCTTCTTTTTTTTTCAAGAGGGTAGTGCGGATGCAGATGAGGAGGGAGTGGGAAGAAATCTGTTCAGTGCTGTGAATAAAACAGCCTATTTTACCAGTTGATAAAGACAATATGTTTAGCTAAATATGATTTGCAAAAGAAAGAAATGTATGTCAAAAGGCCTTCACTCTCTCTGTCTTTTTTTAATGCAATTTCTTAGCAGACAATCAAAGCATAGCTCTTTGTTAACCGTCAATTGTACTTCATCATATATTTCTTTAATAATTCTGTTCCTTCTCAAGCAAAAACATTGGCAATTAAGGTGTAAACAACTTGAAGTACACATTATTCCTTGAAAATCATATGGTGAGAAAATCCAGCTCTGGATTTTCCTTGAGACTTATCACCATTCCATGAGAAGACCAAATTTGTAGGACATCTTCATACTATTTTCCTGGAAACTACATTTCATATAGACTTGCTTGCAAATCTCCGGCAAAATTTTCAAGTATTTAAAAACTGTGTTTAATCCTTTAACAAACATTTAATAAGCTGTATTTAATTATTTAAATGTATTTAATTCCTTATTATCACTCAGTTTATTATGAAATAAGATGTACAAGTCATAAGTAAGCTATAGTAATTTTTAGGCTAAGAAAATATCTTTTTCAGGTCTCCTTTAGAGCTCTTCACAACCTGCCTGGATGCAACACTGTGCCATGTCCACAGGCATCCCTGTTTGAGCAAGGACTCAGTGTCAGACTAGATGATCTAGAGATCCCTTCCAATTTCAACCATTGTGTAATTCTGTGATATTCTTGACTTACATTTTGCATTCTAGTTGTTTCCACACTGCTAATAAAATTTATTCTCATCAGAAAGTACTACAATTCAATATGGAACACCTGTCATCACTGAGCATATATACTCAGTCTTCATAATATTACTATATTCTTGTATATTGATTTCTGTCAAACAGTTGAGCTTTCAAAGGAAACCATTTAAATATGTTATATATGAACTGAAAATTTTCACAGTCAGTTTATTTGCAACTATAATGCTTCAAAATAGTATACATTTTGTTTTAAGTTATTATATTATACTAAAGTATCCTATTCTTCACAATAAAGCAGACTGCTTCACCAAACTTGAATAGCATTTTATCCTTGAAATCAGAGGTGTGTTCTCAGAATGTATCTGAAAATTTTATCATTAATATGCACTACAGTCAAATAAACCTCACAGACTGGCTTAAATTATCAAAACAGGTATATGCATTCATGTCTTTCATTCAAGTCCTTCCAAATAACAAAAGAAAAAAGGATAACACCTAGACATAAAAACTTTTTTATTTACCAAATGGTCTACAAACTTTTCAAATAGCCACAAGATCACAAGATGGGCAACTATTAAGAATTAGGAATTAATAATTTTGATTACATTTGTTTGCACCTAGTTTTTTCAGGGCATGTACCTTTTTTAGAGTAATTTGCTATTCAACAAATTCTTGCTGATGTATTCCTACAAAGCAATTTGACCTAACATTTTTTCCCCATTAGACATTCCAGAACATGAACAAACTGCATTTTGCTAGCCAGTATTCTTCAGTATTCCGTGAGGACTGCTTGGCAAGAATATTGGGAGAATTTTACATGTTAATATCTATGTGTTTTTTATTCTATCTGCTTTTGTTTCCCAAAAATGTAGATTTGCATTTTGTTGTAAACAGTACCTGCTTGTTGAGTAGTTAATTCTGATTACTAAACACCAAGGAAGGTAGCAGCTAATGATTTCAATAATAAAACTTTTCTTCATTCTGGAAACCTAAAAAGGCAACCACATGTATACACTGCTGTTGTGCAATACTTGCGGGTACTGTATCCTCACCCTGAAAGTAAGGATTCAGGCAGTATAGCAGACTTGCTCTCAACTGTTAGAGCATCCAGCAAAATAAAATTGTCTGATAATTGAAACCGACAAGTGGGACAAAATGACTTGGAGGTATTACAGAAGTCTCTATCATATTCTAGCATAATTTTATTGCTTCTAAATATAGAAGCTTTATTCCTTCTCTATATTAGTATATAGAGTGGTAATGGCTAACAAAACTTTTCACAAAGTTGCTTACTTAAACGTTCCCGCAATCAGTTCTTAAGAAAAATATTCTAATATTGCTTTGCTTCTTATTTATCAAGTTCAGGCCTCACCAATTATCCCAATCTGAAATGTCAAATCGATAAATACTGGCAGTGAACAATCAGGGGAACATGGTCATTCACTATTTCTTGTGTTAATAAAATGTAGAAGGACATATGATACTCTTAGGTGCTCATGTCTCTGGACCACTCTCTTCATTATTGCTCACTACAAGCAATACAAGTACATAATTAAGTATGATCTATTCAAGGTCCTTTCTGCATATCAGAAATCCCAAAGTATCATTAACTGAAGTGAACAGACATCTGGTTGCTTATAATCTTACAGTTTCAGTGCACAGTATATTTAATTAAAATAAATGCCCTCCCTCCTTCTCTCATAAGGGAATGAGCTCATTAAGAAGTTTCAAAAATGAGAATCAATCCTCCAGCAAATGTTAACATTTGGGAGGATGCAGGAGCCTGCAGGTGGGTAAAGCAGTCTACTTTTTGCATATTATACATTTGTCCCTTAAGGCTGCATACATTTATGTAGGTAGGACCTTCCTCCATCCTCTTTAAAAGTTATTCTATTTATTTATCCACAGTCCTGTTTTTCAGATTTTATCTGATATAATACAGGTAGTGAAGCATGATGGCAAGCTAGAGGCAGGCTATCATTTGAGACATTGGAAAGTTACACACCTGACCTGTCACACTTTCTCCTTGCATCTCACTGAGCCATACATTAAATGGACATGCACAAATTCCTCTTGCCTTTACTAATATCTAGCAAACCTGAAAAGGGTGTTCACAGAGAAGATATCTAAAATGATAAAGAGTGAAATGATGCCAAAGGTTTTTGCTAACTTTTGATCGCACTGATATGAGTACTTCAGGAACTCAGTCATTTTCCCTTGGATACAACAGATAAAAATGTACAGCTACACTGTGCATTATTTTCACTGAAGCCTCTATGAAATACGAGGAGCTAGTAGCTGCCAAATCCAGTAGCCCAGTAGAGATGAGGCTGCCATAACTCCAGTCTCTCAGACCTAAAGAGCATTGGGGATGAACATGTGTTCCCAATAGCCATACATCTACCTACAGCAGGTATACAGCCAACCACCAGCACAGGCAGAAACGTGCATCACTCGTGAACACAAACAGCACTGATGATGTCATATGCTGTTCCTTTCTCTGGCTCACCAAGATGAAATCCTGTTAGCAGTAAATATATGTGAGTGCAGTCTGGATTCCTCCAAAGAACTTAGGGATTTAATATCAACTAAAATTCAGATCAAATATTTAAATCACATTTCATAGAAAAAATTAAAAAGTGTGCTGTGAAAAACAAGATATCAGATGAAACTCTGTGTATCTCAGAAAATAAATTTGCCTCTTTTGAGTAAACACAACCTGTCCCACAACCACCATTCAGATGTGAATTTGCCACTCTCACTTACTAGGTTTACACATGATGAATACTTGTCTATATTTCTGATAACACGGCTGCTACAAAGCTTGAAAAGTCAGCTTTCACAATCAATATTAAATGCATGCAACACGTTCTGCATGAAGAGTGCTCTGAAGGAGCTTGCTTTCAAAGAAATGATAACAACAGAAAACTAGACTCATGTGAGAGTCAAAGACAACTTTTTCAGTGGTTACAGAAAGAATCTGGCTGGTGCACCTGAACCCTTATGGCCTGCTGGTGGAGCCAGAAAAGTCAAAGCAGCATATTAATTCCTACCTGATGGTGCATAGCTGTGACATGCCCCTACACTTATGCCTCCTGCCCTCCTCTCCTTCCTCTCAGGACTCACAGGCCCAGTAATGTATTTGTAGGCAGTTCTGCTCAGAAAATATACTTAGCATGTTTCAGGGCACAGCCATTTAGCCTCGTGGCAACACATGGCAAGCAAGTCAAACATGCATGCAAACATCATCCATTCAGGAAATGATTCATGTTCAAGAAAGGATGCAATCATTAGTCTCCTGCTAGAATTAAAGTATTCAGTATTTAAAGCACAGCCCAACTTTGTTTTAAAAATGCTCAGTTAGTGTCATGAAAGCATTACATAAAAAGTACAAAATCAATTTCTTCCTGCCATTGTTACACTAAGTGTGCAAATGCAAATTCTGCAGTTGTGGATGGATAGGATTTTTGTTTATTTCATTTTAACATTTTTACACTGGGACCCTGAAGTAGGGGTGGAATGTCACAGTACATGGGTCACCATGTTTCTAACATGGCAATAACACCTGAAGAAGTGGATCAGATTAACAAATTCACCTACAGAGTAGGTTACTACTCCTATAACAATACTATCCCTGTAACAGTGTGCTCTGCTTTGCAAAACCCTTCCGTGCCCTCCTGTTGCACAGTCCATATCTGTCCCCAATGCCACAGAGCAGTTCTTCTGCCTCACTATGTCCTGTTCTGGTGTTTCCTTCATAGTTGCAACTTTTTCTCTGTCCAGTAGTGCCTGCTGCAGGAACCATTCATCTTGCAAGACAGGTCTCCTCAGCCGCATATGAAAAATATCCCCTCATCACTTTGTCTTCTTATGCTTCATAGATTTAGTATCTCTAACAAACATATGCCTTTAGTTTTTGTAATCAAACGGCTATCTGAAAGGGATGTGTAGAGGAAGCTAGAATTACTTTTAATTTGAACAAGCCAAGATTAATTGAGTGGAGCCAGCAGGGATGCTTAACATTTATACTCTGCCACATACTAAAACTGTATTAGGTACCTTGGGAATTTCTCTACCATCTGGAATACTTCTAATTTGCTAAGAATTTGTCAGTCAGTTTGCTTGAGACCATAATAAAATAAATGCAGATTTATTCATCTATCTCTCAGGCTACAGGAAAGAAGTATCTTGAGTTCTTATTTCCTCTTTTATTTATTTATTTTTTTTTTTTTTTTTTGCAAATGCATACAAACTATAAACCCTGCCTGTGTAGCTTTGGTGCTGTGCCTATAATGGGTCAAACTAAAAGTCCAGATGTGCCTCATACATACAAACAAACTTTAGAATGAACCCATATTTCATATCCTTTACTATCTCACTCTTAGCAGTGCTGCTTTGTTAACATATTCTTATTCAAAGCTCAGACACAGAACCAGGCTGAGTAGAAAACATGGATAGAAAACATGATGGCAAAAGGTATCAGGATCAAATATTAAATCTACAGCTTGCCTTTTGGCCCTTTTTTTTTTGTAATCCAAATAACGGGTTGCCTAGGAAAGGAAAAAGAAAGAAACAAGAGCAACAATAGCAGCAGCAGTGTGCTAAATTCATAAATAATCCATCGTAGCGTTATTGACCTGTGAATATCTGCCAGGGGCAAGGAGTGTAAAATGGATCATATTGCTCCATTTCGGGGTAGCACTTTTTATATACTGCACTCAATAGAAATCATCCATGAAATTAAAGGCCACCCTGATTTTGGATTACATTCTAAAACTCCACCTGCAAGTCTTTAAAACTCTGTGCACTTCATCATCATCCAGCTCAGTCTGAACAACTAATTGAATGAGATTTTTAACCAAGAAAAGGATTATGATAGTGGAATGAATCAGTGATGTTTCACACAAGCAGGAGGCAATTCTGGCTTAGTGTCAAATAACCAGTAGGCATCCTCTTTTCTGATGCTGACACTGGCCTGTCTGTAGGTCCCATGAAGCTTGCTGCAGAAGTGGAGTTCTCTAACAGTGGCTATCTACTATCTAACAGATTTGTGTGACATGTTAGAAATTTTTATGGTTGTTTTCCTAAATTTACTAATTAAAAAAAATAGTTGTGTGAAATTGTCATGATTAGGCTATAAATTGCTGAATATGATGTAGAGCTGAAAAAGTTTTCTTTTATAAGAAGCCCTTGATTACGGTTTTCTTTCAGTCTTCACACCATCAATATTATCACGCATATAGATAGCTAGGGAAGGCTTCAGTAAAGTTAAGTCATAGAAGGACTATAAGGGAAATTCTGGAAGATGCACGTACTGCATCACATAACATACTTCCCCATTACTAAATTTCTAAGTGCTAACATCAACATAACGGTATTTATGTTGTCTTTTGGCCCATTTTCATTGTTGAAGACCTAAGAAATATTTATGTGTGCTTGGCATTGGTGAAGATATTTTAGACAAAACTATATACACATTCTTAACTCCATACGCACTAAATAGTTGGAAGATTTTTTTAAAAAAAGGTGTGCTTTTTAAGAGGCAGAACTACTTGTGGGCAAGTTTATGGATAAAAGAGATAAGAAATAAAAGTTAATATAGGAGAACAATACTCATCAGAAATGCAAATCAAATGACCAACTACCATATATACAAGGCAATTTCTGAATCCCTACATGTCCTCAATGGTGCTATTACCCTATTAGTTGTCATGATTATTAACCTTAAAAAGATAAGCTAAGAATGTAGTTTCATTTTGTCATTTATTTCAAATAAAAAGGTTTAAAAAGTCATTTTGAAATAAAATGGGATGAGATCTTGGGTACATATGTCATGTATCCTTTCAGATAAAACTAAGGGCAATACTTAATATATAGGACATGATACCCTCAGCATCACCTACAACAGGCACTTCTAAGTTAATAGTATGATGAATTAAGGAAAATTAATACAAATGGTATGACATATGGTTAAGGCAACCACCTGGTTAGGAGGTGTGATTGGTTAGAGAGCAGCACAATGCCATGGAGATAACTGAATCCTGTCAGGTATATTCTTATAACTCTCCCACTTCCTGAATTCAAGGTCTCCTGCTTTGTACGAGATTTATCAGATGTGCAATAGTAGTTACCAAGGTACGACGAAAGAATCATATGTTCATAATACTTGAACTGCTATAACTGTAGCCTCTTCTTTTGTGCTACAGTCAGTTTGTTACTGCCTCCTAGCAGAAGAAGTTTAGGTAATCCGAATGCCAAGCAGCACCAGAGAAATAAACCTGCACTGATATATTCAAGAGAAAGCCTCCTTTTCTTTATATTAGAGGAAAATAGAAGAAAAAGAAGTCTTTTATACTTACACTCTTATCATACTTGCCAGGGAAAAAGCAAAATAACTTCTTTAGAATTACATTTTCTTCCCACTTAAAAGCCCCAGTTTTTTTAACCCTTACTTCTAGATAGTTAGCAAAGTATTTTGTCTTGGCTTTTAATGTATTCTAAGGCTAACTATATAAAACCATATTCCTTAGTTACAGGAATAGCTAATAAGAGCTTGAAGCTCTTCCAACCATAATGCATATTAAAAACACTCATTTTGCTGAATTAACTATTTTGCCTAACTGTAGTATTTGAGTCCTTACTACTTCAGATAATTAGTCTATATGTCCCCATCCTTATTAAAAATAATAGTGGTTTTTTTTTTCAGTAGGATCACAAACTTTAGGCTTCACTGTTTTAGTGTATTGGCATATTTTGGTAGGTGTCATTTATATACTGGAAGAATCTGAAAAACTGATCCATTAAATCAGACCAAAGGTCCTCCCAGGATAATACTCATTTTTTTGTGACAGCAAATGGCAGACACTTACAGAAGACAGTGAAAAATACAGCAGCTTAATTGGAACACAGCCGTGGGCTCTATCTGTATTTCAAGGATTTTCTAAGCTTCTCAAATTTTTCATGGAGTTTTAGTTACAGTGTATTTTACGTTTGAGAAGAGAATCCAGAAGATGCAGTTCCATTGACCTATTCAGTTGCCAGAGGCTTTTCCTTACACTCCAAACCATCCAGGAGGTAGCTTGCCAAGGACAGAGGTGCACTGTGCAGGCCTTTTTCTTGTTCATATAAATGTTGTCCATTTGCAATTTATTCCTTTCAGTCATAACAGGTCCTTGTTATATTTGTTAATCATAGAATCATAGAATCTTCACGGTTGGAAGGGACCTCTAGAGATCATCTACTCCAATCTTTCCACTCAAGCAGGCATACCTACATGTGGCACAGGTGCCAGGCAGGTTTTGAAGACCTGTAGAGAAGGAGACTCCACAACCTCCCTGGACAGCCTGTTCCACTGCTATGCCACCCTTACACTAAAGAAGTTCCCCCTCACCTGCAGGTGGAACCTCCTGTGCTTAAGATTACACCCATTCCCCCTTGTCCTATCACTGGCCACCACTGAAAAAAGCTTGGCTCCCTCTTCCTTACAATCTCCCTTCATGTTAATCATATCCCCTCTCAGTCTTCTCTTCTCCAAGCTGAACAAGCCCAACTGACGCAGTGTTTCCTTGTACGAGAGATGCTCCAGTCCCTTGATAATCTTTGTAGCTCTCCACTGGACCCTCTCCAGAAGCTCCACGTCCTTCTTATAATGGGGAGTCCAGAACTGCACACAGTACTCTAGGTGCAGCCTCACCAGAGCTGAGTAGAGGGGCAGAATCACCTCCCT
>JAUBOD010000313.1:108186-138925 GCA_032353885.1 Nothura maculosa
CATTACCTTCCCTTCCCTTACATTCCCTTCCCTTCCCTTCCCTTCCCTTCCCTTCCCTTCCCTTCCCTTCCCTTCCCTTCCCTTCCCACATGTGGAAACTCCTGAGAAAAGGAAAAAATGGCATTTTGTAGCAGTCAGCATTTTTCCTTCTTCACAGCTTCTAATGCAAGTTACAGGGGCTGAATTTTTTGACTTTAATGTGCTTATTTTTATAGTCTCATCTATCCTATCTCAGCATGAAAAAAAATGTATTTGAATAAGAACAGCAGAACTGGACTCAATAAGATTAAGTTTGTAATTCACAGTTAAAGAAAAAACAGTTTGTAGGAAGCAACTAAAGTCCACTTTACTTTTAGAGGTATAGTACATTTACAAAATAGTATCTTACAAAGTTACTTCAAAAGACACTAATTGTAAAAAATTAAGAAAGTGCAGCAATTAGAAATACTTAAATACTCTTGATGTGACACTTAAATGTCATCGTTTTGCTCTTCTAGGCAGGTGTGGTACTCTTGTCTCACTGCTAGAATAACATATATATTATTTATGAATATGTTACTTTTCATACTTAGATAGGTTATATTTCCATGAGAAGTATTACATTACAGAGAACATATTTAAAAAGCTAATTAGAGAGTAGAAACTAGATTAGAGCAACTATTACTTTGTATTTGTTTTAATGAACCATTTCTTTTTAACTTGGGTTCCATTTTCAGGAGACCAAATACAACAAGGGTGACAAGAAGGTTTATTCTTCACATTTCTGTAATTAATTATCCAAAGTTTGCTGGTGATAATTTGGAGTCCATCTCATTACTTTGAATCCATAACGTAATTAGTGTCAGTATGATTTCTCGCAGGTGAACTTGAGGTCAGAAAAAAACGTATTTATTTTCTCATAATTTAATATCTCCACTGCCTCCAATTTTTACATAGTTATTTCTTTTTTTATTTACTTATTGCCTCTAAAAAAACCACACACACAGAAGACCCATTTAGATTCTGATCTTGCTAATGCAGAGATGCCTCTGAAGACCTACAACTTCCTTAAAACGCATTTAAAACTGCTGCAGACAAGTTTGTCTTAGCATTTTTAAGCAAAAAAAAAAGTTACAAAACATTGTACTAGCAATACAGCTTCTTATCTGAAGACAATAATAGATACTGTTTTACACTGATGCTATTGACATAAATAAATAAGGCTAACTTGGTTTCTAGGATGAGTAATAAAGAACAGACAAGTGCTCACAGAATCACAGAATCACATAATAGTCAAGGTTGAAAGGGACCTCTAGAGATCATCTACTCCAACCTTTCCACTCAAGTAGGCACACCTATAGCATGTAGCACAGAGTGGCATCCAGGTAGGTTTTGAAGACCTCCAGAGAAGGAAGCTCCACAACCTCCCTGGGCAGCCTGTTCCAGTGCTCTGTCACCCTCATGTTAAAGAATTTCTTCCTCACCTGGAGATGGACCTTCCTGTGTTTCAACTTATACCCATTTCCTTTTCTCCTGTCACTGGCCACCAATGAGAAGAACTTAGTCCCTTCTTGGTCCCACAAATCTGTGGAATAGAAATGCCATATTGCATATGGCTGGGCATTCTTGCCTGAAAAATAAGCCATTGAGACTTACTTATTATTAAGGCTTATTTATTATTGGCCCCTTCTTCCCTACATTCTTCCTTCATGAACTTATACATGTTAATCATATCCCCTCTCTCAGCCTTCTCTTCTCCAAGTTGAACAGGTCCAACTCACTCAATCTCTCCTCATATGAGAGATGTTCCAGTCCCTTAAAGAGATGTTCCAGTCCCTCAGCACAGTCCCTTAGTACAACTAGTGCGGTACTAGCTAATGCAGATACCATTAGGTCAGTTTTCTGCATTTATGCAGTACTAGCCCCATTAGTTCTCTGCCTTCAGAGATTCTTTTTTTCTTCTCTCATTCTGAGTGGGGAGAAAAAATAATACAAAAACATGCAGACTCAAACAAGCGAAATACACCACACTTCCTCTGTCCATTAATTACAATTAGTAGCAAACAGAGGAAATCAGCCCAGCACTGCTCATTGGGCACAGGGTGCCCAATGACCAAGGGGTAGAAGCATGCCCGAGGAAATTGCTACTATTGATCATATAGGAAGATCATAGCATATTAACTCATAGGCAACTGGGCTACATTATGTCTTTTCTTTGTACATAAAGACTCTGTCTACACTGGTGACATTAGCTGTTGTGCAATAGTATTTAAAAATGAAGTTTTTGGCATGATTTTAGCTTGTTCAACCAGCAGTGTCTCAAACATTTGGGCAAAATACTGTGCCTTGGCTAACAAAAACAAAACAAAATCAGAAAACAAACAAACATAAACAAGCAAAAACAAACAAACCCACATTTGATAATATGATTTCAACTGGTCCAAGCGGATACAGTACTAGAATTAACATTTCAATTAAAAGCCAACTAACTTTGAGAAGAAATCTTAACCTCTTCCCCTCACTAGCTTAAGTTGAATGCTTAGAAAGCAAAGGACTTTTTCTCCACTCTGCTCCAATTTTAATAGTCTATGTTACAAACTCTCATTTCTTCTCCTTCAAAGTCAACCAAGTTTTCAAATGTTGGTTACTACAGTTTCTATGAAGTAAACTGCAGAGGTAAATTTCTTTCCTGTATGATGAGAACATGGAAGTTTGAAAGACACTGGGTTACATGATCATGTTTCCTTGATGCAAATGAATAAGGTTTTCTAGTTCTATCCCAGACAGACCAGAGCAGACAAACAGACAAATCTGTTTATGAAACTACTGTGGAACTACGCAGACACACAGGCACAAGCCTCTTCCTTTCCTTTGATCACAACCACAAAAAAGTTTTACTGCTCTGCTGTTTGTAGATTTCGAGGTCTTTACAGTTTGTTTTCTTTCTTTTAATAGACCTATATTTAATTTAAATTAAGAAAATAAACCTGCTTTGGTCTTCTAGCATATTTATTGATGTTGTTATTCTAGGATTAATGGAACAGTAATCGTTTCACTGTGTATAGGATTTAGTCCCTTATTGCTATTAAGAGTAAGCAGGGAAAACTATTTGGGTAAATTATGTGTGTAATCAGTCAAAGAATTGAAACACGCAACTTTTATTCTCTGTTCCACATCACAAAACAGCAGAAAGCCCTTTTCTCAAGCACGATTGTCTAATCCAAGGTGACAAGGGGATTAGAATAAAACAGAGGGAAGAAAGCTTGAGGTCACCCAGCTTGAGCGTTGGATGAAGGAATGTCGTGTTCTGCTCAGAAAAGTGTTCATGATATCAATATGAGTAGAGGTGAAAGTTAGTAAAAGCATTGTGTAGGCCCCTTTTGCTTGGAGGCAAATTTCAAGCACCTCTTCTCAATTCGTCATTAACTCACACTCTTTACAATAGGAGCTGAGACTTCATATATTTTCTCTCCAAAGAAACACTGAGAATTATGGGCTCAAAATACAGACAAAGGACAAAATAAACTCAGAAAGCCACTCAGAAAGCCGTTCAACAATCTGAAGGGGAAACAGAAAGACAATTCCTTCAAGTAAAATAAATTTCCCCAACCCATTTTATCTCATTTTTTACTTTTTTTGTCCAAAAAAAAGGCATAATTTTGTGCAGTAAAGATAGTACAGACTTCAGATTTAGCAATAATCATGTTACTTCAGTTTTCAGTGTTAGGACAGGAAAACAATCATCTAGGTACCTGTGTCTAAAGATCAGGTGACAAAATCAGCAGCAGCCTATTGACTGAACAGCTATTACACATTACTGTTTTGATAATGCATGCATTAGTTTCCTTAAGGGTGTACTCGTGAGGATAGACCAAATGATTCCAGGGGAGTTGTAACTGTCTCTTTAACCAATGATGCATGCAATAAGGTGTCCCTAAGCACTCTTTTAGTGTCAGTTTTTCAGTGTCATGCTGAACTGTTTCTTAGAGAATCACAAATAGGGTTTTTTCTGTTTTCAATGGAAGGCAGGGAAACAAGGCTTTAATACCATCTCTCTTAAGTTTCTCTTCCCCCCAGCTCTCAATTGTGGCATATAATGGAAAATTGTACCAGCAAGTGAAAACTCCAAAGAAGTTACCTTACAGTAATAGTCGATATTGAGTTATAATGGTGGTTCAGAGAATTAATACACATGAAAGTTTGGGAAAGTATTTAAATTTAAAAAAATATTTTTAAAGAGTTCCTTAAAAGCATTCAACATATATACTCATTTATTTATAGGATATCTTTCAAAATGGAAAGAAAAGTTAAAATCTTTCTTTTTCAAGTATTCATAATTTTTTTTGGATTATCTCCCAAAAGTTAAAAAAAAATAGCTAAAAACAAATGCCTCCTAATATTTAGGACTTCTTTATGAAAAGAGATAAAACGAACATTAATGAAAAGCACAGGATGCTCATATGTACATTGCACATAGGACTATATGTATCTATGATACACACATATATGAATATCAGCAATATAAGTGTAGATAAAATTACACATCTCAGATTATCACAGACAACAGAAGATTAAGCATCTTCTACAGGAAATTTTGAAGCTCTGGGACAGAAGCCTCTTACATCTGTAACCTTACTGTATCAAATTACCACTTCAGTTTTATATTTCGTATTAAACAAGTATCACAGCCTGCAGTTCTGCATGCAAAACAGTCGCCTTGTCTAAAGAAGATGCTTGACAATTCATGGAAGAATTGTCACTGAATATTATCAAGAGCCTATTGACATGGATCATCTCAGCTGCTACTAGCCCTGGGGAGCAAGATTTTTCTGTACAAGGGCTCACAAGTGGAACGGGCATGACAAGGGCATGAGAAACAGGAGCATCTTTGTTAAGTATATGACAACCTGGGGAGGAAAAAATTATTGTAAAATGCTAGAACTCGCTTTACAGTGGCAAACACAATTTTAGATATCTATCTCAGGATTTTATGGTTCTCAGAGGTCTGTCAACACTTGCTTTCTGCAAGTAAAAATAAACTGTCTGAGCTTTCAAGTCTTTTATTCCTGTTATGTTTCCTTGAAGCAATTAGGATCCTGCAGTGCTCACAGACAACTTTGAGGGGCAGGTAAAGATGTTTCAAAATATAGATTCATATGTTTTTTGGAGCCAAGGAACATCACTTTTTATGCTCAGACAGCCAGTGAGGACAGACAGATAAAGTCTTATCCAGGAGGGTGTTTGAAGCCCCAGGGCCAAAATAAGCCAATGACTAAACACCATCAATGTCTAGTTGTGGTGGAAATACCTGGAACTTGCAATCAGTTGTGTTGTGACAGGCAATATCATTATATCTTCTTTAAATATAAGAGCCATTATCTTTACATTGTTACAGATAACATGAGGCTATAAAAAGTCAGAGCTTTAACAAAGAAATGGTATTAGCTGAATTAATGCAGGTGAATTAATGCTGCATTGATAAGAGCAGCTACCTCTCTTTAATAGTAAATCAGTGGGTTTAGTTCCAGCAGCAATATACCAGGATACTATGGCAAGTGAAGGCAATAAGTGAAGATTTGCCTGAACTTGAACACTCTTGAACACTGAACTTGATTAATCATTATTTTTCTTTTTTATTTATTACAGTCTTTCAGGTAAGTATATCTTAAAGAAACTGCAGAGGTGCAAAACAGAGTTGAGTAACACAGCCCTTATAGCCCGCAGCTTTCATGTAGTTCCACTGAGACTGTTCCCACTCCATTTCCACTTTGTCATTGACTGGGATATGTATCACAAACAGGAGTTTTAAATTCCATTTCTAGCTAAGTTTGATAGTAATCACCATTACTGTGCATTACCGTACTGTTTATTATGTTCTTGGATCCCTCCACTATAACCTACACATATATCCCACCTCAGCTTTTTGATTTGAGTTTCTAAAATAAGTTTAAATCATATCAGGAAAGGATTTTTCCTTCACTAGTGTAAAACAATGCATCTTGGTGAAGGAAGAAACAGTGCTCTCCCAGACAGAGAACCACATTTTTTCCTCTTAGAAGCTGAGTTTCCAAGAAGAAAAACTGGACTGAAAGTCCAATTGAAGCTTTACTTTCTAGAGATTGATTCTTCACTATAGAATCAGGCATCTTTAACAAAACACATTTTAAACTAAGTTGTTTTTTTAATTAGAATCACAAGGAGTGCATGATGCTCAAATTGGTATACTTGTAGCATAGATGTCAAAAATACCCTTTAAACAGATTAATCATATACTCTAATCACAATTATCCCAAATCCTAGAAATTCTAAGAAAAGATTCAAAATAGCAATCCAAGCTACTTCACAGAAAGATCACAAAATATTGCATGAATATTAAGTTCTTGATTTCCCTTAATTACCTTCCATGCATTACAAGGGTTTAGACAGAATATAAGCATGGTATTTTTGCCATGAATTGAGGGAATTAAGACAGTCAAGAGAGTTTTACCCCTCTCTGCAGTAATACAAAGAATATTATTAACATTGGCAACTTCACAATCCCCTGTCAAAAAAACTATTCCTTTACATCTGTTGTTATTAAATAAGTACTAAGAGAAGTACTCAGTAGGAAAACAGAAAGAAAGGAAAAAAAAAATCCAGACAAAAACAGCTGAAGCTTTGTGCAAAGCAAAACTCAAATAGCCAAAAATACTTTAGGCATTGTAGTAATCTGTAAGAACTTGATAGAAGCTATAACTAAGTTAAACCAGGATCTTTCAATATAGTTATTTCAGGATCTTTCAGTTATTATTTATATCCCAAATGAACCTTTTAGGTGAGCTTGTTCTAGTAGCCTTTTGGCAATTTGAAACAGCTGAGAGTGTCTTTGTTGTTTTTTTGACATTTATTGTAGTTATGATTCTCCTACCATATGTTGGAGAGGAAACAGCAATGTTTTAAGAAGATAAAAAACTACTGTTTTTAAACAGATAACAGTACAATTTTTTTTTGCAAGTGTACTATTATATTCATTTTGTAACTATACTTATGTATTACTTACTTATGTAAGTAATGTACTTATGATGGCCATTCTGGTAGAGAATGTAAATATTAGTATAGCTGGAAGGCAAAATGTCAGCTTTACAGAACCTCCTCCAAGGAGCTTTACTATCTAGTGAAACTTATAGCCAAAAGCACATTGTAGGATATCTGTGCAGCTGATAACAGATTGCAGGATTTCCAGCATAACAAAGATAAAAATGATTGCATATCAGAAAAAAAAATGGCAAAGCGAAAAGCAAAGCAGCTCCTCCAGGAAGTTAGATATCTAAAACCAAGTTTGGAGTTGCCCAAATTCAAAAACTTGAAACTTCTCCCTCAAGATAGTCCTTGGAACCAGTCCTTTTCCCTCTTGCAAAACACTCTGCCAGAAAAATTGATTCATTTAAAAATCTGTAGCACCTATAAAGTAGTCCCTGTTGTGCTGTAAAATATAACCCCTATGTTCAAACCTCCCTGTTAGGAGATTAGAAAGTATTTCTTGCCTCCCTGAAGGGCAGACTAGTAAGTAGTCTCAGTCTGTTTTGCTGAGGGTATTCTGCACTGTGCAAGCTCATAAATACTATTTGCAACAGAGGCTGAATTCTGACTGTCTGCCTTCAAAATGAATATCCTAACCAGAGGGCTACTGGCCAAAGATCTTTAATCTTTCACTTTCCCAGGGAACATTTAATTATTGTGTCCAAAGTGAAAAATCTTACAAAGGAAACTTGATTTCACCAAGACTGATGAGAGTATATTTTGCTTGACTGCATAAGAGTAAAGCATAGAACAATATTATTCTAAAGAAAGAAAGTGCATTTTTCACAGGAAATGTTTTCTTCTAGGAAACTGAATTGTCCAAGCTATGTCTGGAATTTGTATACATTATATTTCTATAGCCCTATAGACCTATTAAGTCAATGTCATTCATGAACCATATTTTTCAAACTATTTTATCTTGTAATATACTGAAGAAATAATGATTGCTTATCCGATTACTCTAGCTTAAGAAATGACTGAGTTAAAAATGCATGATTCAGATAAAGAATTTTAACATCCTGCTTGGATGATTTATTCCTTGATATCATAAATAAAGCAGTATCTCCTATTTCTGGTAGATTCAGGTAGATGAGTCATATTCAAGGCATGAGGCATCTAACAAACTAAACTAAAGTGAGCTATTCTCACTCTGTTGCTGAGATGTGAGATTGACACTAAGCCATTGCATATTGTTAGGTTTCTGTGAGCCTGATGACAAAAGTAAATTTAGTTGCTATATAATATTTGTTGGAGGATAAAGAGGAGAGTTTAGCCATCAATAGTTCAGTGCAGATAGACCTTCTTTGAAGGCCTTCAAAAGCTTTTTCTTCTTTCTCCTGACTAGTTAGTGAATGTGGATTTAAAGTGGGTCTGGTTGGGCAGGCAATAAAATATGAGTGAGAACTAGGCTTGGTTATATATTTGATTACTTACTAGGTTTAATCTTGGGTTAAAGCTAGGGTATACTAGGTATAATATATTATTCCTTGTATGTTGGAAGACACAATGGCCTTTCATGAAATTTGTATATATGATTATATTAGATGGCATCTAATAACATCTAAGATATTATTTCTCCAGACCTAGCTGCAGATAGACAGCAGATCATCTTTCTCCAAGACTGGGAACAAGGGTGTTATTAAAATTTAGCAATAGCTGCATTTTTATAAGAATAATGTAAAATCCAAAGAAGAAAATCCTTAGGGACTTTTAAGCTACATTCCTCTTGAGCATCATAATTAAGAGCAATCAATCAAATGAAGTTTTCTCTTTTTTTTTCAAGTTCCTGATATTTAACTGGAAAACAGCTTGAACATCTTCTAGATACTTATCTTGAGTACCCAGAAAAAAAACTGTTCTGATGAATTCAGCATGACATTACAAGCAGAAGGAGCAGTCATCTCTAGAAGGCACATTTCTAGAAGGCACTGAAAGACAAGTGGCCTCACAAGCCATCACTTCTTTATCTACCAATCTCACAGTCAAAAGCAGCAGTGACATGGTCATGCTTCCGATTGACCATTGTATGGCTATTATAAATAATTTTTACATAATTATTTCTGTACACAATTTATGTAATATATTTTTTTTAAATCCAGTTCTTCTATTTTGCTGTGGTAATAAAGGATTGCTTAAGGAGTTGTGTTGTAGGAAAAGGTCAGTAATATATAGAATATCCAGAAAAAGATATTTATGCATCCAGTTCTGGGCTTCCTAATACAAGAGGGACATAGAGCTACTAGAGAGAGTCCAGCACAGGGCTATAAGGATGATCAGGGTCTGGAATATCTGCTCTAGGGGTAAGGACTAAGGCCTATTCTGCCTGAAGAAGAGAAGGCTAAGAGGGGATCTGATCGGTGCCCCACTCCTCAAGGGAGGAAGTGGGGAGGATGGGGCCAGCCTCTTTCCAGTGGTGGCTGAAGACAGGACAAGAGGAAAGGGCCAGCATCTGACAAATTGGAGGCTAATAGTGGATAACTAACTGTGCCCTAGAGGGCATTGGACTGCAGCGCGTACTAACCACTTACCTGGTAGGAGTGCAGGCAGGGGGTGCTATAGAATGGGTTCCCTTAGAGCCAAAAACAGTGCAAGCCCTGATGCAGTCAGTTAAGGAGAACGGAATAAAACATGCATCCTCTCATATTCTACTAGACAGCATTCATGCACAAGGGCTTTTACCTGTTGATATCAGACAACTGCCACAGTCTGTCCTTGCTCCAAGTGCTTGGCTGCTGTGGAAGGATACATGGCAGACAAGATGCCATCAGTTCGTGGATCAAGGGGAGGAATGTGCTGTAGCTTGTGTGAATCTACCTGGCAATCCCCCAGATCCAGGACCTGTAGACCCTGAACAAGGGCCAGATCTGTTTCCGCCCGATCTGCGTGACTGGTGCACAGTTGAAGTACACCGAGAAGCCAGGAGAGCAAGGAATGTAGAAGCATTATCTGCTTTCCCAGTCATGTATTCGTGTAATCAGGCTCTGCATTATCAGCATTTAGAGTACAGCATAACAAAGGAACTCCAAAAGCTAGTGTTATAGAATGGGCTGATAGCTCCTTTTACCATGAACTTACTGGAGAACATAGCAGAGTCCCACTGGTTTGTGCCACCACTGGAAGCTAATCAACAAAATGATACTGATTCCCATGCAATATATGATCCTCCTGATGAAATGCAGGCATGGCGCAAAGACATTTCCTCCTCCTCTCTGGTACAGGGAGGCAGTGGAAGCGGCAGCAAGGTCGTTAACAGAATGCTAATATGCCCCCCCCCCCCCCATCCTGCATGGAGCAAAAATCGCCCAGCGGTCCCAAGGCAGGGGTGGGTGGTGATACATTTGAGTCTATGGACACTTCGCAAACTGTGGAACTTGTGGTGGTGATTCACTGTTCTCCTATGTTTTCACACGTAAATAATAGTTTCTGACTCAGCATAAGTTGCAGGACTGATTAACCAACAAGTAGGCTATTAGAAGGAAGTAGCTGATCCTTTGTTTTATGCTTTTCTTAACAACTCCTTACTTTATTCATGGAGGTAAAACTTTGAGGCCTGATGCCTTGGGCATTTGAAGTATGTGCATATCTCTATCGCTACCTTTTTGGCATGCAAGCAGAGAAAGACACATGACATGTCTAGCTGCCTTTGCAGTGCTAGGGGAGCTGACCTGTAAGCTAGCTCGAAGATCAAACACGAAGCAAGGGAGAGGAAGGTAATGAAGGTAGGACCCTCATAATGAGACCAGAAACCCTCACTGCAGGGAAAGTTGCATAATGATAAAGGTGGAGCTTTGCCCACCCTCTAATTGCCTCCTGACACGTACGGGCCCAACGTGATAGGACAAGCCAGATATCAAAAGCAATTTTGGATCTGAGACTGGGAGACACTCCAACCAACACATATGTTGTCTTTGTGGGGATGCCCACAAGCTTGGAGCCTGTCAGTCACCTCTAGTCCATGGGGGAATGTTTAGTCTCACTATTCTGCTAGGCACCAGCCTACTTAGTTTATAACTGAAGGAGAACATATGGGTCAAAATGCCATGATAGGTTGTATTCCTTGTATAATAGTGTTACTACATGGAATGAATGGAACTAACATGCTAGGGGTACCTGCCCAGGTTAAAACAAATAATGGGCCAAGCCATTGTTGATCTTGTCCATGGCACCCTGAAAACCATGCTACAAAAACAAAAAGGAGGAGCAAGGGATACTCCCCTCAGGAAGAGATACAAAAGGCCCTCTGTGTACTTAACCTTTCAAACTGAGAAACAGACAACATGCCCCCAGTGCAAAGACACTTCAGCATTACCACTTAGGAAAAGTTAAGTAAAGCTTTGGTGAATTCCGAGACCCTGAGTCACACCAATGGGGAAAATCTATACCTTTAATAACATAGGGACGAGGGTATGTTTCTACAGATCAAGGACCAGGAAAGGTTCCAGCACAGTGGCTCTGGCCAGCATTGCCTGCTGCAGCATCCTCGATGCCTTCATTGCCAGAGGAATTGTGATACCATGGATCCTTGGCTATAAAGAGACCCTTGGCTATAAAGACTGATGGTTGTTGCTGTAATGTTACTCTTAATCTTTTTTTGAGCCATGCTTTGTGTTCCATGTTTGTTAAAGTTAATGTAATCCATTGCTAAACAAGCTCGGAAGCAAGTATTGCCAGTACAATATCTGGGAGAAGATGCTGCAGTGGCCATGGTCCAACAAGTAAGGACAGATAACCGAGAAACCATGGGAGTACACACAACAAACTATAAACAATCTTTTGCTTAGCTATATATATGCAGTTGTAAAGTCTCTAATTATTGTACTAACTGTATTTTGTTTATTGCTAGTATATCTATTAATGATTGATCATTTAACCAAGTTAAGGCTGCGTGCTCAGCTAAGAGTAGTTGCAGCAATAGAGTAGTTAAACAAAAAAGGAGGGGAGATGTGGAGACCAACTTCAAGGACAGCAGTGCAGTGTCTATCAGCAAATGGGATGCCTTGTTAGTAGGTAATCTGCTGCGTGATCATGAAGCTGATTGAATAGTCCTGATGTAATCTTTAGGAGTTTTGTTTGACTTGCTTTTAGGCAGAAAAGGTATTGTATCCAGGACATTGTAGGTAACTTAGGTAATCTTAAAAAGGATTGGACAGTATTCTCAGATATGCAAACCTGACAAACCATGACAGAATCTCAAGAACTAGACTTGTTAGGAGTGTTAGCGCCCAGTAATGGAGCAGTAATGTTTAAAGACAATGCAAAAATTGCAGCACACCTCATAGACTGTGATGTTAGGCTGTCTGCGGTGAGAATGTGAGGATAACATTGAGTTCTGGTCAAAATCCTCTATTGTCTTAGCATCACTTTTTCTTCCCCACTTAGTCGCTGAAAAGGTCTTGCTAACAGTAAAGAAATTAGGATGTTGGTCAGCTAAGCAGATGAATCTTACCTCTAACATAATTGATAGTGTTAGGTATGTAGCACTGCAAAATAGAGCCGCTATTGATTTTTTTTGCTTTTAGCGCAAGGACATGGTTGCGAGGATTTTGAAGGAATGTGTTGTATGAATTTGTCAGACTATTCAACCTCTATTCACGCACATCTACGTCAACTGAAAGATAACATGAAAAAGTTGACAGTTACCAGCTCGGCCCTTGATGAATGGTTAAAGCATACAGGATTGTCAGGGTAGTTACTGGATATTCTAAAATCTGATTTAACTATGTTAATAGTCATTGTTGCAATCTTGTTGGTTGTACCATGGTTATTGCAATATGATAGGGGAATGTTAGAAAAAACTGTCAAACAAGTCTGGATCGCTCAAAATAAAAAAGGAGGATTTGTGGAGGAATTTCTTGCAGAAAATGGACATGTGAGTAATCCAGCCTTGATGGACAACATGAAGCTGCTTGATGTTTACGAAGTGAAGTAAATACTTCTGATGCCTGATAAGGATGCCTGATAAAGAAGAAATGTCTGATAAGGAAGGAAACAGAATAAACAACTCTGATATCTGATAAGGAACTTTGAAGGAGGATTGATTAACACAAGTTGAATTCACGTGAACAGCTGCAACCATCCAATAAGATTGTTAGTTTGCGCGCGGCAGTTTAGTATATTAAAAGCTATCTTGGCTTTAATAAACGGCATTCACTTGATCACAAAAAGAAAAAAACCAGCTAAAAGTTATCATGGGGAGAGGGAAATGTGGGAATTTGTCATGTTTTTTAGGGCTTAATAAAGTAGAGAGCTTAGCATAGGTAGATGATATAGTACAACATAGGGCATGGCATTCAGACAATCTCGCGATGTCACGGGAAGTTAGGAGCATAATTAATGCATGCCTTACTGATAACTCCTTGCCTTACTGATAAACCCATGCTATATAAGGCGAGAAGTAGAAGTTAGTCTCCTGACTGGGCAGTGGGGTGGCTCCCATATTTTACTGGAGTATATATGCAGACTGAACAAAGCAATAAACACCATTTGCTGTGTTCTAATATTGGCGTCTGTGTTCTATGGCCCTGGGGCAGGTAGAACCCCAGGTCAGTCCAGCTAGCAAAAGAGGCTTGTCAACCCCCTTTCGGCAACAAATCTTGTCATCTGTACTTAGACAGCTAAAAACACAACTATCTAGCCCAAGTTAATCTGCTAGGCTTCCACTAGAGTCAGGAGAGAGACACAGAAATATTTGCACTGAAACGATTATTTCATCTACCTTATTTCAATATTAGGTGTATAGACTTTAAAAAGTCTATGTCTCTGTTAGCACTAAATGTATAGAGAACTCAGAGAATTCTCTTAGTCTAGGCATATCCCTTTTAGCTATCTAAAAGGCAAGTGAACAAACCTAATTTAATGTAATTAAAAGCTTTTGACTACTTTCTTTCTTCCTGCTTCAATGCACAAATATCTATACATAACCCAAGAGGAAATGTGCTATATCAGATTCAACAATCTTTCCATTTTCCAATTTTTATCTTTCCAAAATAAAATTTTAATAATACTGATAGAAGTTCTTTCTCATCCTCTGGTAAACAACAGCCTGAATGTCAGCTTGTTGTTTTTCCATGCAAATTCAATGATTATCTCAATGTACATCTTAACATTTACTAGTTTGTGAAACTTCTTCTTTTTCAGACTTTGGATCTTTCCTCAGTTCAAAGTCACATTTCATGTGCTGAGATCTGAGCCCCTGGGACATTTGTAGCCTGGAGAGTAGAAGGGGTTATGGAGGATTTGCCTTGCTTCACTGCTTCTCTCTTTCATTTATTTCAAAAAGACTCACAACTGGCTGCCTTCCCTGTTTGTTCACTGTGCTCTTGAAATATCTGCCAGCGCTACAGATTTCTGAGTGTCAGGCTTTGATTCATGCCTTATACATTGTATTCAACGCTCTGTGCTCTGGCCCTGTGTAATCCTTTCACTACACTCCCATTCCAGTAAACTGCTGATTTTCTCCTAGAGTGTACTCACTTGCATGTTAGTGTGGAGCATTTCAGATCGGCTCCCTGACCATTCTTCTCATAAGAATAATGAACTAGGAAATCTAAACTCATTTTCCACATTACAATTTGAGAGAATATCAATTATAACCCTTTCTCTCTAGAAAAGGTAATTCTTGGAACATTTTGGAAGAGACTAATAGTAAGATAGAAGATTATATAGAAATTTGACATTTTATTCCTTTTTATTTAATAACCTTTTTAGAGGCAGCCTCAAGATAGTTAGCAGTTTTTCTGTTAAGTTTCTACTCAAAAAAAGGGGGAGAAAAAGAATAAAATCTCTGTCATTACTTATTCTACCACTCTTATTCACATTGATTAGTAGTGTTCCCAATTTACACACCATAACAGAATTATGTGCTAAAAATGTGTAAAATCAGACTGATAATTTAAGAATATTTGCTTTTAAATAAACTGTTTCACAGTGTATTCTTGCCTCCTTTGTCATGCCAGTGATGTAGGTCATTTATATATTTTATATTCAACATCATCTTCTTGATAGAAAGCTGATTCCTCTGTAGGAAATGAGATGCTTGGAAAGAAACTGCTTTACTGCTCTCATGTTTGAAACTTACTTGATAAAGTAAAGAGTGAAGTGAGCCTCAGAAGTGAAAACTTTTATCAGTATCCTGTCATCTCTGTTAGATTGTTAATTGGTTAGGTTGTTTATACAAAGCCTTTAACAATAATTCATAGAGATATAACAACAGAAACCAACCAGGCTTTTTGGAAGATTTAATTAAATATCAGCTTCTGCAGCAAAAGTAGACTTTATAAAGAATTATCATAACTGAGCATAAAATTTTAGACAGAAGCATAGAACGTTTTACTTTTAATAATAACAACATCACAGTTCTTTTTAATAGAAGTAATAATGAGATAACTTAACTCAGGCTACTATCTGCCAGTGAGCTTCAGAATGTCTGTAAATTAGTTGATAAGGTTGTTCAGCACCAACTGTAACATGTAAAGTTTAGCAGTTTTTCAAGGTACTTTTATATAACATGTAATTCCAAGGGCTTCTTGGTGTTACCATTTTAATCAGAATGGACCTGCAGGATGTTAACTGACTGTTATTTAGAAAGTTTTCAGGAAGAGTTTGCTAGAAATGTTCAGCTAAGCCTACATCTTCTTTGTTCTTTTCCTTTAATACACTTTCTTTGTTCTTTTCCTTTAATACACTGTTTTATACAAAAAACAGTGTCTAATCAGTACTGAAAACACCTGAGAACAAACCAAGCTATACTAATTTTCATTTTCCATTATTTTTTCTTTTTTTCTCCACAGTAGCATTCAGCAATCTAAAAATTGTAAGACCAAGGTGACTTCTCTTTTTGATATGATTTTCTTGTTTTCATCCAGGGCTCATCCCTTCTAACCAACCCAATTAACATCATCACAAGCACCTCTCTGCTGTACAAGAGACCTCCTTTTTTTTCTACTTGAAAGGCAAATATAATTCAATTTGTTTCAAAGCTATATGTAGGTCTTATTTGTAGATCTTTCAGTCTGTTCATTAACTTCTATTAAGTAAAAGCAATCAGCTTCTCATATTGATAATCAGCTTCTCATATTGATAGATATGGGGCCTATACTTCTATAAATCTGTCTGCTGTAAAAGCATTAAATATAGCAAAACTTATGAATGTGTTTAAAACACAAAAGCTTTCCTCAGGAAATGGGCTGAAAACACACTGAAAGCAAGTACTGGATTTTGGGGGGGTGGGGTGGGGGGGCGGTGAGGAATATCTTTTAGAAGATTTGCTTTTCTTGCTTAGATTGATTCTTGACAAAACCAAGGGTCTATGTGTTCCTTCTCAGAATTTTTCAGAAACAGAGTCTATGATCTAACTACAATAAGGAAATGATTTAAGCGTTCATTCAACTGTGAGGATATAAATCCATTAACTAAGATAGTATATAAGCATGTACTTAAATGTAGCACTCTAAAAAGTTGGTATAAATTAGAAAATAATATGCTTATGCA
Source organism: Nothura maculosa (assembly GCA_032353885.1). Lineage (NCBI taxonomy): Eukaryota > Metazoa > Chordata > Aves > Tinamiformes > Tinamidae > Nothura > Nothura maculosa. The sequence goes on from JAUBOD010000313.1 coordinate 124,714, forward strand.
TACCAACAAACACTTTGCACAATATTATTTGATTGTTTAGTTCAAACAAGGTAGAACACAGTGGCTATTCTGCCACACTTCTGTAACTTGGAAAAGACTGAAACTGTATAACTGAATCACACAGGGCATGTAATATCACTTATTAAAATAAGAAAATATGTTTTTCTACCTCTGACAGCAATTATCTTCTGAAATGCTCCATCCACACGAAGTTACGGTGTAAAGTTTGTTATCAATGCTACATTTATAGCAGAAGATCATAATCAAGAGAAAGGAAAGGACAAAATAAATCCCACTGCAATGTCACTTTGATTACTCCTCTGGCAGATAATAAAAGACTTAGAAGTATCTTAAGAGCAGTCAATAAATGAAGGCAAACAGGCTACCTTTAAACTGAAAGAAAGGAAAAAAAATAACTTTACGTTTTAAGTTCTGAATTGTTAGGAATATGAGCCCCGATCTGTGGCTTAACATACACTAATGGCATTCTGAGGAGCCCCATCTGCTGAGCTTCTCCTCCAGCATTGACAAGCATTAACAACAGATAAGTTTGCTTACAGTGACTTTGTCCGTGTTTATGACAGCAGTGAACTTGTGTCTGATTCTTTATCCAAATATTCTAAGCAAACATGATTGCTTTCTGGAACAGAAACTGATTATATGTGGCCATGTCAGTTTAGTGAGAAAAAATATACAGTTATAGTATACCATTCAGTGGGAAATTGCACTTACTGTTGGCAGGTTTAACTTTTTACTGCATAGCATGATGTGAGGAAGCTTCCAAAGTCAAAGACGCAGTCTCATAGAGATTAAGTCAATGCTCCGTTTATTGCAGATTCCAGCACACTTTTATACAGTAAGCCGTACGCCGCACACCCCGACCAATCGTGATTGTCCACACTCTCCTCTCACCTCTGTCTTGCCACTGTCTCCAGGGCTGGCATCCGTTGCTGCTGCCGCGTGGCATCCTCTGTGGTATCCTTTTTGCCGTACCTCTTCCCGTTTTCTTTTTGCCAAGAGACCCATTGCACTAAGAGAGCAAATGGATGGTTAATAAGATTACAAATAACTAGGCTCAGGGGTACATTAGCAAGGCACTGATCTGTGCTAGAGGTAATGAGTTTCTGGCTGAGATACTGCATGCACTGTTGATGTTGCAGCTGCCAAGATACAGGCGTGGCAGGGTCCGTACCTTTCAGAAGTTCGAAAAGTGGCTGTATTTCTTCATTTGTGATGCCAACTAGGCTGTGGACCCATTGCAGATCATCCACTAGTTTTTGAACCTCATTAAGAGTCTGAACTTGGGTGGTAAGCTCAAGTTTTTGTGGGGAGACCGTAGCCACGTGCACAAGTAACCCAAGATACTTCCAGGGAGCAGTGCGTTGAACCTTCTCTGGCGCAATGATTAAAGCCTTTGTGACGAGTGTATCCCTGACGATTTGAATGCCAGATGAGTTGAACGGCTTCTCTTGGCAAAACAGAATGTCATCCATATAATGGTATATGATGGTATTCTTCATGTGAGCATGGAGAGGTTGAAGCGTTCACACAACATACATTTGGCACATTGTAGGTGAGTTCTTCATCCCTTGTGGCAGCACTACCCATTCATATCTACGGGATGGTTCCGCCTTGTTTAACGCAGGTAGAGTAAAGGCAAAACAGGCTGTATCTTGAGGTTGTAAAGGAATAGTGAAGATGGGGGTGTCCCACGGACTTATGGATAGCTGAACATGTCCAGCTTGTAGCTGTTCTTGTACTAGCCAATGAGCAATCTTAAGCCACTCCATGGTCAACGGCCACTGCTCAATCCACATGGGTTCATCAGTTTTCCATCGAATTCTTGGGGTTGGCGGCACATCAGCAGTGACCTTTCCTAAAAATTCTGGGATGGTGCAGAAATGCTCAGGGAGGCCTCAAGTTGGCACATCAGGTTGTGGCCCACTAAACCTCCCAAGCCGCTAGGTAAGAGAAGCACATCTGGCCTTACATTCACTTGTTGTCCTTCTGGGAATCGCACTTTGACTATTTTAGAACTTTGAAGGGGACTCGAGCCTCCTCCAACTCCCTGTACGGCATCAACTGCTGGAACTACTGGCCAGCTCTTCGACCACTGCTGCTTGTCAATGATCGTGACATCCGCTTCAGTATCAACCATAGCTTGAATGGGACGCATCATCCCCTCACATGACAAAAAAAGTGGAGCCATAGGCCAGTGTTGCATTTTTTGTACTAGGCTGACCACGGCATCACCTGTCGACCCAAAACCTTGACCTCCTCTATCTAGAACTGCACTCAGAAGAGGAACCTCCGGATCCTGTCATTTGAAAATCAGCAATTGAGCTATGCAGGTCCCTTTCGGGATTATCAACGGCGGGTTTAGTGTGTAGACGGCAACCATTATCTCGCTGGTGTAGTCAGCATCAATTACCCCAGGCAAAACTATAAGTCCAGCTCACCGGCAGAAGAGCAACATATGAGGAGAGCTCCAACCATGCTTTCTTTGTTTAAAATTGGTCCATATATTCCTGTTGGAACCGTTCGTACCATTGATGATGTTAAGGTGGCATCTACTGTTGTTGCCAAATTGAGCCCAAGCTTCCTCACACTGCAGGGCATGGGAGCTGTCATATAGCATTGGGCCTGCTGCTTGTGTCCTGGTGCAGGGGCCCTTCGGATTGGGCTCGCCATTTTTTGTAAACCGGCACATGTTGGCAGCATGTCTGTCCTTTTGGCAATGCTCACACCAGACCGCTGCCTGACAGGTTCTATGAAGATGGACTTTTTCTCCACGATGGTAACAGACTCCTGGCCACACAATTCCTCTTCTTTTGGTAGAACTAGACATCTGCTGGACCGCTGCGGCAATAATACTAGTCACTGGGCGGATGGCTGCCGTAACAGCATTGGCTACCATCCGAGTTTGCTGGGTCTGATTGGCTCGACTTGCCATTTCGATAATTTCTCCCACTCCTGCGGTCTTCAGGAGAGTAGCCAGAATGGTTTTAGTTCTCGTATTCATTTTTACAAATGTGAGGATTTTAAGCACAGCCTGTTTTGAATCTTCTGTCAATTCCGGCTGCGTCATCAAGGCCTCTGATAGGCGATCAATGAAATGTGGGTACTCCTCGGTCAGGCCCTGCTGTACACAGGTAAATGCTGGAGTAGGAGTGGAATCAGATACCTCATTGAAGGCCTGTTGTGCCAAAGCCACTGAATGGGCATGAAACTCTGCTGGAAACTACACTGTTGGTTGATGCTGCTGTAGGGATCAGAGCCAGTGATCATATCCATAGTGATTCCATTAAGCGGATCGCCCTGTTTTCGTGGGGTGGCAGCCGACGCTTGAGCCAAATGTTGCCACTCTCTGTCCCACACAATGTATTGGGAGGGGGTCAGCAGGAGGCATGCCAAATTCTGACAATCATAAGCAGAGTTCATATCTGTGGAGAGAATCCAATCCAGCACTGAGGGTGTTGCCTCGGATCTCACTCTGTTCTCCTTTACCGTCTTTTTTGCCTGCTGCAGCAATTTCCAATCATGTTGTTCATATTGAGCTTGTGGTCCAGTGGGACCCAGCTGTATCATGACTGGGAAGGTCAAGGCTCCCGCCAGCTCCCATTGCCCTTCAATGCAGCATCTCTAAAGACTCCCGACCATCTGTTAGGAGACACCCTTTGCCTCAAATGACCACTTTGGAGCGATGACTCCAGGTTACTGTTATCCCATGTTGATCTAAAGGTCTCCTCAACCATTCTCCTAACAATGACAACTTGTCACTTATTCTGCTCTCAAGATCACTCAACATCTGTTTAAAGTCTGGCAAGGGTGTCAGCGATTCATTCAGCCTCGTTACATCGCCAGATGACTCATCCTCTGTCTTAAACGATTGCACTGCCTCCTTGAAGGGGGCGTGCAAAGGTCTCCATGGGTGGCAACTGGACCTTCCCATTGTCTCCGCCTTTCTACTGCTGGCCGACTTCCCTTCCGCAGGTGTTAGTTCGGCCAGCAGAGCTGACCAGGCAACTTCCATTTTCCCTTACTTTGCCTCTACTTCTGCTGTTTGTGCTACCTCCTGAGCTGAGCTCGCCACCTTCGCAGTAGTACCACTAATGGCCAATGGCTTCACCTTGCCCAATCCAAAAAGCAACTCCAGCACCCCTGTCTTCTGCGGCGGTGCCACGGCTGCATGAGCTGCAATCGTTTGCACTGCTATGGTCACAACACTATATTCAGCCTTCATATTGCTCAACACGACAGTCACAGTCCTCCACGTAGGACCAAAAGCTGATATCCCTTTTTCTTTCTTAGATATCATTAAGATAGATATCGTTAAGTCCCACAACTTGTTCCCCAACTTTCGCCATTTAAGGCTATCAAACACAAGAAGGGGGGAATACTAAAAAACCTTGATCTCGTGCCCACAAAAAGGGTTTCTCCAATGTTTTCTCAGAAACTGCTTCCCCTCACCTTGCAAGTATACCTAATAGCAGTTTCTTTGCTGCTGCAAACTTGGCTTCCATTTTTCTTTGCAGCGGGGGGCAGGGGGAAGGTAACAACCCTTCCTACCACGGTCAGCAATTCTTTCTCAGCTGCCACAAACTCCTCTGTCCAGCTCCCACTCAGCTCTTCTTACCCAAACCGCGTCTTTCTGCTGGTAAGTCAGCAAGCCTTCAGCATCCCGTTTTCTGTGCTCGACAAGGGCATCACGTCAGGGTCACCAGATGATGCAAGGAAGCTTCCAGAGTCAAAGATGCAGTCTCATAGAGATTAAGTCAATGCTCCGTTTATTGCAGATTCCAGCACACTTTTATACAGTAAGCTGTACTCCGCACACCTCGACCAATCAGTTTTTGTTATTTGATCATAACTACATATATTAGTCAGATATAGTATCTTTCAATGCACATATGCTATAGATGGAACCATAAGAGGCCACTTACAGCGCATAAATGCCACACCCAAGTTTTTACATGCAATTTCAGTCTGTTCCAATGTGCAGAATAATATCTGAGAGGGATTTATATATTTTCCATCTCCCAATGTAGAATCACACTTCAGTTTGCCTGTAAAATTTAGTTTACATCTAAAAAAAATACAATCTTTCTCTACTGCAAACTTAAAATCAAAACCTTTCAAAGTTAATTTTTATTTTTCTTTAACATCACAGCCAACAATGAATTTTACACAAGTCATATTCTGTACCCAAAGACAGACAAGCTTTCCTTCTGCTTTTGAATACAGAGAGAATAAGAAAGGATTGCAGGAATAGTACAAAACTCAGAATCCAGGCTGAATACAATGAAAGACTGTAATTGCTGTGAGCTTTTACTAATGTGTCCATTCTCCAAATATGCTTAGGAAGTGCAGTGATATTTAGTGAAAAAGAAGAAAAAAAAAGATCATAATGAATTTGAACTCAACTCGAGTTTGAACTCAAACTCAAATTTGAATTTGAATAAAACTTAATAGAGGATGTTTAAGGAAAGGTCCAAAGGCCTGGAAAGGGAAGAACTGCTCTACCTGTAACCAGTCTATGACTGACCATGCTGCTGCCCTCTGGGAGCACATATGTGTGTGTGTTTATGTGTCTGCTGCTTTATATAATTGCAGGCATTGGACTGGGTGGAGAAACCTCCTGGATCTGGGAGTCCTCCAACTACCTGGGCTTCACAGATGGGGAGGAAGGATCTCCTGTCGCAGTCTGGTGGATTTGGAAGCTCTCATAACAATCATAACCAGTATAGATTTAGAGCCTTTCTAGGCATTTCTGCTTCTTTTTTCTCTGCTGCAATGAAAAGAAAAGGAAATCATTTAACACGAAATTTCTTATTACAGGACTTCTTAGATCAGTATTGCATATACAAATTCTACATGCTACAGATCACACTGAGCACAATGTATATTTTTGAAATGCCAAATATTTCCATTTAATCTGTCAATTATTATTTATTCTAGTTTATTCAAATTTAACTCTATTTTTCCAAGAAGTAATACCAACTATTTATTTCCAGATATAAAAGTAGCATATGTGAATAGTTTGCTTTTCGAGAACTTAAGAAATAAATCTGATTGCCTATGGCAAATATTAAATTCTTGGATATCAGCAGTACACTGAAGAGTTCATAACATTTTTCATTCTGAAGAAACTTTGTGAAGAAAACCAGCATTGTGCAGCTCATTATGATGTGTTTTTAACCATTTAAAAATGAAATTTTAAAGGATCAAGTCTCTCAGTGGCAGAGTACCCTACTTCATAGAAATTAAGGACATTTGACAAGGAGAGTAATTTCTAACTGATCTTTTGAATAATCCATATATTAATTGCAGGGCACTAGTGCACACATCAACTGACAATACTTTGATTAAATTTTTGAGGAACACAGTCATTTTAGACTGTATATTAAATCAATTGTTTCATTCCGAGGATGAACAAAATGTTTCAGAGAAACAATTAGGTTGTAAGTGATGAAATAAATTGATCAAGAATGGATCTCATCTTTCACAATATTTTGACAAATTATTATCAATGGTCATACTTATTCATTATGGACGTGTTATTAGCTTTGATTTGAAAATTATTGTATCAAATACTTAGATTTTTACATTTTTCTACAAAGGTGAAATAACTTGCATTGATTTATATTCCCTTGGGATTACACTTAGCATATTTTGAGTAATGTGATTTATTTATCCAATTAATTTAGTTAAGCACTTTCCATTTTACAAAAAGAGGTTGAAGCTGAATACTCATTAGCTTCAGAATAAATCAATCATTTGAAAAAGGACAATTTAAGTGATCAGGACCAGCTTCAGAGATCAGGACCAGCTTCAGAGAACTGGCTTCAGACTAGCATTTCTGTGTGAATATTCAGGTTGTGGATAGAGATAAATGATAGTGATAGGGAGTGCAAGCTTCAAATATCACCTCGCCTCTAGGCATCAAGTCCTAGGTCTCTGTCTGCTTCTGCACCATCAATATCAAAATGTAAATCATGTCGGTCAATATGTAGCATCTATACTACGGCATATAGGAGATCATAGAAAAGAATATTCCTGCCTCTTTCTGTTGTAGTTTCTTTCCATTCTAATCTCTCTAGATAACATAAAAGGTATCTTTATTTCTCTAATTATATTAAAAAGAAACACATCCTGAACTGGAAATTATAATCTTACTTTTTATATTTGTCCTGAACATTTATCAATTACAGAATATTAATGTTATATTCTTCTTAAATTTAATGTCTTGGTTAAAGCAGAATCAAGACAGTCATTTATATCTATTAATCATCAATATCATATTTTTTTATAATTTCTTAGGAGTTACTACAATGCCAGTTACCATCTGTACTTTCAATCTAAACATCTCAAATGTCTGTGAGTGCTGTGTTGCTTAGATTCAGCTAGTTTTATGTTTCTGAAGTTTAAAGTTAGCAAGGGGGAATTGAAAAGGTTAAATATTCCTTGCCCAAATTCCATTTGTAAGATTACTACTAGTTTTCATGACTGAGCCGAGCCATGTCAGCAACCAGTGCTTAGAAGACTGTATTTGGCAAGAAGAATTAAAAGTTCCTGGCACTGAGCCAATCTACTCATGCTACCCTCAAGGAATAAGAAATAATGAAAGCAGTCAAAATAACATTAGATTTCTTTTCCATTAGAAAGGGAACTACAAAAATTATAGAAAATAGGAAGAAATAAGAGACAAAATTTGGACTTTAATGGAGAGGTTGAACACAGTCCAAATATAAGTGCAGGGTATAAGCTCAGGTGTTCTGAGCTACATCAGTTCATGGAATAGCAATCTGAACCTTCCTGGCTCCAGGGACAGACTTGAGGATACAACAGGAGAGAAGTCGATGATTACCAGGTTTGTATAACCTCAATATCTTTGTTGTTAATATCTCATGGTATCAGTGAGCTATGTGACATAAGAAAAAAACAGTTTTGCACTGAAAATGTAACAACCGTAGAAGAATGACAGAAGACAAGCATTTATAGAGATATCACATTTTGTTTATGGCAGACCAATGCTATAATTATTAGCATAAAATTAGAAAGGCCATCAAAACCCATACATAACTGTTGCTCATGACAATATTATACAATCGTTTTCATAAACTGAGCAAGTTCCATTCCTAAAATATGTCTTTCTTTTGTATCACTCATTCCTTCTGGAAATCTGTTCCTCACACTGAACAACTTTTTGTCTAAATAAAAATGGAGAATGATTAATATCTTAAATATCTTAATATTACATCCTATATTAACATCACATTTTTCATTCTTTTCCATAGTTTCCCTGATTAATATGATTTAACAGTCCATGAATTTTTAAACATTGATAATTGAGTTTAAGATGGTTTAAAAATATGCTAGTTTTTATTTTGATTCTTTTTCTCTACCATTACTGTACATAATACCATATTTTTATTTAACATATAAGTAATATGATGTGATTAATAGATTTTGGAGCAATATGTGACTCATTAGAGTTAGCCCAGGGAGATGGTTGGGAAGGGAAGATTCTGAAACATATACTTGAAAAGAATTCATAGAATCATAGAACCCTTAAGGTTGGAAGAGACCTTTGGACCAAGAGACCTTTAGAGATCATCTAGTTCAACCTCCTTGCACACACAGGGTCACGTAGAGCATGTGGCACAGGGCTGCATCCAAATTAGTTTTGAAGATCTCCAGGGAAGGAGACTCCACAATCTCTCTTGGCAACCTGTTCCAGGGCTCTGTCACCTTCACTGTCAATAAATTTTTCCTTAAGTTCCTGTGGAACTTTTGGTGCTTCAGTTTGTGACTATTTCCTCTAGTTCTATCAATGGTCACCACTGAAAAGAGGCTGGCCCCATCCTCCTCACCCCTCCCCTTGAGGTATTTTTATACACTTATCAGATTCCCCTCAGCCTTTTCTTCAGGCTGAACAAACCTAGCTCTCTCAGCCTTTTCTCATAAGGCAGATGTCCTCATAGCCCTGTGCTGAACTCTCTACATCCCCTCTTCTGGGGAGCCCAAAACTGGACACAGTCTCCTGATAGCAGTCTCAGGGCTGAGCAGAGGGTGACCATCATCTCTCTCAACCTGCTGGAGATGCTCTTCTTAATGCACCCCAGGATCCCAATGGCCCTGCTGCCTCATGGTCGAGTTGTCCTCCATGACGCCCAGATCCCTCTTGACAGAGCTGCTCTCCAGTCAGTCTGCATCCTGTACCAATAACCCCTGTCTGGGGTTATTCCTCCTCAAGTGCATGACCTTGTACTTAGGGAGTTCAAATTCCTAGCTGTAAGATGGCAAAAATTCCTTCAAAACTTTCATAACTCTGGAAGATTTAGATCTAGCTAGTGGTAATGTTCACAATAAGAAGAGATTGGTTAATTTGCAATCCTCTGTTTACAAGAAATGTTTCTGTCAAGCAAACAACAGTATAACAATAGTATACACTAATAGTATTTCATACACTGCTAGTCAATTTAGGATCTTTTCACCTAATAGTCAGTGTACAAGCTAACCTGTAATTGCATGCATAAAGCACAGTCGTAACTACTGTAACACAGATTTGCATCAATCACTCATAACAAACTTAGCAAAAAAAATCAAGACTATTCCTGCACGTATGTCCTGCACTCTCTAATCAAATGCAACTGGCAATAGCTTCAAGCTACTTCAGCAATAGAAAGTCCTCATATTATTGACAGTAATGAAAAACAGTGAAAGGATTTGATGCTACCAGCTTCTGACATTTTGGAGAAATAAAAGGCAAAATAATACAAAATCCTTAAAGGGAAAAAAACATTCATTTTTATTGTAGAAGTCCGCAATTAAACGTATATATAAATATATATATATATATTTCATGTAGACCTCTTCCAACACCAATCAGAACTGAGCTGAAGCTGAGAAGTGACGTTCACAATCACAAATACAGACAAAGGATTGCTGCTCTCTCAGTGTCACCAAATTGATTTGAAGAAGCCGTAGCTCATAGGTGGACATTTTGTACATCTCTTACATGAACACTTCCAAATATATCTCGATCTCAGGATATAATTGAGAAACAGAATATCAATATATCCTGGGCATATACTGCTCATACAGCCCTTATAGATGTCACCCGGGCATAGGAAGAGCCGTCCAAAATCCCTGGGTATTTTAAACTTGCCAGGCTATCCGAATGCTTGATCCTATTGTCTTCAAGTGTTTCACAACTGTTTCTGTTCTTATCTGTGATTGACATTTCTGTAGACTTCAAAATTACTTTTCCCAATCTGCTGATCCTCACTTGTTATTGTCCAAGACAAGTATTTCAGACAATTAGGGCTGTTTGACAAACTAATTCTGGTTACAATGCACTTTATTAGCATGAAAGCCATGATGATGTCATGAGCATTGACTATGAGCATCACTGAAAGAAGCAGACAAAATATTGGGATATTTAATTAGCAATGAGGGGCAAAGCAATTCAGAAAGAGATACAATGTCCTCAAAAGAGGTTTGGAAATTGCATTTTATTTTCTACAATTATAGTGGAGTACAGCATCATCCATTAAATACAAGCGACATATCCCTTGCAGTCTATCTGTGCGTACTAATAAAAACAGGATGGTTTGACAATGAATTTCTAATCAGTGACCTTCTTACTTGCCACAGATGTTATATGTGGCATTTTTCTGCATATTCAAGACAAACTATATGTTTTTGAATGTTTTAATAAAAATATTTAATCTGTGGTATGTAACAATCGGAGTTCTAAAAGAGGAGTAACGATGGAGACTGAAAATTAATGTTACCTTTCCAAATGCCTTTTCCTATATTACTTAATGAGAAATAGCCAGATCTCTATAACATAACTATCTGTAACTGCCCTTTACTCATCTGTTATGTAATTTGTCTTTTTTTTCTCATTTGGTGCATGATACTAAAATTTCTACGTACAATGGGATAGTTCCTGGTATAGCAAGGAAGTCCCTATAGGTTTATCTAACATAAATGCAGACTTAGAGCTGTTGGCTCCCATTAAGCCTACAATATTAAAAAACCTTACAGCATAAAACCAAACAAAACCTTTCTCTATCTATGAGACTTCAGAACACATTACAAATAAAGAAGTAATTACTTAGTGCTGTGGCCCAGTGTTGACTCAGTCTGGACACAGTTTAGGTGACGATGGCACCGCTAGGCACCACAGCAGGAAGAGGAAGGAGAACATTTAGTATACACTAAATTACCATCATTCAGATCCCAGAAAAAAACTCTGTTTTTTTTTTCAAGACAATAGGTTGGTTAAAAAAGAATAGAAAAAAAAAGAAAAAACAAACAAACAAACAAAATCTACAAAACTAAAAAAGCATGCTTTTCTCCTGTTTTAGACTTCCATACTATATCAGTTTTCACACATGGAATTTTATTCAAAAGCATGATTTTAAGTGAATATATGTAATAATTCGGGCACAGTATCACCTGTAAAAAATCTAGGCCAATCCTCCCAATGCCTGAAGCTTATTTTAATTTTTACAGGTAAATTTCCCATGATTTTTAAATTTCTTCTAGTGGAAACAAGGAGAATAAACTTTTCATAATCATGGTTATTTAAACTTTATACAGATGTCCTGTATGTTTCATGGACATCTTCTTTCTTACTTTGTATGACAAGAACAGGAATGCATACCAAACCTAGCAGTCCTTAGCTTAATAGTAAAGGGTCTAAAATAAGATGACGTGGAAGAAATAGATGGATTTAAGTCTCTCTTCCATTCTCAGCTGATACCTCCAATATGAGTCCAAAGTTGTGCTACAGATGTGCTACTTTTTTTCTTTTTTTCTTTTTTTTTTTTTTCTTCCTTTGGAAGAAATAATTCCTCATCTATTTTTGAAAGACATTGAAGTTTTGAATTCATTGACTTTTGAAAGACTTTTTACCCAATGTCTTCATTGGGTGAAATTCCAAAGAATCTAGATTTAGGTTCCTTTGTCCTAAAGGCAAAGACAAGACATTTCCTTTTGGATTGCTGTTTCTTAGTGCTTTTTATTCAGTAGTTTCCTGCACTTCTTACTAGCTTTTGTGAATCTCATTCTCCAGTCATAAGAAATTCCAGGAAAGGAAAAGGAAATTATAAAATAGTGAGATCTCAAGGAGCATAAAATAAATTTACAAGAGCCTAGATGGGGGCTTTCTGCTGCAGAAAGGAATATTACAGCATGCTACAATCAGAGCTCATTTACATTTTATGTTCAGTTCATTCACTGTACTGAGGATCTCCCGACCATATTCTGATAGTAAGCTGCCACATGATTTGTAGGAGTACTAAGTTTTGCAGTTTCAAATGCCTGCATCATAGGTAGGGTGGTTTCTTTATCTTGTTCCCACTGCAGTAAGGATCAAAAACTGCACCTTAATGGTAACAGTATATTGCCCATTTTTTTAAGGTAAGCTGAAAATTTTGTAATTTACTTTCACATGCTACTGCAGTATCAAATGGAATTTATTCTTGCTTTACAATTGGATCTTATATTCCACCTCGTGAACTCTTATTTTATTCTCAAAATGTATTTGACATTTTGATCATACCTCTACCATCTGTTTTAGTTGCACTAAACAGCTCCCCACAGTTTCTCAGCCAAATGGTGCAGAAAGTTCATGGCAATGCTGGTTAAGTTCATGCCCTTCAAGACAGATCACATTCATCGCAAGAGCACTCTATGGTGCAAGAGATATCTGCTCATCCTTCTTACTTAGCACAAACCTTGATATTATGAATCTTTACACCATGCTCAACTGGAAAGTCTTGAGCCCTACTAAGATAATTTTGGCTAATTGCTACAAGCACAATGATTCAAATATAGCATGATTCACACTCACACTCTTGTATTAGTCAAGTACAGTGCTCTGGTCTGTCCTCGATTTCTCTGCCTCCAACCTGTGTAGTTCCTTACACTTGGAACAAATTTGGATACGAAGTTATTCATCTAACAGGGGCAACATGAATGCTGGCAGCTCCAGGTAGCTACTGAGTAGGGAGTACATGAACCTGGCAGTCTAGAGTCTTCTAGGAAGACACAAAGAAAATTACCTGACATACTTAGGTGTGATTTGTTTTCTTCAGGGAGAAAGCTACTACTCGTTACAGCTATTTGTTTTTATGTTATTTACAATTTCCTCAGGGCTTCCTTAAATATCTCTGTCACCTCTGTTGCATTCTTCTGCCTCAGGCACAAATCCTATCCTGAAATTTTCTACAGAATTTAAGTAGACTTAGTATCAAATCTTTAGAGGCCTCTACTTATTTAAATATAGTCAATTCAGGCTTTTATGAGTTCTCCTCACCAGAATATAATCAAACTTTATTTATAATAAAAACATGAATATAACAGCAATTTTCAAATTCATACCAAAGTGAGTGCAGCAGTCTAGCAGGTCATCACAAGCAATCATCATGTTAGCGCTCATTCTTCTCCCATCTTCGTTGTGTGCAAGTGTCCTCAAGACAGGCTGTGGATGGGCCACTGAAGTGTATTTGGTAACGGACTTTATATTTAACACTCTTGTCTCTTAGCTTTTTTCAATCTTAAATTAATAGAATTATTAAAGAGCGTGGCCTTTCCATTGCTTTTTCATTCATAGCACAATGGCATTAGAAGGGCTAGTTTTGATGATCTTGATGGTCTTTTCCAACCATAACCATTCTATGGTTCTATACCCCCCAAAATATTTTTCCAAAATTTTTATTTGCATCAATAAGCATAAATATGTTTTTATGATGCATGTTATGTGTCATAATAATTTTATGTGTCCGATATTTTTTCAATAGCAATCTTATCTGTTTTAGCACCAGAATATAGCAATTAAGTTGCTATTACATTTAAGCATACATAAAAATCCATCAATAATATAGAAGCATCCATTGCTTCTATGTTGCATTGTTAAATTTATCAAAATATATATCAGTTTTTGAAAGCAAGACTTTTTGATAGTGGTAATATTGGTAATGTGACTGTCAAGGAAATATATTCTTCCAAAACATATTATTTGTTAAATAGTATTAAGGAAAGGCACTCATTCTATTGGTCCTTGATCTCCCAAGCAATATTTTTCATAACCGTATAAAACCCCATCTTAAAAGATTTCACACAGAATCACAGAATCTATAAGGTTGGAAGGGACCTCTAGAGATCATCTGGTCCAACCTTCCTGCTCCAGCAGGCA
>JAUBOD010000313.1:144002-167913 GCA_032353885.1 Nothura maculosa
CCTGCACTTGTCCTTATTGAACCTCATGAGGTTCCTCTCTGCCCAACTCTGCAGCCTGTCCAGGTCCCTCTGGATGGTCAAACTATTACTTCTAAGGTTCTAATAGGATCTCACTGCCCAGTTCATTTTTCAAATTAAATATTCATGACTAGCTGTCTGTCTCAGGTAAACTCCACCTTTTCTCTGAGTAAAATGACAGAATAGATTAAGATGATATTTTGGATATTGAATTATGCTGTGATAAATCATATTGTATTACAAAAACATTCTTTTTCTCATGAGGCTAGACCTACAGAAAAGTTGCTAATGTATCCAACTGCAAGTTTTCTCTGACAGCAAACATTCATATTTGTAAAATGAAACATTTCTTCTATTTGAAACTGTTGAAACAACAATAAAATTGACAAAGACCAACTTGAATAATCCTTTTATGGTGATCTCTCACATCAACAGAAAGGCTGACAAGTGTGTATGTGGAATTTGCAAAGGAGCACGAGTGCTGTGTTTTCGCTTGTCTGAAAGAAAAAGTCCCAGGCATATCCAAAAATCAGTATTCTGATTTCATCAAGGTAGCTTGTGAATGTTATAATCTTGAATACCTCAATGAATGTTTAATATTTATATGAGCTGTGGTCAGGAAAGCAGAAAATTAAACATATATATTTTTAATTCAAATCAAAGAGTAGGGCAGAAAGATAAAGATCAGACATAAGGAATTTTTCATATCACCACTATGCAGAATTTGTATCCTAATCTTTACACATACTTTCCTTGGACCTGGTTCAAAGTCTATCATATTAGAGCCCAGTTTATTGGGCTCTAATGACATCATTAGACATCATTAGATTACATCTTAGTTTGAAATAAACTTGCAGTGACACAACTCATCACCAGACTGTTACATTTGTCCTAGACCTTGTCTGAGAAAAGATGGAATTTTTGACACCCAAATAAAAGTTAGACAGGGACTCTAAACCTTGGGAAGAAAGGAAGGCAGCTGGAATAACTTTGATTGATGGATGTTTCTTCTATAACAGTCATTAATGAAAACAGAAGCATGATAAGCATTTAGTTTTTTATTGTTTTTTTGAGCAAACAATATTTTTTTTACAAGTTCTACAGTAACTGTAAACTCAGAACCAGATCTTTATATCCATTTGTAATTTTGTTTTTGAAGTTGCCTTCATAGACTTTTCCCCTGCTTTTGCCTCAAAGTTTAAATCATAAGCCTCAATTCTTCTAGAAGAAATAATAAGGAGACATTCTGTGGCCAAAAATATTTTGAATTCTGAACCTAAGAAAGATATTTGCACTTTCCTTTCGTTATTTCAGCCATGTTGATTTTAATGATGAGAGTAATTTTTTTTATATATGTCCTTTCATCATCAAGAAAAAAATTAGTCTAGCATTAATAGTTTTCATAGTGATATCTGTTAAGGTCAGTGTGCAGCTCTACTGTAATATCCAAAAAGGAAACTGGAAGTAAAAAGAAAATTGCATGTCTAGAAGACTTGTGCTTTGAGGTAAAATTTTGGGAAAAAATTGGAACGTTTCTAAATTCCTCTTGCTTTTATATCAGTGAATCCCCATAGAATATACATGGATCAGGTGTAAAATGAACCTGACCTCAGGCAAGTAGTGATGGATCTGTTTGGGGGTTAGTTAAGAAGTACCATCATTACTGCTCTGATCATAGTGCAAGAAGTGGAGTAGGACTACAGGACTGAGATGAGAGCTTGGAGATGGAATTTTGAACTGGAAAGGAGACTTTCTTTATGAGATGTCCATGGCAGGACAGGATTAAGTCATCATCACAGAAACAGTGAAGAACCATCAAAAACTATCTGGTGATCTAGTGTCTGTGCATGCAATTCTGTATCCCCTTCCCCAAGTCCCAAATTTTTGTTCCTGCCACTGCAAGCTCAGCTCTTGAAGCTCCCACTCACTAGACTGGAGCCCATTACAATAATGAAGTAATAAGATTAGTGAATAAAAAAATAGGAAGTACCTGCCGCTGTCAGTAAGTAGTAGTAGAATTCTACCATCTAGATCAACCAAACTGGGCCAAGCTTCCAGCAGTTCAGCTTTGTTGGGGTGGGTTTTTTTTGTTTTTTTTTTTTTTTTTCCTCCTGTGCATGCTCTGGTTTACTCATTATCTTTTCTTCTGTAGTACTTGCACAAGACTAAAAAGCCATTTGTTCTGCTAAGATTTCTAAGTCTTCTGGTGCCTTTTTAGTGGTTTTGGGCTCCTTATGTAGAATACAGTTTAAAAAATAATTTCATAAGGACTTGTGATGTTACTGATGAACTGTGGGCCTTTTCACCCAGTTTGGGCATACACTCATCATGCTCAGCACATGTTGTCTTTCCTTCCAGAGCATGAATCCCTGACGCAGCCAAGAAGATGCTTTATTCTCACCTTTGAAGGTCATCAGCCCTGATGGACCTTCTCGTTTATAGTTGACTTTGGGTCTCCCTGGTCCCATTTCTTTTCTTATAACTCATGTAACCATCAGTCTGTGGAAATTTAACTAATAGGCTTATTATAGTAGTATCCATTATTATACACAACAGAGAAAAAACAGGCAGGCTGCAACTATGCTTAAGCCATCTGCAGCAGTTTCATATCTAAGCCTCCACTATTCATATTCGAAAATGTTCCCATCTGTCAGCATGTAAGGGACAACTAGGAGCTTAGATATTTTAGATATCATCAGTACAATCACAGTATAAAATCATTTATATTCTGGGCCATGCTCTTCCAAGACTCAACGTTAGTGGCAGGAAATCCTCTTTTTTTTTTTTGGTTATTTCTGATTTTCTTCCTGTGTTAGATTTCTTCTCACCTTATATTTCTTTCAAGTTCATTATGATAGCAGAGCATGCTCACAACATTTGATGAGGGCCTAACGCCACTCGCAATTAGCCTGTAGATTTTATCTTTGTATCTGAATCAAACCGCATTGAAACCCACAGAGAATCCAGCCGTCAATTCCTGCTGCAGAGCCACATACCAGATTATTTATCCTCTTCTGTATTACTAGGCATATTTCTATAATGAGAATTTATTGCAGTTTCATTTCTGTACATCATTCAGAAGGGGTTCTGCTTCAGAGAACCTTAGATGTTCGACTTACTTATCCCCACTATAACATTAAAAGAAAAAAAAAATCAGGAGGAGTTTGTGACACACATAAAATATCACATGGAATAGAGGCCACATGTGTCCACTAGCAGAAAAATATTATTTGTATGTATGTCTGTAAATCTATATAAATAAATATAATACGGTAAAGTGTAACAATAAAAATTGGATTGCAGGCTCTTTAGAAACTGAGAACACACCGAAGTGTTGTTCATCCTGAAACACGAAATGCTTTCCCATCTTATGTGCTACATGACAGAGGCATCGGGGAGAACTAGGGAAACATTGCCAAAATCCCTGGGAAACATGTCAGGACCTGCAACCTTCATTGACTTTGAGTTCAAAAATGCTGAGGTTGTATATATATAAATGTTTTCAGTGAAATAAGACAATTTTTAAGCATTTTGAATAGTGCTTTGGTACCTTCTCAGTGAGGTTCTCTTCATGCAACTGAAAAATCAGTTCTTCAATATGGAGAAAATATATAAAGAAATATGTTAAATTAATGTAATAAACATATAAATTAATAATATATAAATAAATATGTTAAAATCCATCTGGCATCAGTTCAGTGTTCAAGACTGTAACAAATAATGAAATTATTAACTAATTTCCAAGGTGCCAGTTGTCCTTCTTTATCTCTTTTATACCACTGATAGCTCTTAGAAGCAGGATTTGGCACCTCAGTTCTGGTATTTGCAGCATTTTTTAAAAAAAAAATTCTTCCCAAAGCATTTTCTATCTTAAGTATTTCAACATTCTGTGTATCCAGATGTTATTGTTTCCCTGTATTACATGAGTAACTATCACACACATGCAAAATCAAGGCCTCACGTTGTTATATTGTCTATAAATATATTGCAATATGTTGTTTTGGACCTAAATAGACATGACCAAAAAAGTAAGAAAACTAAGTCACATAAAAGTTAAGATTACTATGTATAAGAGATCCTAGTCAAGACCCATATCTCTTAATTAGATTTTCCAATCCAAGAGGTGCTACAGTTTGAATAATCTTTTATCTCTTGTTACTGCTTATTTTTGTCCTTTTCCTTGTGAGCCTTTATATCTTTGACCCATGTTTCTCCAGCGCAAACAGGAAAAGTCAGCTCTCATAGTTATTGCTATTAAATGAGAAGACAAAGACCAATGTAACACTCAGGATATCCAGATAAATTTCTTTCCACCTCTTCTGACCTGCTTCTTCACTGTCTTTTTCTCCTCTTTAGATGTTCCTATTCAACCTGTGATTCCTGCTTTGATCAAAACAGGAGCTTTCGCTTCTACTTCTGCAACCCCAGAAAAACAACCTTACAAAATCCTTTTCAATCACATCATTGCATGCAAAAGCACAGGCTTCAAGCCAAGAGCTTGTTCAAAGGCTGCAAAAACAATCAGGAAAGAGACAAATGAATTGTGACAATTTCTAAAGCTGAACTATTCTTAATAAAATGCTTCTTGTGTGGTCTGCAGTCCTGGCAGCAACATGCATCAATTCTAAAGGGACCATCGTGTAGCAAAGGAAAACATTCTTCGGAAAATGGTCTAAAGTGATATTATCAATTATGCTTAAGTACCTGAGGGGAGAGGGTAGGACCAAACTCTTCTCAGTGGTGGTCAGTGATGGGACAAGGGGTAATGGGTGCAAGCTGAAACAGAGGAAGTTCCATCTCTATGTGAGGAGGAACTTCTTTCCTGTGAGGATGACAGAGCCCTGAACAGGCTGCCCAGAGAGGTGGTGGAATCTCCTTCTCTGGAGATCTTCAAACCCCATCTGGATGTGACGCAGTGCTACATGCTTTACCTGTCCCTGCTTGAGCAGAATGGGTGGACTAGATGATCTTTAAGGTTCCCTTCCAACTTCAACAGTTCTGTGATTTTATGCTCACAGTGTATTTTATTATCAGGAGCTACTTTATGTTCAGATACTGATGTGACACAAAAAATGCCATCAAAACTGTAGCTTTGTGTGCAATCTACACAGTTCCTATTAGTCTCCCAAATCTAAGTTTAGCAGTTCACACCTTCTCTTCTTTACTTTAAGCATACTCATTTTGTATACTCTTTTTTACAGAAAGCTGTTCTAATGGCACAAGTGTTATACCTGAATCTACAGCCAAAGACAAAAGATGACAAAGTAAATCTTTAATCACACAGCTAATACTAATTGTTAACAACATGTAAATTAAGCATCTTTTTATGGTATTTAAAGAGTTTCATACTGATGAAGTAGAAAATAAATGTCTAAATGTAACAGAAATGACTTTAGTAAATCAGTGAGATTTCAGCTAAATTAAATATAAATCACACACAAGTGAAAAATGTCTGTTGTTATAAATAAGATGGCGATGAATACCTCAACTGGAGCTGCTTTATATACAAATCTAGTTAAATTGCATGGTTAATTTATATGATTGATACCATTAACCATGCCAGATTTGCACTGGATAAAATTATTGCCATTACATACCGGACATCACTTTAAGCAAGGCTGCTCCCCTCTTCCAATTTTGGTCCAATTTCTCTTCACTGCTTCCTTAAGGAAAAGATTTATAAAATACACTACCATGCATCATTGTCCCTTGGAATGTTCTCCTGCCATACCCTTTAAAAGAGCTTAGCAGCTGCTTCCCACTTGCCTACTCCCACAAATACTAAACAAGCACTTATTGATTGATTGAGCCACACATTGGCAATTACCTTTAAAAGTAGAGTTCTTGAATAGAAAAAAAAAAGCCCTCTTAATTTATCTGCATATGCTATTGTCCTCAGAAATGTTTTCATGGGAAAACAGTATTCTCAGAACAATATGGATGTAAATGGTACAGGAAGCCAGGGACTAAAGTTTATAGAGGAAAGCAGATTTAATAAAGAGCAACATTTAATATCACAATAACAATCAATATTTGTCCTTTGAGCAACCATCAAACTATGTCACTAGTAGCTGTTCAGTTTAAATTTTATGACAAAAAAGACAAAACACTACTGATCTGAAAACTTCACAGACTGAGAGTAACCACTAAAGACCACTACCACTAAAGTTTAGAACAACTGCAGTTATTTTTCTTTCTTTAAAACTAGAGAGAACTGAACTATTTCTAGTATATAAGATATTTCTTTTCCTCAAAAATGATACCTTAGTGTTCACTTTATACTAATGCTCTCTCTTGTTCTTCTGCCAAGTTGAAAAATGAGTCTTTTATACTGGTATGTCATCTGTACTGGGAAGTGTGGTAATATAAGATGGAAGAACAACTAGGAAACACATGATTGAGGTTGGAAGGGACCTCTAGAGATCATCTAGTCCAACCCCTGCTGCTCAAGCAGCGACACCTACAGCCCATGGTACTGACTTGCATCAGGGCCGGTTTGGAGTAAGTCCAGAGAAAGAGACTCCACAACCTCTTGGGGCAGCCTGTTTCAATGCTCTGCCTCTCTCACAGTCAAGAAGTTCTTCCCTACAGGGAGATGAAACTTCCTGTGTTTCAATTTTAACCCATTACCCCTTGTCCTATCTGTCACTGAAGAGAGTTTGATCCCACCTTCCTTGATCCCTACATTGTCTCCTCAGGTATTTATACATATTGATACATATACAGATCCCCTCTCAGTCCCTTCTCTAGGCTAAATAGGTCCAGCTCACTTAGTTTTTCCTCATACAAGAGATGCTCCAGTTACTTAATCATCTTTGTTGCCCTCCACTGGACGCTCTCTAGAAGCTTCACATCCCTCCTATACTGAGGAGTCCAGAACTGCACACAATACTCCAGGCAGGGCCTTACCAGAGCTGAGTAGAGGTGCAGTATCTTCACCTTCACCTGCTGGCAACATCCTCCTGATGCAGCCAAGATCCCATTGGCCCTCTTGTCCATGAGGGCACTGCTGGCTCAAGGTTAACATGATGTCAACCAAGTCTCCTGGGTCCCTCTGCAGAGCTGCTTTCCAGCAGGTCAACCCCTATTCTGTCCTGGTGCCTGAGGTTATTCCTCCCCAGGTGCAGGACCCTTGTTAAACCTCCTGAGGTTCCCCTCTGCACAGCTCTCTAACCTGTTTAGGTCCCTCTAGATGGCAGCACAGCCCTCTGGAGCACTGGCTGCTCCATCCAGTTTGGTGTCATCTGCAGGCTTCCTGAGGGTGCACTCTGTGCTCTCATCCAAGTCACTGATGAATAAACTTAACAGCACTTGGCCCAGTACTGACAGAATACTTATCTTAGTATTCTACTAACATATTTGCACAGCATATTTAGAGGAATTTATTTTATCTTATTTGTTTATTATTTAAATAAATGATTAGGTGTATATATTACACTTTTGTACATTACACATGATGCATATGCATATTCCAAAATATTATATGCAATGAAGTAAATTTGACCAAGTCGCCATTGTTTTTGATGTTTACTCTTCCAAATTTCTCCAATCTTGCAGTGAAAGAAAATAACATTAATAAATTTTTATATTAGGCACAAATCAAGAATTACTCATTGTAATAGTGTTAGAACATTTATAAATCTATTATAAGGTTCTTAAAATAATATAAAAATACTATAACTGAGTTAATACAGTTTTATTGGAATGGAACTAGTACTACTCTTTCTCTTGTCTGGAAACTTGTTTTGTTTAGAAATGCATATGCATACAATATATATGCAATGCTTAACCTCAACAGTATTTATATTGCATTAAAATTATCACCTCCATAAAAATAGGAACTTTCTATAAATTCTCCAACAATTTAATCAACAACAATAAATTAGTGTTGTTGTTGTTGATTGACAAATTCATTTTCAATCATAAAATCTTAATTTTTGCCCTCCTTGGAATTCAGCTTGTCATTAGATAATTCATTTGCAATGTATATATTTTGCTTTATAAAGTAAACATATACATATTAATATTAGGAGTGAGAAAAACACAAAGCCAATATTTAAATGACGAGTTTAGTTCTGTATATAGCTTCAGAGAACTACATCAAACACTTATTTTTCATAAAGATCTACTGAATATTGTAGAAAAAAATATATCTGAATAGCACTTATTTATCTGAAAAATTAAACTGAAGATATTTATGAGTAATTAGTCTTTGCCTTCTTTATTAAGTAGAACTAGGTTCTATGAGGTACTGAGCGGCAGGGAAGTCTATCAGCCCCTCCCTTCAGTGGTTGCCTGCAGCTCCCAAGGGACTTAGAGACCACCATGGCCATGAGAGAGGAGAAATGGGGTCTCTGCTGGGCTACATTTGCTGCAGTAACAAAAATTGTAGGCAGAACCAATCTTTTTTATTAAGTAAGTGGATGACAATGGGTAAAAAGAGACCACATTTGCAGGAAAACAGCTCCTGCTGAAGGTTAACAGCCTATCTTGAAACCCACAGCCTATCTTGAAACCCTGCATTTCTTACTGCTGAGAAAAAAAGAATATCCCCATGCTTTCAGCGGGTAAAATGTATATTTTCTGCACAACAACAGACCTGAAGCAAAAAGACCTGAAAACAAATTGCACATATATTTCTCTTTCTCCAAATGCTCTGCACTTTGTGGTAGTAATGTCTGCCTTGGTGCCATACAGCACACATGCCAGCTCCTTCGCTCAGGCTGGGTAGGCTTGCTCTCCTGTCAGCCTCACATGCTTCCTGTGCATTGAACTGTAAGGTGAAAGTAAAGGAACATCTGTAGATGGACAAACGGTATATACATAGTAACCTCTTCAGCTTTATTAGTGTTTGCATTTCAGAACTGAACTGTAATATATTCTGTATGGTGTGCCAGATCAGAGCATAAACTGAAGATTGGATTAGAACTCACCTTTTACAAGGACTGTAGTTTTGACCTCATCAGTCAGTATCTTTGGAGTGCTTTAATTCTGTTTTAGATAAATAGGCACAATTTTAAGATTCCCTTCTACAAACTAACAAAAAATAAATGGTGTGTAAACACTGACTTTTTTTGTGTCTAAAAGTCTCTAATTGAAGTCTGAAGTTTTTCATGATTGAAAATATTTTGTCTCAATAAAATAATATCACCTTGTTTAGTTCTTTAAGATTTTTTCATTTCCAACAAAGCAATATAATTCCTATTCGGCAAAGGTGAGATTTTTCAAGTTAGCTATTGCCATGTATTTTATTTGCCAGAGATTTCTTCATGCTCTTGCAAAGTGAATGAAAGGACCAAAACTGAAACACAGTGATGGAGAAGAGTAAACTGCTTCATCAACAGCTCCTATCTTCCTCAGCACAGTTCTAGCCACCTCAGCCATAATAAATCAACTCGGGGATCTTTTCAGCAACAGTGACCAATAAATCACAATAATTCTTCTACTGTTCAGAGAGATTTCAATTCTTAGGAGATTTTTAATCACAGCAGAGAGTCAAGAGTGTTAATGAAGTCTATAAATTACCTTAAAGGAGGGTAATTATGTCCAGTGTTGTAATAAAGCCTGAGACAGTTAATATCATTAAAGCAATTAAACACTTTCTTAGATTATGAAGATAAATTAGAATTAAAATATTACTGTAAACAAGGGGACTATTTATTTTTAAGCAATTAATTAGATAGTGGAGTCAGCTAATATTGCATTGGCTTAAACAGGTTCCAAGAACTCCATTCAGGTTTTGTAAAGCAACAAAAAGGCTACATATCACAAGTAGATTGTTATTACATTATCATCACATGAATCAATGAATAACACCTTTACTGGCAATCTTAATTAGATTCTGTGTCATGCGATTATTATAATTTATTCTTAACCAGCTTCTGCTCATCTTTTTTTTTTTTCCATCTCTTTTAATATTGCTATTACCTTACTATTACAGTACAGGTTTATGGTCTCCATTTCTAAAAACAAAAGAATCTCATTATGAGAAACAATTGTATTCATCACAAAAATATTAGCACCAAAAGATTTTCTCATGATTAGTGTCATAAAATCTGAAGAGGAAAGGAACTAATAAAGATTTACACTCTTCTTTTTAAGCTATATTCAGTGGTGCCCACAGACATAAGCTGAACCAAAACCACAATGTTTAGTACCTACCAACCATAGGTTTGTGTCCAAAATCTAAATAGAATCTCTTTTTCTGATCCTATACTTCCTTGGTACCAAATAATGTACTACTCCTTTCAGTATCAAAGTAAGCCAAAAGTGATCAATATTACTTTAGCTTATAGCTTTGTGTTTAGGACACTCTTTTAGGATGAAAATACAAAATTTGGCCTTCAGCAGTCCAAGGATGACATATAATGCAGTTCACCTGGTAGCTGATTTACTTAAAGTCCATACTAGTTACAAAGCATTTGATTGTAAGAAGCAGATTCCTAGGATATGCAAAGGTCTAAGGATCCAGAAAACTGAAGTTTGTGGTCTACTTTGGAAAAAAAAGATCAGGGTAAAGATTACAAAAGCAGCGTGTTATATGAAATCCCTTCTGAGGCCCCTAACTTCCAACCTGCACTGTTTGGAGAGCATAGAAAGGTGCTCTCAGCTCAATGTCTCTAAAAGCACCCAGAATTCAAGCCCTTCATTCAACTCTGAAGAAACAAGAACAGGTATTTTCAGAAAATACCTGTGATCTGAGTTAAACAATGGCTATCTGCTTTTTTTTTCACCCTTTATTTGCCAAGGACATACCTAGGTCTGCCAATCTATCAGAAGTTTTACATTTTTTAGCTGTTTTCAAATTATTTTTATATACAAAGTAAGCAGGACTGTAGCTGCCTTTAAATTCTCTTCTGGGATGAGATCAACATTTCTCTCCATAATAGTATTTAATAGCACTTTTACATTTTATAACAAAAGGATTATATAAAAAAGATGCTAATTTATCTAGGACTCTATAGCTATCAATACAATTTCAATAAAAAGTAGTTTTTAAACAATTGCCATAAATGCAGTCAAAGGAATAATGTTTGGAACACAAACTTATAGCTTGGAACAGCTATTCCTTAAACACATTAGGTGTTTAGTAAAAGCACAGGAAAGGTCTACACCTATCTTAACTAATGTTAGGCCCTTAAAGTGAGGTACCAAGGAACCTAGGAACTCTCTGTAAATCATGGGGTAAAATACATTCACAGAATCACAGAATGGTTAAGGTTGGAAGGGAAGGGAACTGTAGGCATCTAGTCTAACCTTCCTGCTTGAGCATGTGACACAGGCTGGCATCCAGGCGGGTTTTGAAGGCCTCCAGAGAAGGAGACTCCACAACCTCCGTGGGCAGCCTGTTCCACTGCTCTGTCACCCTCCTAGTAAAGAATTTACATTTAGAAATAGATGATTTCCTAACTTTCTGTATTCATTTTCTACAGAACTGAATAACGTAAATGTAAATTGCAATGCAATGTAATGTAAAAGTTTAGAGCCTGAGCAAAAAAGGAATGAATATGGCTCTGAATAACCAAATCAAGAGGAATCTAATTTCAACCCCAAAGTGTTTTCTCAACAGCAAAGAAATACATGTGAGAGAAATCCTCTATTTAAATTTATATAATTTTTTAAAAATTTTTCCAGAATTGCAGTGAAGCAACACAGAGCAAATTTCAGCAGACTGGATGAAATGTTTTAAATATATATTTCTTTCACTATTAACTACAGAAAAAATAAATATGATCTAATTAGCAAGCTTGACTAATAAGTGCTACTAATAGAGCTTGGCATCTCTACCACTATTAAGCTAATTCTGTTTTTAGCTCCTTTATCTGTATGTGTGTATGTGAAAGACTAGTTTCTCCCCAATCATGTAACACAGGAATATTTTCCTGTGTCACATAACCCAAATAGAGAGTTACACTACGAGGCTGCCAAGGTAGTTCAATAGTTTTCCAGGTCTCCTCTCTTTTCTGTAGACTTCTTCCACCTCTAAGTCAGGACTTTCAAGCCTCTACCCAACACACTTTCTTTTTGTTATCATTTTAGATGTCACCATTCATTACACATGAACTGATAAACAGACCCTACATAGTCCTCTTCTCATTGGTGTATATTTATCTTCCTTAGATTTCAAGAGATATGAATATCAGAGTGTGAACATACTTAAGCACACCTAAGCATACTTAAAATGCTAAATTTATGAAGGAGATAATGTATACTGCCTGCCAAAAATGCAAGGTGACTGGACTCAGTAACTCTGAATATCCCTCCAATTGCTGTATTTTTAAGACTAAAATATAGACTTTTTATCAGCTGAAAAGTGTTTTGTTTATGCAAGAATTATGCCTGAAAATGTTTTCTGGGTGTTTAATCAGAAGTAATTTTGAAAACTTGAATGACATGTTTCTTCTTAAATCACTTCTTGTGAGGTGAGAATGGCTCATGTTCTAAAATTTAAATCTTCAACACTTTTACAGTATTCATTTCGATAAAATATTTGATGGTGTAATTCTAAATACAACTGATTCTTATTATGATATTTTTAATCCTTGTTTATATTCTGTGGCCATGAATTACAAAAAGTCAATGCAGTCAATGAAAATTGTTTTCATTGTCTACATATACTTTAACTATATTTTCTACTTTTCACTACTAATACATATAATATTAATGAAGAGAAGATATAGATAGTCTATGTTTTAATCATCAATCATTTACAAAATCGTTTTACTATATGAGAGGGAAGGAAAGGAAAACCGTTCAAAATGGAAGTTTTTTTGTGGATTTAGACATATTTTTCAGGAAAAATACAAGCTATTAAGCTAAAAATCACTGGAATATAATAGTACAGATTAAAATGATCATATAAAATAATATAAAGATGATCATATAAAATGATATAATGGTGATGCATGCTTAATATTTAAGACACGCTGCAGGGATAAGCAGTAACTGAATGTCATCTATGTATTAATGAATATTATGAAGTAGTTACTTCATACCACCTTCAAAACCTAACAATCTTGTATTCTTTTAAAAGCCCATTTAAATTATTTTATTTATTTAATTAAAGCATCATTATTAAGCATTATTAATTTAATACTACTATTAATTTTATATTATTATTTGTGGAGGAATTTCTTGCAGGAAATTGACATGTGAGTAATCCAGCCTTTATGGACAATGTGAAGCTGATTGATGTTTAAGGAGATTAAGTTAACAACTCCCGGATGCCTGACAAGGAAGAAGGTCTGATAAGTTAACAAATCCCAGATGCCCAACAAGAAAGGAGGTCTGATAAGGAAGGAGATGAAGTAAACAACTCCTGGTGTCTGATAAGGAACTTTGAAGGAGGATTAACACAAATTGAATTCACGTGAACAGCTGTAAGTATCCAATAAGACTGTTAATTTGCGCGCGGCAGTTTAGTATATTAAGAGCTATCTTGGCTTTCATAAACGGCATTCACTTGATCACATTGATCGTGTAGTGGTGTCCATTTGATCCTCCACAACAATTATTATATTATTATGTATATTATTAATAATTATTAAATTATTATTAAAATGATAATTATTAAATTTATTATATAAACTCTGGATTAGGGATGTCATCAGGCAACCCAGCCTGGTTTGACCCATGGACTGTTACCTTTTGACGGTCCTACATGCAGGAGGAGAGGAAACAGCAATGAGTATTCTAAGGGCAATCAAAAGGGACTTTAGGGAATTGGAGTGGACGATCAGAAACTTAAGACATGCAGGTCATTTTCTTTTCCATTCTTCATGGTGCTGCCAGTAATATAGAAAGGAATAGCAGAATATTGTCCATCCTGCTGGTGTCCATGGTTGGTGGTGGCTGGTGTCATTGCCACAACTTCATTTTTCTCGGTAACAGGAAGCTTCATGTGGCACCAGGCATGATGGTATCCAATGGGATCCATCTTTCTCAAAGCAGGAGGAGAGTGCTGTATTGGGGGCTAGCTGGACTCATCGAGGAGGCTTTAAAATAGATTTAAGGTGGGAGGGGAGTATCAATGGGGAGGCAGATGAGATGGTAGCTGACGGCCTGTTATGTCACCCACAGCAGCCTAATACCGTAGCCTGTGCAGGGGGGTCTGGACTGAAGAGGCCAAATGGAAAAATATGAAAGCTTCTGGATGCCCACATGGTCAGGTTGCAGATGCCTTGACAAGAATGGGAGGAACACTCAAATGCCTCTATATAAACACAGGCAGCATGAGGATTAAACAAGAGGCATTGGAGGTGAGTGTGGTTGCAGGGTCATGATCTCATTGCAGTTACTGAAACATGATGGGACAGCCCCCATGACTGGAATGTGGCCATGGAGGGCTATCGGCTTTTCAGGAAGGACAGGGGCGTTGGTGAAGTTGCTCTTTATGTGAGAGAGCAACCAGAATGTATGGAGCTCAGCATAGGGGAGGATGGAGCACAGGTCGAGAACCTGTGGGTGAGGATTAAAGAGCATGCCAGCAGTTTACTATACTCCTCCTGACAAGAATGAGGATGTGGATGAGGCCCTCTACAGGCAGCTGCAAGAAGCCTCCCGATCACAGGCCCTGGTCCTCCTGGGGGATTTCAACCACCCAGCTGTCTGCTGGGATAGTTCTTGTATAAAAAAAACTTCCTAGCTGATGGATTTTCAGAGTTACCGAGGAGGTTGAGTTACTCTGCATGTCCTCAAAACATGCCTGGATGCCATCCCGTGCCACGTGCTCTAGGTGTCCCTGCTTGAGCAGGAAAGTTGGACTAGATGATCTCTAGAGGTCCCTTCCATCTTTAACAATTCTGTGATTCTTTGAAATAGAAAAGGTAGAGTTTACAGTTCTCAGATGGTAGATTTATTTTTTTCTGAAATAACTATATTTAAAATGGGAAATTTGGTGTCCAGAAAAAAATACTACCTAAGATTTTCCAAAATAAATCTGGCAATTCATCCACTTTGTTCTCTGTCCTGCCAAAAGTAATTACCAGTACCTTGTAGTGTACTCCTAGGGGAGGGTGGGAAGAAAGTAAGGATGAATAAACAGAAAAGTCTTGGCTCAAAACCTACTATATTGACCTACATACATTTGGTTAGATCCAGAGTGATGTTTTGTAAGTTTCAATTGCTGTTAAGATGTCTCCCTTTTTTTAGTTTACAGAACTTGTGTTAACTAATCTATGGCTACTTAAAATCTATAACAAAAAATGAGTGATCAAATAAAGTGCCTATTTCTACTTAAATTTATCTTCAATGATAGCCATGCTAAGAACTCATTTCAGTGGTTTTCTGCTGTCAGACATGGACCTAGTCTAGTGCTCACCTTGCCCAAATGGATGCTCAGCAGTAGTTTTCCTGATATTATTAATTTCCACTCTGTGATATATCAGATGCCCCTTTCTTCTCATCCCATTTATATTCTGGCAGATGGGTACACCAACAGCATCGTTCATTCTCATACGCACACAGCACCAAAGCAATTACTGCTACAATCAGGTATATTATTCATGGTGCTATGAAAAGTTCCTATTCTGTTAGAGAGGTAATGATTACTTGAAAAGACTAATATTTAAGATGTTAACAGATTGCCTGATAGAAATCCCGATTAAAGGCTGAATGCTAGATCCACATTTGGTACTTGTCAGCATAGCTCTACTTAAATCAATAACCCAGGGAGGACTCTAACACACCTGAGTAAGAAGTGCAGCCCCTTAAAGGCAGACTCTTTGATGTCGGATCATCTGAGAAACTTGCATGAGTTTTCAGTTGCCTCTAGCAATGCAGCTAAATCCCCCAAAATAGCAGCTTCTGATTTTTTTTAAAAAAACTTTTTTACCAAAAATGAACCTGAATTACACAGCTGAAATCTGGACATAGAGGCAATGGTTCCAGAATAACTGGTTCTTTGAATACAGTGTTTTGTTTTGGGTAAGTTTTAAGGAAAAGAGGAAATAGATCATTGAATTTTAGGAAATATCTTATCTCAAAGATCAGCCAGATTTTGGGTACCCAGCCTCGGTCTTTTCTACTTCTGTGTCTGTATCATAACACTGAAAATCTAGAGGGATCGGAACCATACCCTGACTGTGACCACGAGTTGCAGTAGGATCCCCTGAGGTGTCTGGATCTGATAGTGCTGGATGCCAGATTCTTAAAGGATTGTATTTGAATTCTTAGTGAGCTATATTCATAGCTTTATTTTTGGCTGGTATGTTCTGATATGGCAATAGATGACAATGTAATGGAGAGTGAGACAGAGTCTCAACTTTGCTATATTTGTTTCTGAATTGTAAGTATCTTAAAATTTCAGAACCATAAGGCAAGACAAGTATTTCTTGAACAAAAGATAGCATTATTTCTTTGTTTCAAGTCAGGATTAAATTATAATTCCAATGAATGCTTGATCTACACCAATTCTTTTTACCTGCCATCTTTCACTATTTTTTTCCAAGAAGCTATTGACATAGAATGGACGTTGTTTACCAGAATTATTTAGAGATCTAGACTTAGAAAGATGTGTATCTGCATTTATGTGAAAGAGAGAAAAAGACTCCCTTACCAATTTTAAGCAGAAACATTTTCAAAGTTGACCGTGTTCCTTCCTGCTATAGTGAATTCAAGAGGAAGTGTTTGAATTTTCCATTTTTCCTTCTTTTCCTCTGATGATGGGGAATTGAAGAGACATAAATCATTTTTGTGTACTTTTATGCACCTTATTGGTCAATGCTAAGAGAGTTTCAGACAACATAAATCATTTTTTGAGTATTGATACTGTTCATTTTTGCAAGTCCAGAATTTTGTACAAGTTTTACTTGGTGACCTTCAAGCAAATGTGATGTAGCAAACATTGTTCCTTCATGCAGGAAATATAAATAAATATCCATTCAGGTCCTGGAGATACAAATATTTTAAAACACTGAATTGGACTACTCATGAGGAAACTTATGTATATGTTGATAGAGATAAGAACATGGAGATATTTGTTTGCCTCTCGCTTTCCAAAGTACTGTGGTTTAGTCAATATATGCTGGACATTTCCATGATTTGGAAGCAGCCGAAATGAAAGAAAAAAATTCTTTCGTGCAGAACTCTTCACAAGGCTATGTTGCAAATCTGCTTTTCAGTTACCTTCTTGCCACGGTCCATGTTCAGCGAGACAGGAGAACCATAGACACCAATATGATGCTAGTTCTGATTCCCACTTTTATAGCAAGCAAGCGTCCTTATATATCACCAGAAGGAAAAGGCATGTGTCCATGTGCTAAGCACAGAATATGATTGGTTAACATGAGCTGTCCACGTGCCAGTCCTTCTCTCTCATTGGTTCCCATAGTTTTGTTTCTTCAGTGGAAAATCCTGTTCTATCCTGTTCTAACCACAGCTTGGCAGTTGCTTCTCAGGGTTCCTCATAGAGCAATGACTGGAGGTAACCCCATCTATTCTTCTTTACTGTAGAGCTTCATACTCCTTTAAGATAGCTAGGGTCCCAACACCTGCTAATTCATTGCAACTCTTGAATACTTAGAAACTGAGATTATTAATCTTTCACACCAATAAGAAACAGTGTGCACCACTGAACTACTGTGCTTATGGACCGTGAAGGAGACTATTATTTTTCTTCCCTTATATTTATTCTTTAAAATGTTCATATGTGAAGATGGCTGACACTGACACTACTGAACTTCTAAACTGTCTGTTTTGCACCAAACTTTGATCGTGATGCAGCAACCCCACTATGCAGGTATTGAAGAAGACTTCTTCACTTCCTAGGTGGTCTCATAGCTTAATTAGTCTACTGGTCTTATTTAGCTTCCAGGGAACTGAGAGCAAACTTCATCCACAGGAAAAAACATGTAGGAAGTAACTGAATGGCCACTAGCCAGGGAGATCTAAAGAGCTATAGAGCTCCTGAGTGTAGAGCTATAGAGCTCCTGAGTGTAATTTACAGAAGACAATTCCCAGTGGTTTATACTGAAATTCTTTGTTTAACCCAAATTATTACTGAAATCACAGATTTTACATAGCTGAATGCTGCTGCAGCTATTATTAACATTATTATTTTAAAACATGAAGGGTGTGACATAGTGCTGTAGAAAGAATGATGAAGCTTTTGCTTAGTCTTTAATCCTATCCTATTTTAGGATAGGAGTGATCTTATTTAGGTACTTTAATGAAATAGGCATATTTTCAACAAGTCTCAGTGGGAGCTGCAGATTACTGTCTGACACTGAAAATATGGTAACTTTTGTATGTGAAATCCATAGAAAAATCAGATCCTCTAAGAAATGATCACTAAATTTCCAATCCTGTATTTCTCTGAGAAACTTGGAGTTATTATGCAAGCAGGAAGTTTGAAAATCAAAGACCAAATACATTTACAAATGTTTCTTGTTCTGGATTTGTTTGCTCTCTCTGCCATGGTTATTCTTGCATAGTTATTCCAGCAACAGCCACCCTGCAGGGTTCCAGTAGGACTTCCGTTCACCACTATTACATTTAAAGCATCGAGTATCTTATGCTGAGGAGAGTGAGGCAGGGTTATGCACAGAGTTTAAATATGAAGAACAAAGACCTAGGAGGAAAAAAAAAAAAAAGGCACATTCAGAAATATGCCTGCTGGAAACTTCCTAAGAAAAGATGCTTAATACTTCACTCAAGGCCACTGAAGAAAAGTGAAAGTAAAAATCTGGTATAAAAATCTGGTATTATACCATGCTGTGCAGTTTAGCTAACATCAGAAAACAGAAAATGAGACTATTACAAGGTGGGCTGGTAGTTCTGGTTACATGTCTTGTGGGGCTATTTCTTCATCAAGAATTTATTTAAGATCTTCCCCATCCCTACTTTTTTTCCTCAGTGTTTTCTGTTCCCACAAGGACTCTTATTAATGCTACTGCAGTTATAAGCCTTTCTTTTCTCATTTGCCTTCCAAAGCTTTGTCTTCTCTAGTCTGCTTGGTATATATCTCGTTACACCTTTGTGTACTGAAATTAAGGAATGATAGATCACAGAAAGCTCATAAAATGCTACATTGCCTGCTTTTCACAAGGCATAATGTGTGGTATATTAATTCAGGAATAACATTAGCTTTGAATGTCAACCTTTACTGTTGTAGGAAAGAGATTTCAACAGGTTATATTTATTATCATTATTCAGAGGAGATTATTTTTTCTTCCCCTTGCCTCTCTTCAAGTTATGGTTCTGTTTCCTAAGTAATAATCAGTTCTTTGCTTCTCTTCAAGAACTTCTAGCACCTCACATTTGAAACATTTACAATAGAGATATGTGAACCTAGGTGGCTAAAATAAACAAGACTATCTACCGTTCTCAGCTGAGAAAACGTTTCCCACTTTCTCACTGCATTACTTTTCATTTCTGAAATGATAACGCACATTCAGGCTCAGAATCTGCAGATTTATTGTAATAAAAAGTGCATCCAGCCCTGAAAACAGCCATTATTTCTAGTGATATTTCCCAAATACCCCCTGGAAACAAATTTGTCAGGAAAGCTTATTTCTGTAGTATTTCCACTTCAATACTGAAGGCCCACAATGCCCCCAAACAAGCATCAGATAAAAGTTTTTTTTTTTCTTTTTGTGAAATAGCTAACAAAAAAACCCTTTGTAGTAAACAAAAATAAGGATATTGTGAAGAGTCTAGACAGAAGGAAAACGGGGAAAAAAGTTAAAAGAAAAAAAGTCAAAAAAGTCTAATTACATCAGTAGCTACTAAAAACAAAGGATCATTTTTTTACATTATTAGACAAAGGCAAGAATAAATTTCCCTAAACTGCTGTTCCAACAGTCGCCTTCATGATGGCTAGTGGAATTAAAAGGAATCAACAGAGTAATAGATTTTAAATCTGAGAAAAATAATTTGAAAATGTAAAATGAAAAAAATGGTGAAAGGACTTGACCTGCCTGTAACTGTCCACTATTTCATTGAAAGAATAGAGGCAGCTCAGGGTAGAAATGCCAAAAGTCACTCCAGAGTAACATGCTTGCATGCTGGGCTCCAAGTAGTCAGTTGATCTTGCTTCCCAAAGCTTTTAGGTTCAGGGGTAAAAATTTTTCTTCACTTGAAAATATTATATGAACATAAACCCAAGCAAAACTTACAACTTTATGGCACTTCTCTTTATAGATTCTCTGTTCATAAAGACACTATGAAACAGAAAATTTCTTTAAGGGACAAGGACAATAAAAGCACATAGATGCAAATCCAAGAAAATCCTACTGCAGCCCTTCTCAAATTTCAGTTATAAAGGAAACATCCTAACAAACCAAACAAGCTCTAATACAAGTTTTCAAGGCTTTTTTTTTTTTTTTCCTGAGTGTTTGAATCTTATTGAGATTATGCTGGAATTCACAAGAGGAGTGTTGTAGAATCAAATTAAATGCAACTTCACCGAGAACCAATTAGCATCATAACAAACGCCCTGTAGAATAAAAAATGCTTTCCATCCTTTTTGGGGTTGTGCATACTCTAAAACATCTACAATACCTGTTCATCTCTGAAGGCTATCCATTATTTTCTAACTCATTTGGTCTCTGTTATTTGAAGAGCTCATCCCATCCCTGGATGGGATGCAACCCAGCCAGGTCTGCCAGCCAACATAGTTCCCCTTACTTCATCCCTATTACTTAGTATATGACCCACTAAAGAAGTGAAGATGTCACCCTTGTATATATATTTAGGAACTAACAAGCCCTACACGAAAGTTTCCAAGGCTGAGATTTTAAAAAGCTGCCACCTATTTTGAAGTAGTTCATTTTTCTTTCTCAAATAGAGAGTTGTGGTCATTAATGTGCTGTGGAAGAGTTTTATGTAGTCAACCAGTTCTCATATTAGACATTGTCACAGAAGCAAAGGAACACTTTATCTAGATCTTTAGCGAGAGCAAAGTGATTGCCATCAACTATTAAAGCCAGCTCTTCGCTGGCTTTGAAAAGCACTTGAATTAAGAATTGCCAACCTCACTCACCATTCTGAAGAAGAATGAGCTGCTACCATCAGTGAACTGTTCCCTAATTATCTCAAACTCTTTCAGCCATCATGGGAATCCATATAAACCTCAAAAAGAGGTTATGTTTTACATTTACAGACCAAAAAAAAAAAAAAAAAAGGAGAAAAAAGAGAAAATCTAGTCTTTGTCAGGCAAAGAAAGAATTCCTGCAGTTTATGATATCAGCTGGTACTTTAGATGAGTAATAATTAAAGAACAGAAACTTTTAGGAAGAATATTTCCAAATAACATAGGCTCAGAATCATACACATACACAAGACATTTTGTTTTTGTGAGAACTCAGTTTATGTTTTATAGGAAGACATTGAAAATAAATCAAAAAATACAGACACAAACTCCTCGTTATTCAATACCACAAAATCCTTCAGGGAATAAATCACAGCAGACATTTCTTGATCGTGTGCAAATTTGTACAGCAAACCTGTAAACTTGTCATCCATTGTGATAATGAGCCTATTCTCTATTACATACTGAGATGCAGAATTATGATGTTTTCATCAGCTATATTTAATATAAAATTCTCTTTCTACTTTTTCCTCCTTTTCTTTCTCCTTTATATTTGAGACACAGTAAGTAGGACAAGTTTTTAAAAGAGTATAACAAATAATTGTCATTGTTTCTAGCATCTAAATTTGTTGCCCGTCAAAGTGAAAGAATATTGATTATTGAGCTGCAAGTGTTCACTCTTTTACTTTCTCTTTTCAACATATCTTTGACAATATTTCTTTGATAGGCTCCTTCATTGTGTAAATTATTGATAAAGGTTTCCAGGTCCTTTGATCTAAATTTGAAACTTTATGACAACAAGTATTTTCCTGCTTCATCTTATGTTCTTTATAAATATACAGTAATAGCTGTCTGCCTGACACTCAGGAATTATTATTATTTTTAATATGGATTTTTAAGTTAGAAATTCTGGGATAAAAAAATGTATCAACAAAATAGGTTTCCCTGCCCTCCATTTTTTTGAACCTGTTAAGCATAGAGGTTTCTCCATGGCCATGAAACTTACAACTTCATTAAAGAAGTTCATTTTCTCCCTTTGTATCACAAAAAAATCCAGAAGTTGCAGTATCAAGCAGAACAACCAGGAGGAGTGGCACATTAAAATCAATTTAACATGCAATTCCATAAAGATCAGTACATCATCACAGGGAAAGGAAATCAGAATTCCCATAGTTTCATGTTGTCATTTATTTTTTTTTGAATATATTTAGACTCTTTCTCTCCTATTCCCTCATCGAAGTCTCTCATTTCAAACTATTTGAAATAGTGATGGATACCTATGCCAGACAGGTATGAATATCATATCTCAAATAAATATGTTTTGCTCATGAAAAAAAGTTTGATTGTAAAGAAACAGTTTAATTGCTTAATAAAAGTGTTTTTTTTTCCTCTTCTCAAAAAACTCATTAAAAATATTCTTGTTCTACACAGCAGATGAAAAAACATATTTGAATGCAAGTAGTCAGGTGAGAAAGCCTGTCAGTAACTAGAAGGGAAATTTTGGAGATTTTTTTTTATCATTTTCAAATCTCCAGCCAAGGTCTGTCTAGAAATCAAAGCTTTTAAACTGCACATCATACAATTTCTTAAAACTTCTACATCCTATATGTTATATAATGCTATAAAAGGTAAGGATATTGCAGCAGTAACCATCTTTTGTAGCTGGTAACCATCCTTTTCAGCTGGTAACCATCTTTTCAAAAGCTCTCAGTTGACTTGTTTTGAAGAGGTTGCTGAGGTCCCTTTATGAGTTCCCATCAGTGTAAATCTCAGCACAAAGTGAATCAAACTTTGCAGGTCTGCTTGCCTCCAAGGGATTTCTGCATACAAAATAACCTAAGAGAAAACAAATGAAAGCCCCACAAGCAATGAAGCCCTCTGAAGTGGCGAAAGGCAGATAGAGACAGTGCAATTGCTGATCCACTTCCATCTCAAAAGGCCAATTCAGGGTACAAGGGTGATGTTAAGTTTATTATTCCAGTGGGACATGGACAGGCTGGAGAATTGGGCAGAGAGTAATCTCATGAGGTTCAACGAGGACAAATGCAGGGTCCTGCACGTGGGGAGGAATAACCCCAGGCACCAGTACAGATTAGGGCTCGACCTGATGGAAAGCAGCTCCGCAGACAGGGATCTGGGAGTCCAGATGGACACCAAGTTAACTATGAGTCACCAGTGTGCCCTCGTGGCCAAGAAGGCCAATGGGATCCTGGCCTGCATCAGGAGGAGTGTTGCCAGCAGATCAAGAGAGCTGATTTGGCCCCTCTACTCCACTCTGGTGAGGCCGCACCTAGAGTACTGTGTGCAGTTCTGAGCTCCCCTGTACAAAAGGGGCGTGGAGCTTCTAGAGAGGGTCCAGCAGAGAGCGAAAAAGATGACTAAGGGACTGGAACATCTCTCATATGAGGAGAGACTGAGTGAATTGGGACTGTTCAGCTCGGAGAAGAGAAGGCTTAAAGGGGATCTTATTAACATATATAAATACATGAAGGGAGACTGTAAGGAAGAGGGAGGCAAAGCCTTTTTTCAGTGGTGGCCAGTGATAGGACAAGGGGTATTAGGTGCAAGCTGAAACACAAGAGGTTCCATCTGCAGGTGAGGAGGTCCTTTCCAACCTTGATAATTCTGTGATTCTATGATTTTAAAGAATTCTAAAGATCGAGGTTTTAGTCTAAAAATAGACCACTCCTAGAATCATATAATCATAGAATGCTTAAGATTGGAAGGGACCTCACAGGTCATCTAGTACAACCCCCCTGCACATGCAGGGTCACCTAGAGCACGTGGATCAGGGCTGCATCCAAGCGGGTTTTAAAGATCTCCAAAGAAGGAGACTCCACAACCTCTCTGGGCAGCCTGTTCCAG
>JAUBOD010000313.1:168013-178127 GCA_032353885.1 Nothura maculosa
CAGCTCCACATCCCTCTTGTACTGGGGAGCCCAGAACTGGACACAGTACTCCAGGTGTGGCCTCACCAGGGCTGTGTTTAGGGGGACGATCACCTCCCTTGACTTGCTGGAGATGCTCTTCTTAATGCACCCGAGGATCCCATTGGCCTTCCTGGCCACCCGGGCACACTGCTGTCTCATGGTCAACTTGTCGTCCACCATGACACCCTGACACACACCCAGGTCCCTCTCACCAGCAGGTCAACCCCCAATCTGTACGGGTGTCCAGGGTTAGTCCTCCCCACATGCAGGAGCCTGCACTTGCCTTTGTTGAACTTCATGAGATTTCTAACTGCCTAGTCGTCCAGTCTGTCCAGGTCCCTCTGGATGGCAGCACAGCCCTCAGGGCTGTCAGCTACTCCTCCTTCCATCCCTTCATCCAGGTCGTTAATGAATAAATTGAAGAGGACCGGACTGAGGACTGACCCCTGGGGGACACCGATAAGTACAGGTCTCTAACTAGACTCCGTGCCACTGAGTACCACTCTCTGCGCCCTGCCATCTATCCAATTCCTAATCCACCTCCCCATCCACTCCTCTATCCCACACCTTTGTAGCTTGCCCAGGAGAATGCTGTGAGGGACAGTGTCAAAAGCGTTGCTCAAGTCCAGATAGACCACATGCACTGCTCTGCCCTCATCTATCCAGCTAGTCACTCCTTCATAGAAGGCGATCAGGTTTGTCAAGCAGGATTTCCCCTTGGTGAATCCATGCTGGCTACTCCTGAGCACTTTCTTCTCCTCCATGTGTCTGGAGACAGCAGCCAGGATGAGCTGCTCCATCACTTTTCCGGGGATGGAGGTGAGGCTCACCGGCCTGTAGTTGCTCGGGTCCTCCTTCTTGCCTTTTTTGAAGACCGGAGTGACGTTGGCTTTCTTCCAGTCCTCCGGCACCTCCCCCGTCCTCCAGGACCTTCCAAAGATGATGGCGAGCGGCTTGGCTATGACATCTGCCAGTTCCCTCAGCCCTCTGGGGTGAATCCCATCAGGGCCCATGGATTTGTAGGTGTAGAGTTTTGGACTAACATAACACAGAGAGCTGTACGTTGAGATAGAGGTAAAAGGAGAAAATGTCTCAGAAATATGCAGACATTGCTTTTAATTCACATTATACTATAGTATATAAAAAAGACTTTATTTATAGCACCAGTAAAACAAATTCATATTCAAAAAAAGGAAAATGTTAAAATCTTAATATGCTTCCAAAAGCTTATTAGAACAATGGAGATTCATTTAGAATATTAAATGCATTAGGCTCTGAAAAACGTTTGCTTTCTTTAAATTTTTGCTAAAGAGAAACTATGAAACAAATATCAAAGAGTGCAAAGTATTCTTATTAAATGTTAAACTAGATTAGGAAGAGGATACTCCATTCATCTAATTTATAATGCTTAAATTACAGATGTGTTCAATTGAGCTAATGGTCCCCCTGAGAACAATGGAAAAAAGACACTCTTCTGAAGTGTCGCCCATCTGTTCTAGGGGAGACCTTTACCGTTATGTAGCACTGCTCTTCAGTTCCACATTTTGGGCATTTATTGGTAACAAGGCTGAAAATAGCAGCTCTGTGTTTCTTTAAACTAAGGTTTATTAGCACTTTAGAATGTCTTAAGTAAGACATACGCATTTGTGTCACCAGAATACTTTGATTGCCCTTGGAAAACATGAGCTTTTTTACTCTAGACTATCTCAGTTTACCACGACAGATTGGTTGATCATTCCTCTAATGAGCCAAATGATTTTGCACATTCTTTCAGGGCCGCACTCATTAGTTATGCTTATGTTAGCATCTTGACTTATGCTTCAGAATCTTAGAAGGCTTAGAAGAATAGGTGCTTTTGAGCACCTATTAGACACCAGCTCTAACTCAATTATAAAAGATGAAGGATCCTGCCAGTATCCTAGTTTCTGCATTTAAGTTCCTGTACATGCATTTATCTCTAGTACTGTGTTTCATTGATGACAATGAGAAAAAAAAGTAAGAAATTATTCTATCAATATCATAAACTCTTTAAATCCTTCCTGAGATATACAAACTCTCAGAGATAAATGATCTGCAGAAAAAAAAAATCTGTGGTTTTGCCTCCAAAATTACAAATAAACTGCAGAGATGGTAATTGATTATAACATTGTGATGCTTGTACACTGTGATGACTTGGTTCTGAGTCTCTGAGATGCCCAATTTTTATTTCAAAAAGACTGACAACTTGCTGGGATGGTTCTGAATGGAAGTAAGTTTGTAGCAAATTAAGGCTGATATATCATTTACTGCCCAAATTAAGAGCACCAGTAAATCCTAGTTAATCATTACTATTAGAGCGCTCTAGATTTTGAAAGATCAAAAACAAAATACCCACACACAACAAAAACCTTAACCAGCACGAATTTGCACTATTTTTTTTTCCCAGAGTCCTTGTCTTCTCCCAGTTAAAAGTTCTTAACATATATTTTATAGATCTATATAGACTAAAATACTACTCTTCATCTCCATGCCCTTTTCTGAACGAGGAAATATGTGTAAATATCACAAACAAGTTTCATTTTTTTTTAGAAATTTTAATTCAGCATGAATTAAAGTAGATCACAAAATCACAGAATTACATAAGGGTAAAGGTTGGAAGGGACCTCTAGAGTTCATCCAGTCCAATCCCCCTGCTTGAGCAGGGACACCTGGAGCACGTGGCACAGGGTGGCATCCAAGCAGGTTTCAAAGATTCCAAAGAAGAAAATTCCACAACCTCCATAAGATGTCTGTACCAGGGCTCTGGCACCCTCACAGGAAAGTAGTCCTTCCCTATAATGGAGATGGAACTTATGTGTTTCAACTTAAACTTATTACCCCTTGTCCTATCACTGGGCACCACTGAGAAGAGCTTGGCCCCTTCCCTTCTTTCCCCCTTCAGGTACTTAGACATATTAATCAGATCCCCTCTCAGTCTTATCTTCTACAGAGAAAACAGACCCAACTCACTCTCCTCATATGATTGATGTTTTATTCCTTTCATCATCTTGATTGCCCTCCGCTGGATCCTCTCTAGAAGTTCCATGTCCCTCTTGTTCTGGAGAGCCCATAACTGCATGCAACATTCTAGGTGGGGCCTCGCCAGAGCTGAGTAGAGGGACAAGATCCCCTCCGTTGACCTACTGGCAACACTCCTCCTGATGCAGGCCAGGATATCATGGGTCTTCTTGGCAATGAGGGCACTCTGCTGGCTCATGGTTAACTTGCTGTCAACCAGGACTCTGACGTCCCTCTCTGTGGAGCTGCTTTCCAGCAGGTCAATCCTTGGAAATTTTAGATGATAACTGGAAACATTACTGTTACAAATGATTAGGCCACAGAATATTAAATTTTGTCCCCTTATTTTTCCCTGACCTTCTTTCACTTCTTTACTTCTGCACAGTTTCCTCTGCCAAAGTCGTAGGCATTTGTCATTTTTAAAACCCACTAGGTGTAAGATAAGCAACTAATCATTTTTTCCTATCTTTTAAATATTCTCCTTCTTCTTCTTCCTAAGATGAATATTCACAACCTTCAATTTTGTGAGTGGTCATGCAAACATCTTTCAGTGCAATAAATGATTTTGTTCCTCAAAATCTTGGCTCTTAGAAATATCACTTCATTTGTGGCCTACCCAAACTCAAGAAATTCTCCAAATTAAATGCTAGGTAAATTTTGTTAAAATTAAGTCAACCACTTGCAGATCACAGAAAATATGCATTTGGATCAAAGGCAGATATAGTAATCAATTATCTGAAAGGATGTTGCTGTAAAGCACAAACCCCAGCAGAACATTTAGATGAATGCCAGAGATATCAAACTCTCACCCTTGCTAAAGCAGTAACATGCACTGCAGGTCCACACAGACAGCCTTTATTATTATTACCACCACAACTCAAAATGAGGCTAGGCCACATAAGATGAATAGTTACCAAATCTGAATGAGAATGATTCCCACCATTTACAGCTTTAACTCCCCTATCCATTTCATTCCATTTCATTTCATTTCATTTTATTTCATTTCATTTCA
The DNA here is from genome assembly GCA_032353885.1 of Nothura maculosa. Classification (NCBI taxonomy): domain Eukaryota; kingdom Metazoa; phylum Chordata; class Aves; order Tinamiformes; family Tinamidae; genus Nothura; species Nothura maculosa. The sequence goes on from JAUBOD010000313.1 coordinate 172,083, forward strand.
TTTTATTTCATTTCATTTCCTTCAGATACTTTAGTTTGGTAGAGCCACCACAGTAGCCAGGGCAACAATATCTCTCCATTCCTACACTTTCATCCAGAAAGCAACAAACTTGTCCTTCCTCATCAGAGTCTCCTGAGACCCTTAGTGAACTCTTTTCATTATCTTCCATTTTCTCGAGATTTTTAAGCCTACTCTAAAACTAAAATATATTAAGCAGATAGAGCAATGCTGGAAATTTCACAAAAAAAATAACCCCAATTGGGGGAAATATTGGGGGGAAAAAAAGACATGTGGGAAGATTTTTCCATCTCTAAGGCATTTGGAGCCACATCATTCCTGTGAAAACACTAGCAAATCCTGTTCTAAGCTGTCATTAAATTAGACCCAGCTATGAGGACAGAAAAGCAGTGGCAACACATAAATCCCAAAAGAAAACTGCTACTACCTGTAGTACCATATATTATAAATTTGTGAGTTATATATCTCATTTCTCTGCAACACACTCATATGCAGCCAGCAAAGTGTGCATGTTGAGATGAGAATGTGCTTTATGTCACCAACATAACATTCATCATGTGTTTTCTTAAGGACAGTCAGTAAAATACAATTTTTTTATACAAAGGGGCTGAGCCAATTCAATCAATGGTTATGCTGACACATACCATAAAACTTGTCCAATGACATATATGCTTCCCTTTGTGCAATAAACTATCTTTTATGACATTATTATCATTCGTATGCACTAGGAGGGCAAGAAACAAAAATGATGGCAAAGAAGTGCAGGAGTCAACATTTTCTTTAATAAAGTATAAATGCACTTAATCTTACTAGGTCAGCACCTAGCACCTCCCCAAAGTACTGATGCAATAAATTACTTGTCTTCTTTCCGACAGAATTTACTGAGAATAAATCAGTGTCATAAATTATCTGATTGCATTCAAAGTCTATATTGTAATTACACTATTCTCACCAGATTTCATGTCCATCAATGCCTAAAATGCTTGTTCATGTTCTTCCTCCAAAATCAGAATGTCATTTTTCAATCTCTTCATACTTTTCGTCCCTGTTTTGTCATTCTCTAGTTACACAGTTACACAGTAGTCCCTAAACAGCATACTTCTGTGAGCCCTTAAAGAACACTCTTACCAAAGAAACATATAAAACATTTTTGCATGAATAAAGACATTTATGCCCTATTCTCAAAATCTCTAGTATTGCAGATGCAAATAAACACATGAAAATTTGATAAATCACTGATTATTGATTACAATAATCACTTATTGATTACACTTACTGATTACATTTATTTATTTGATAAATCAATACTTGTTTTGACGATACTTGTGTCATTCCTAAGGTTTTTTCCTTCTCCTGTATTACAACAGACCAGTGTTCAAGACAGCAAAGAGATGATTATAATATAAATAAAAAGTTTATTATTCAAAAACCAATAAAAATATTTTTGTTTTGAGTAGTCTACCTTTATGCATTTCTTACAGTCTTGATAAACCTAATTCTGAAAACTACTACCAGCATGAATTGTAAACTCTGGAGTACAATAAATCATGAGTGTAACAGTGGTTTCACAGCTTGAGCATGAAAAAATATGTCAACTAGATAATATAAGTAAATTGTAAATAGTGCCAGACGCAACAAAGATCCCTGCAGAATAATAGTTATCATTTTAAAGGGCAGAGATGCATTATTTCTGCTGGAGGCAGAAACATGAAAGTGATCTGTCAATATAAAAAACAAATAAGAAATATTGTTATTTTTCTCCTTTCTATCAAAAGCTGTTTGAAACAATTGCCACAGGACTAGTGACAAATAGTCCTGCAGGGAGATGTCAGCATTGGGTTTTGAACCTGAGACCTCTTGTTCTGAAAATATGATGTTTTAATTTTTGAAATTAAAAAGTCTGTAGGCAAAAACATGTGTCTTTACATACACTTAGAGTGAGCAACTTTACAACTTGGAATGCTTTTGTAAAATAAGAGACCCAATGGGATAATCCATTGAGCTTGGGACACAGACACCAAATAACTGGCTTTCATTATATCCAGCACTGAAAAAGAGCAATATGTGCATATCTGCAAAGGGTAGTTCCTAGCAATCATACCTGGGTGAGGGAAGGTCTGAATAAAAGAAGGAACTGAGAGCTGGTAACTAAACGGAAAATATTCTCCTCTGGGATGCTTTTACATCACCTGATGTAGCAGGACACCATGAAATGCAAGATGTGTGTGTATTCATGTATGGAAAATTTTGCCACCCAGGCAAAATTGTACAGGCTCATATGCTGAAAACCTGTAAGGATCCACTCTGTGCCAGCTGGCACCATTCCCACTAGCTAGGGCAGTAGGTCAGCAAGAAAACTAGTCTGATGGAAGGAACTTAAACAATAACACTAGCAAAACTTTTTTTTTTTAAATTATTGTAAATCTCCCTGCCTATATTACTAAATATTAAGAATATTTTCATTTCATTTGCAGTATCAAAAAATCTCCATTAATTCTGGCAGTCTTTTGTGGCCTAGACTTCCAAAACTGTTGTTCTCCAAGCAAAATAAAGATATATGCAATATGAAAAATAAAAAAAGATGTAGAAAAGATCTAACAAATGTAATAGACAGAAAATGCAATTAATATGGTTAATATTAGTTAATGGTTAATATTAATATACAGCTGAAATGTTCCTCTTAGCAGACCATGTAAACGATGTAACTGCAAAATTATCAGTTTGAAAACCTGTGCCAGGGAGTATTTTATATACATACAAATAAATAAAATATATAAAGACAGATTGTTGAAGCTACTGGATGATGTATGCTAAAATATTCATACATTAATTAAGCATAATTAGCATTTAAAAATAGGCATGATTTGGATGTTGATTAATTCTTGCTTCCCTTATCTTACAAGAACATATGTGGCACGTCTAACAGCAAAAGATGTTACATTGAAATGTCCTTTGGAATGAAATACAAAAAAAGTCATAGAACCATGCTCAAAGATGTTTCCTAAATATGTTGTCCATAATGAGATCTCAAAAATTGTTATATTCTGAATAATGATAAATGTATATGGAAAAGCACAGGAACTCCAGGCTTTAAGGAATCAAAGGAAAACCTGTCTGTTCAGTTCCAAATACTGTCCTTCTAGGTGTACCTTATACAGTTTTCATCTTATCTCTTTCTTTAAAAGTCATTTCTATTGTTGCCCTTTGCATTGTCTGTCACAATGGTATAATGTTCACTAGGACATCAAAATTCATGAAGCATTTACACTTTCTCTGAAAAAACGAAAAAGCTGAAATTAATGGCTTTCCTTGAATATTATCTTGTACTTTCTCAGGCCACATTTTGAAAGACGTTTCAAAAATTGAAAAAAACTGAAACTGTGATCTGTGCACAAAGTAAATCACTATGAAGCTTCCATGCTTATCACTGTTCACTTAAAAAAACAACAAATGGGGGCCAATAATATTATAAAGCAAATCCCCTTACCTTTCTGAGGGAGGGAAGGAGGGAGGAAAAGAAGGAGGGAGGAAAAGAAGGAGGGAAGGAATTTATCGTGGTAGTTTAGGCTAGGATAAAAATAATGTCAGTGCTAAATGAAACATCTGTCTTTTCTGCTCTCTTATAATGCTCTTTTCTTATCAGCCAGAGTTTCAAATGAATTGCAGCTGGATACCAACGGGAGCTGAAAAAGTGATTTCTGAAAAACCAATAGGGAAAGACCGTTAAAAGTACCACTGAACAAGCAGAAGATGTGAAGATAATAATGGTCTTTCTGAAATAATTTATTACAGAATACTTAGGAAAGTTAATGTAAGGGAATACAAAATTACTACAATTGAACAAACTGGTGATCCAAAAAATGTGGCATTTTCTCCCAGACAGTAATGATAAACAAGGAGTTGGAAGCATTATTCTTTTTTCTTGACCAAGGCTTGTCAGACCTTACAAGAATCACCTTATAAAACAGTTTTTCATGTACTGCTCTTCAATTCAAAGAGATAATATACAGTAAAAAGGAGAAATAAAGAGGAACTGCTTTATCTCTAGATTTTCCATTAAACAGATGAGACAAAGACCTAAATCAATAGGCTGGACTGATAATGTAAACTGAAAATATTTATGCCATCAAGTGAAGAATTGCAGTATTATAATTAAGCAATAGAACATTTTCCATAGATAAATACAGAGTGCTAATTTGGTATCTTCTGCAACAAAACAGTTCGGCATATGCATATTGATATTGACAAAAGAACATGTAAGACAAAAGAACTAAAGCCACAAATTTTACACATCTGATGTAAAGCTCCTGATCTTCATTAGGTGTAATGATCACTTTATAAACTTTGTATCCAGTAAAGATCCCAGGCTGAGCATATAGCAGCTGTCACAATGCCAAGAACACTCATTGCTGAAGCAAATCACAGCCCTTCTTCATGAGCAAGCCAAGCCAATGCAAGGGACATACACAAAGCTCTTCACCTTTGTCAACAACCTTGTGATCCTATTAAAAACTGTTAAAAACTAAACGATAAAATGAGATCCTTGTAACTAGAGTATTTCATTCTGTAACATATAGAAACATAAACATTGCTCTGTACAACATATCAAAATATGAACTATTAAATAATAAACTAATAATCAAAACCAGGTATTTTGGGGAGAGAATAATAGTAATGTTATTTGAAGTGTGAAAAAAAATTTTAGACTCTCAGGCCTGGGCATTTTGACTGAAAGAAAACACTCTGGCGCTAAAAAAGTACTGCACAAACACTATATATATACACATGAATGTAACTGATAAAGGGAACCCCATAAGTAAACCAAGCTGAGATTGTTCAAAACCAGAATATTCTCCTTCTAGTTTACATTTCAGTGGCTTGATTTTATATAGTAAAACTCAGATTTATTTCACTGAATCTTAAAGAAAGAAATTTTCTATATTTTACCTGTAAATATGCATATCAAATGGTAAATTCACATTCCATAGTGCGGTTAAGTAGTTAAGTTTGTAACTTAGTTCAACAGAAATTCATTTTAAAAGAAAATCATAAAATACATGCCCAGGAGAAATATTTCCCCCTGCCTATGAAAGAAATATGGTACTTGAGGAAATATTAGATAAATACATACCTGAAGCTCAGATTTTATCCAAGCTGAAGATATGTATTTAGCACATACTGTCTGATTTTACAGCAATTTAGCATTCCATACGAGTCAGATTTGTGTTGCAAATATATATCAAATTTTTGAAGGATTTGTTTTATAGCTATTAATAGGAAGGAAAACAAATACTTTATTATAGAACAAAATTCTGCAAAATCATGCTATTCCACATAAACGCTGCCTGGTAGACTATCCCAAATCCTATCATTAACATTTCCATTTATCTACTCATTTAAGTATTTAAACATAAGACTCAGAAAATCTTAGTGGAAAGTGTTAAAATGAAATACATTAAATATATTATTTTACTTTTCAACCCACAAGAATAACCCTGGAATGGCAACACAATTTTAATACAGGTGAACATTTGTTGAAGACACTGATAAGAGCTTGCCAAATAAAATCCAATGCAAAACCATGCTAATATGTACAGTCTGGCTTACATATTAGCTGCAGTTCAGGTTTACTATTTCCATTACTAGCAAAAGTCTAGGATTCACAGCTGACTTTAAAAAGTCTCTGTTAGTGCACTGTTAGTGCAAATCACATAGGGATCTGCTACTACCTACTTCTCATCCTCCATGTTGACTAAGCAAACTGGGCCTGTTTAGCCTGGAGAAGAGAAGAATGGAAGAGGATCTGATCAATATGTATAAATACTTGAAAGGTGAATGTAGGGAGGATGGGGCCAAACTCTTCTCGGTGGTGGCCAGTGAAAAATCAAGGGGTAATGGGCACAAATTGAAACACAGGAAGTCTTGTATCCATGTGAGGAAGGATTTCTCTACTGTGAAGGTGACAGAGCCCTGGAACAGGCTGCCCAGGGAGGTTGTGGAGTCTCCTTCTCTGGAGGTCTTCCAAAC
>JAUBOD010000313.1:195189-226076 GCA_032353885.1 Nothura maculosa
CCCAGCCTGTCCTTCCTAAAGAGCACATAGCCCTCCATGACAGCGCTCCAGTCATTAGAGCTATCCCACCACGTTTCCGTGAGTCCTATGAGATCGTAGTGCTGGGACCGAGCACAGATCTCCAGTTCATCTTGCTTATTCCCCATGCTTCGCACATTGGTATATAAGCATTTTAGGGAGGTAGGGAGTTTCCACACACTACATGTACCAACAGGAGATGATGTACACATTTCTTCCATAAGTTTCACAAGTTGCTTGTTACCAAAACAGAGCATGGCAGTGGAGATTCAGGGACCTTGGATGTAACATGCTGACTAGAGATGCAACACTGGGAGAATTTAGGTACCCAACTCTTTTAAAGTCCCTAGGGAAGAAAGTAAAAATTTTCAAAATCTTATAACCTATATAAAGTTTGGATAAACTTTCACAGCCAGCTGAAACCCTTTAACTAACTTGATTGCTTTGTTCCCTCTTTACCGTATTTCATATACCTATTCCACAGGATACAAGATTCCCGTGGGAGACATATAACCAAAAAGTATTTGGGCTCTTTTTGTTTGTCACAGATTTTTTTTTATTGTTATCATAGAATCATAGACGGCTTAAGGTTGGAAGGGACCTCAGAGGTCATTTATAATTTCCTGTAAATCCCCTATGGAAGCAAACAGGTCTATTGATCTTCATAATACTTTCTACTTATTTCTTGAAATAATGGCAGGATATGAGCATGAAGTCAGCCTCTTTTCAGTGGGGGCCAGCTAGAGGACTAGAGGAAATTGCCACAAACTGAAGCACCAAAAGTTCCACAGGAACTAAAGAAAAAAAAACTTCTTAACAGTGAGGGTGACAGGGCCTTAGAACAGGCTGCCCAAAGAGGCTGTGGAGCCTCCTTCTCTGGCAATCTTTAAAACCTGCTTGCAACCCTGTGCCACATGATCTAAGTGATCCTGTGTGTGCAGGGATGTTGGACTACATGGAGGTCCCTTCCAACCTTAAGCATTCTATGCTTCTATATCTTTGATTTCACAGGAAAAAAAACACCAAAAAAACAACAAAAAAAGCCTGATTATGCTTCTCCATGTAATGATCTAAAATATGGCATACTCAATGAAAATATTAAGCATCTTTTCAATACACAAGATGTCCGAAACAACATTTTACTCCTATCTTTCAAATACAGGAGAATTATTTTCATTTGCTCTCCCTTCATATTGCTATATACAATACTTGAGCATTTTACATAGAAACCATCAGACAAAAACTGACAAGGCAACATGTTGGTGTTTCAAAACCACTGAAGTGTGCCATCCATCATATTACAGAATGAAGAATTCAATTTACTAATAGAAAAAGAGTGCAAATGGAAGACATAGTCCTGCTTCAATAAAATGAACTTCATGTAAACAAAATCTTAATTCATTGATTTCATTTACTGCTTAGCAGAATACAAAGTTGGGTCTTTTTATTTGCCTCCCTTTTTCTCCTTCTTAATCAAGAAAAAAAGCATAGAGATAAGAAAAAGGTGAGGATAAGTACTTTAGGATTACCTACCACCTGTCCACCTTAACTAGTATCAGATATCTGGAAAAGTATGCTAAAAGAAAAAAAAAAGAAAAAGGATACTCATTGTACGGGAACATATTTCTGTTTCTACCTTCAAGAAGATAAAAGTGTTGGAACACCCATAAAAGAAGGAACTTCTGTGGACAGCATGGTCCAGTAAAGAAATTCTTCTTCATATGGAGATGGAACTTCCTATATTTAAATTTGTATTCATTACCCTTTGTTTTGTCACTGGCCACCACCAAAAAGAGTTTGGTCCCATCTCCCATTCATATTCTCTCCTCAGGTATTTATACATATTGATCAGATCCCCTTTCATTCTTCTCTTCTCCAGGCTAAACTGGCCCAGCTCACTTTCCCCATATGCGAGATGCTCCAGTCCCTTAATCATCTTTGTCGCTCTCTGCTGGATCTTCCCTAGGGGCTCCACATCCCTCGTAGACTGGAGAGCCCAGAACTGCACCTGGTACTCTAGGTGTGGCCTCACCAGAGCTGTGTAGAGGAGCAGGATCACCATCCTTGACCTGCAGGCAACATTCCTTCTGATGCACGACAGGATCCCATTCGTCTTCTTAACACTGCTCACTCATGGCTAAATCATATTCCTACGTGTAAGCTTTAAAACAGTTGTATTCTTCCCATGAAAATCCAGGGATGACTATTCTGTACATTTTGGAGAAAGAAGATCTAACACCAGAGCTAGAGAATCACAAATGAACCATTTACTCTGCAGTAACCATTTACTCTCACATACATGTGAACTGTTGGCTTTAAAGGTAAGCTGCAGCTCTCGCTTCAATATTGAAGACATTGAAGTAAACGGATTTATGGTAGGGTCATGTAACACTGAGTTAGGGAAAACAAATTCTCTGTTCAGTTAGGAAGCATAGGGCCAGAACCCATAAGTCAGGATGTCCCAGGTACACTGAGATCTAGGAGATCCCTATTCATCCTATGAACCTCAAAGTCTAGCATTCCTTATTTAATTTTTAATTTGGATGGACACTCAGCTGTTACTTGAAATCAATTTTTGAAAATCAATCAATCTGAATGCATCACCTGACTTCTGTGCCATCTTAAATGTTATCCAGGATATGAAATCTCTTTTTGTTAATAATAAATACTATCATCCTTGATTGAGGTTCTTAAAGTTATACCATCATCCTCAGTAAAGCCTTGTTCAAATCATAAAGGTTAGCAATTTCTCAATTAATTTTTCTGTATATGTTGTTAACAAAGGCGAAGTCACAATATGCATATGTATTTTCTGATGCACAAAATGAACTTTTTTTTCTCTGAAGAAATGCTTCCATTTTCAGACAAGACAGATCTTGGACAATTATCCATCAGATGCACAGGATAGCATTATCTTTATGATCTCTGCCCATTAGAAGACTGTTTCAGGAAAATCCTGTCATGCAGTCCACTTGAGGTTTAAGCTCTTTTCCAGCTGCTCTACATAATGGTCTTTTGTAGTCTCCTAAACAGGACTTCATCTCTCAATCCTTACCAGAAAGCACATTTGTATTAGGAAGGGTATAAGAAGCAGCATGAATTGTTTGAGGAAATTATTTTGTCTTGAATGTTTAAATATTGAGAAAATAAGCTTCTGGATCTAGCTAGCAAAGTCTCATCTTGCAAAGGAAAGAAAAGCAACTGTTTTCATTTGAAAAGATGCCACTAACTTCATGGCTAATGCTATAAATTCCCTATGAATTTTTTAAAAGGCATAATTTCTGTTAGCAAGACAATACATTTTTCTCTCCTCTGCTCATCCTTAAAGACTGCTTTATTATGCCTAGAAAAAAAAAATCCCTCGAACAACCATGCAGCCCTATATTGTACTATGAGTAGACATTAGCATCAGTTTGCTCACCCTCATATCTTGAAACAAAATACTTCCTATTCTCAGGTACATTCCTGTGCATCCTAACCTTTTTATTAAAGTACCTCGAGCTCAGGGATGCCTGTTGCTGAGCCTGTTCCCTGCCTCCTGCTGTCAACAGCTCAATATACCTAATCAGCAGGTGTCCTGTTAAAAGGATAGCATGTCCACAGATAACCGCCACAATCTTCGACATGGACATTCTTGCTATTGCCATTGACCTATATACTGCTTCCAGCCTTTTCTTTTGAACATGTGAAGTTTCAGCCTCTCACTTATGGAACTTCATATACAGCTGCTAAGGCCATCACCCTCAGATGGTTAGGGTGCAACTGAATTTGTACAGCTGTTGTCTAAATTTGTACAGCTGTTGTACAGCTGGCTGTTTTTTTTTTCCTTGACAATAATCTTCTATATAGATATAGAAGATTTTACTCTTCGCATTATTATATTATACCTTAAATGTCATTTGCTGTGAGACTTGAATAACATGCTTACGATTGAATATTTTTGAAGTGTTAAATGAGCTCAATTTGCTACGGAACCCTGTAGATTTATCCGTACTAACTTCTTAGGGACATGTAACTCATAATCTGAGTCTATGATAATTTAACATCTGCTGTTTTCTTATAATGCTCTAGAGTGCCAGCCTATGTACCTTACAATTTGTTTACATTTTTATGTATTGCAGAAGAAGAAAATTGCTGATTTTAATTCAACTGCATGTAAACACAAAATAGCGGTAAACACATCTTTACCAAAGTTAGCTATTATTTATTTTTTTTTTTAAATGGCATTTTTTTGGCTATTTCAAAAATGTGAAGAAGTTTAAAGCCACAAATGAATCACTTGATCCAATGCTTAGCTATTAAACAAACATGCATGTACAGAACAAGATGAGTATTTTTGCTTTTATCAGAGTTCTATTATCACTAATAATTTATGTGATAATATAAGCTATATAACCTTCCTAGATGTTGATATGGGGTGACCTTTTCTTCATGAAGACTTTTTTTCCGCTCCAATAGCTACGCATATTTCCATTAAAAGTTGAATAATTTCATTTGTTTAGCTTTTTTTTTGCTTTTCCCACTTTTTTCTTTTTAAAATGATTTTACCATTAGCTAAAATAAAAAGTATGAAAACAATTCAAACAACCACTCTGAAATTCAATTTATTTGGTTACAAATTCTCAGTAAAGATGCAACTTTGAAAAATATTGTATTTTTGAAGAAATAAATCCTTTTAAATGAAAAGTTGTTCCAAAAAAGCTTAACTAACTGAAGCAAAACTTAGTGTATCTCAAATTAATTTGTTTTGACAGTTTACAAAAACCCTGTTAAATATAAGAGCTTATGTATTTATGGATTTTTCATGGACACACTTCTTGAACAAGTTTCTTTTAAGTAGTAGGGATGTTTCATTTATTGCTAGAGTCTCTCAGATTTTTTCCCCTCTACAAAACAAAAGAAATAATAAAAAAACTGTTCTGTTTCAAAGATGAAATATGACCACAGTAGATATATCCATTGTAAATTATGTGCGTGTTTTATGCACACAGAGAATTACTTTGATTTCAGAAGTTTATGTACATAAAACATCAAACTCTCTATTCAAAAATGAATGCCACTCAGGCTCCTCCACTTTCTAATTTTTTTTGAATATGGGATCTATTCTATTTATATGTTTAACCATCAATTTAATTCCATCTCAGAAATACTGTAAAAATAGTGAAGATATTGGTAAAGGACAGGAAGTTAAACATGCCTAAACAGATTGCACCACTTTGAGGATGGAAAATACAATTCTTTTCTGTAAACAGCCTGCAAAACTTGTTTATACAACAGTCACTGATGCAACTTTTTATGAGACCAATGTGCAAGAATTAACACGTCAGGAACAGCCACATGCCTCTGTGTAGAGCTAATAGGACTGCTCATGGTGCTGCAGCACTTAGTAGCAGCAAGGAGATCAGAATTGAGACCGGTTTGCACTCATCGTGTCTGCCTGCCTTACCCATGTACAGGTCTGCAGCTCTCTGTGAGGGGCTGCCACAGTATATCAGCAAAGTTCCCATCTGGAAACCCTTCTTCTTGACTACCTCTGCTATCTAGTATCTTAATCAAAGGCCAAAGCACTAATGGCTGCTTCCTGCAATAGTTCTTTCCTGTCTATAAGAGATGCAATTTACAAGCTCTTCTTAAGAACATCAAAGAAATCCTTCTATTTGTTTTTACCAAAGGAAAAGGAAGCACTTTACTCTTCACAAACTCATCTTAAATCACAAATACCTTAGAGATATGTAATTATTAGCCCTTGAGATAAGTGAGATATCATGAGGTACCATAATTGTAATACAATTGGATATACCATTGTATAGCTAGTGTATCATCAGGCAGAAAGTTCCAAACCTACGTACAAAGAAATTACTGTTATAATACGCCAGCAGGGAACATCTGTCAAGACTAGTGACCTCACTAATGGGAACCACCTGCCACTAGCTAGGTTATTACATCCCTGTAATTGTTGATTGCTGTAACATTTCTGGCAAATATTCAAAATCTCAAATTGTGATTTAACAAACTGAACTAGAGCCCAAGATTATATATAACACTTTTTTTTTTAATCCAATATACCAATTTTCTCATGAACATCACCAGAAAAATACCAAGGACATTTATTTCTGCTTGATTCTGCAGTCTTCTTTTGAATTCAATGCATTTCTAAAGAAATGTCACTATATTTGCTACAAATAAGAGAAGTGTGGGAAGATAGTAGTCATTAAGTACTGGTGTAAGGACTGTTTAAGAGCCTTAGTTTCCACATTGCGTCTCCATATATGTGTTTCTATTTATTCCCCCTCCCACTTTCTCTTTGTCAGTCAGCCTAAAAAAACTTGCTGAAAAAAATATTTCTAGCAGTAATGTCAAGACTGAGAACTTAATCTGAATATTTTATAAAATATTTGAGTCAGGATCTGGCAGATGTTGTCCTACCTATAGCAAAGTATATAGTTACTGCATAAGTAAAAGCCAGTCCACCCTTAAGACAGACTCAAAATAAGAAAAAAAGTGCAATGAAAGTGCAATTTAGGACATTTATGCCAAATACAGCCCTGAAACTGAAAGTTCTTCTGCAGAGATGACTCACATAGTGCTTTTAAAAGCTCTTGTGTCTTACATTGTTCTCTTAAATACTGTCCCAAAAGGAATTAGCACTTGTACATATCGAGAAAAATGTTAAGAAATAACAAGGAAATAGGAATCATATCAGTATAAACCTATTGACATATCTAGAACATTTATCTGAGGACTGGGACCTCTCTTTTCCTGAATATACCTGATTATTTATGTCTAATCTTTAAATAAATTTCAGCATCACAAGGCCTTAGTTTCCCATAATGCACAGAAAATTCCTCCAAAGGTTATACTACACAATACCATAAGTTACCTTCAGGACATATTTTAAGACTTCCTTATCTCCATGGGGTAACATATTGAATATTTGTATTATATCAAAGACAGGACAAGGCATATGCAAAAACAGAATTGCTTCTTGTTATTTACTCTTCTTTCAAAAACAAAAGTACCATTATTCTATGTCATTTAACTTTCCAGCTGAACAGCTCTTCCTTTCATTTACTGGCATAAAAGAAATGAAAATTGAGTTACCCAGGAAAAGTAAGTTATAAAATCTTATAAAACTTTTAAATCTTATAAACCTTATAAAATCTTTTCATAACAAAATTATAGAATTATTTTTTCTTTTTTTCTTTGCTCTTTTTCAATATAGCAAATCCATTTCCTGTTTCCTTCAGCATATCAGTTAAACTATATCCATTAAAATAACTTTTCTGTCTAACATTTTCTGATCCTTAACTATCCAACTCCAGCTCTCTATTATCCCATTGTAAGATTTTCATTATTAAAGCACAAAGGATATGCAAAATGCATATCAGACAAACATTTCCATTGTTCTCAAAAATGCACAGAAATTTTTAGAGTGCTTTTGTACATACTTGTATGATACTGAAGATAGGGAAGTAAAGAATGGAGAGTCATCCCAGTAGAAAACTGTTAGATGGAGATGTTTGTTGACTTATCCCTGCCTAATTTCATGGTATGCTGAAACCAAGTGAATAAAGCAGAGAGAGTCTTGTCTAGAATATCATCTTATTTTCATTAGTTAGTCTTAGTAATATACAAATTTTATTAATTTTATCTTAGCCCTGTGTGGCTATGTCATCAGTATTTATTTTTCCCCCAAGTTTCTTTCATTTATAATTCTAACCATAGTACTTTAATGGACTTCATCAACATAAGGATTAATAAGTGCCAAAATAACTGTTTGTTATAACCAAAATATATTCTTCCAATATATTTTCTTCTTCTCTTTTTACATCACGATTCTTTACAAGCTACAATGATTTAAAATTCTAAACTTAAAAATGCTAACAGAAGAATTCTCCAATGCATTATGACTCAAATTCAATACAGCAGCATCACTTCCATGGGCTGAGATTCACAGTTCATCACTTGCCTGAGTTCAGAGCCTTGCCATTCTTCTATAAATGAGCACTTTGCAAATGAAGGGAATTACAGACTTTAAATATGACATGTTTGTAGATTCAGTGGGAAGGATCTTAAATTATAATTCATAGATATCTGCATGACAGGTACCGTGGATATAGAGGAGAATCTATGTTAGGACTTAAATTCTCAATTCAAAAAGGTTTTAATCTCATACCTTCTGTGATCTGAGACCTAAATATTGCAGATAATGTTTTATTACAAGTGATGAGGTCTATTCTGGGCTTATTCTGTTCATAAATTTATCACACAAATTATAAACACAATATATTTTTTCTCACTGGCCTACCATGCTATGATTTTTTAAATCTGTCATTTTCTGTCAATCTTCCATTTCCAGCTATAGAATTTGGAAATCTTTTAATTAACTTTTCCTGGGAAACCAATGAAAATATTGCTTTTCTGAGATCTTAGCACATACAAAACATTTTTAACATTCTCACAGCATTGCCAGAGTACTTGCAATTTTTCTTATGTAAATGAAAAAAAAAAAGATGAGATTTGTATTGTTGTGCAAACCTAAAAATATTGTATTCTCATAAAAATCTGGCTATGCTGGCTATATCTGGCATTAACTATGCTAATGAAGTTGATTTCACAACACAGAGAGAAATAAGCTCCTAAAATATTAAAACATTATTTATTTGTTAGTTGAATGACAGTTGAATAATAGTCACAAAATAGTCATAAAAATTCTCTTGACAATTTTTTCAACTCTTCTCACAAAGATTAAGATGCAATCTTTAGGAGATTTAATTGTCAAAATTTAGACTTTTCGAAGTATTATTGAACAGCCTTAAAATTCATAGATAAATAATGAATGCATAGGGGGAAAATTTATATGAGCATAAATATTAGCATTTTAATATATTAAGAGTGCAATTACACTCATAATTTATATTTTGTATAGGATTTTCTGTTGATAAATAGTGCAGTTTTCTCCATTGTTCCATTCCATGACATATAGTAAAAAATATTGGATATATTTAGCTTTAAAAGTGATCCCTCATTGTTATTATTTTAATGGTATTGATTTTTTTTACTTCATTATTTTCCTAATGCATTCATTTTGTTACTTCCCTAAAACACTCCGAACTATGTTCTTCCTTCTCTGTAAGTGAGCAGGTAGCAAGTGAGCCCTAAATCTCATCGTTGAAGATCATTTTGATCTCAGAGAAGAATTTTCATGATCACTTTTAATAAGCAAGGCGCTGAATTCAACCTTCAAATTTGGAGTGTAGATAAACCCTAGTTTAATCAAGTGAAATGAATGAAATTGGTATATTATTAAGAATCACTAAAGAAAGGAGATGAGATTCTAGATGAGACTCCCCCATTGCCTTACTCATTTGTGTTCAGCATATCATGGGTAGCTTTCTCTAAAACCAGGCAGGGATAAGTCTCCACACCTTCAGTATCATAGAGGTACGGATGGAAACACTTAAAAAAATTCTAAAACCAAGAGAAAAAAAAGGTCAAACTAGATCAACCTAGATGAAACAAAAGAAAAAGGTTAATGTAACTTGAAAAGAAGTCTGCAATGTAACCAGGATCAACAGACTTCATGTCTTTGCAACATACATTTCACAGTGTTAAGAATCTTAATATTTGCTAAAAATATAAAGACCTGAACATTTTCCTTTGTGTTTGAATTGAAGTCAATAGAAATAGTCCAGGACAAAGGATTATTCATATTAAGATTACATACAGAGGTGAAAGGTACAGGAACAGAAAAGTACAGAAATGTGCAAAGAATACTAGCAGAGGCGATGTTTTTTGTCTTAGGTTACTTATATTTAGTACTGGATAGCAAAAATGCTATGCAAGACAGTATAAGTAATGAAGGAAATAAAAATACCAGATAATGAGACTGCATATGCTCTAGAAACTTTGGAAAGTATCCTTTACCCTCCCATAAACCAGGTATTACATCTGTGTTCAGGTGTCATGATAGGGACAATGTCTTTCTTTTTCAGTGGCACAGTACATATGAGCTATTTGCATGAAAACAGATCAGCTTATTTAATTGCTTCCTGATATTGTACATGCAGACAGCCTTGAAGTATATAAATGAATTCAAAATATGCTCCTGATTTCAGATAAACTGATCAGCATGCTAGTTACACAAAAGTGCTGGAAATGAGGAAGAAAAAAAATCCTTACCCATCTGAAATTTTACATGTTCCACATTACATCTTCTCACTGCTACAAATAAACTCATACACTACATAACATCAATGTATCTCCAAGATACATATGGTTCCTCTGAAGACAACCTCTACTATAGTGGGTTATTTAAATTTTGATCTGTAGAAACTTCATTGAAATCCTACTGCATCTAAACCAGCCCTTGCAGTACTTTCTGAGACATTTTAGAGAACCTGCAATACCTGTAAAGAGTATACATTATAGACAAAAATCTACTGTTTTATATCAACAGTTTTTATTTGACAGCCTAGGTACCTTAGATGTTTGCTAGTTAGAAAACCTAAAAAAAATTACCTAAGAAAAGGGTAAATGTATGTCATAATTGCTTCCATCAGAACTCATGTTTTTTAACAAGACTCTCAGGACTGAAAAGATGATTGTTCACAATCCTTTTGCTCTGTAGCAAACCAAATGAGATTTCTTGAAGCAAAAAGTGTGGATTTCTTATCTGAAGACTGCTATTCAAATATTTTGTATTCACTTACCTTATTTTTATTATTGGTCTATAAAAAGATAATGCCTAGTTCCATAATGAAAATTTATATTTTTTCTCCCTTCATAATTAAATAATATAAATTAATTTTTTTAACACCTTTATCACATTCTGTAACACTGGTAGACTTTGCGAAAACAGTTTTCTATCTTGATCCATTTGTATAATGTCAAAGAACAGCAAAGAATAATTGTGAAAATATAAAATCAAAATCCAAGAAGAGATTCTTTGTGCTGTATTTCTATCCTCTGCTGAAGAAATTCTCATCTTTGCTAACTGATTATCTAAAGTCCTCTGACTAGAATATTAGTCTGGATTTGATCCTGGATAGATAACTCTGCATACTAACATTACTACCGAATACTTAGCTAAGTAGAATTTCTGGGCTGTGGTTTAATTGAATGCACACTTTTTTTTTTTAATCAAGTTTATCAAAGAGTATTCTGCTGCATAATGAGATACTCTATGATCTATATACTGCAAACATTTTCCCCAGTACAAGAAGCTTTTTGTAATCAAACATTAAGATGAATATATAGAAATAATTCCACTGAAAATAATTAGTTCCAATTCCATTGAAAATAATTAGTTCTATAAGTCAGATAGAATACGTGTTTGTGATAATAGGAGTGAAAAACATGCATTTAACTCTAGGTGAAAGGATGTTCTTCATATGAATAAGATGCTTAGCATGTAGCTTTTCTAGCAGGTGGTCTTCCAAAGTTAGAGGGAAACACCAATCATGCTGCTTTGCTCTCATGGAAATTTTCTCTCCTCCACTGCAGTATTTAAGCTGATACCTAATAAGTTGCTGCCTAATAACAATAAACTTTTGCCATATTACAATAGTATTTGCAGTTTCTGCATAGATGCAGTTTCTGCTATTAATTGTTTTCATGCTACAATGGTTATATCCTTGATTAGCAAGTAAATTTAAACTATTATTTAAGAGTAAAATTGAATAAAATCTAGTAGACTAGTATGATGTAGAAAACTGATTCCTGTGAAACCATAGAGTATTAGTTATACAAAAGGCAAGACAAAAATTCACATGCTGCCTTCTAGAAAATAGTTTGACCATGCTGCATTTCCTTTATTTATATATAAAAACACATAAATTATTAAAATATATATTGAAAATAAAAATGAAACAGGAGAAGAAAATAGTTAGACAAGATATTGAAGTCATGCAGTAAATGATTGCTGAATGACTTTCATAGTCCACTTCAGAATTGCAAATTCTTTGATCTGGAGTCTTTTATCTTGCAAATCAACTCAGATGGCTTTCTAAAATTCTGTCTCATCTAAAAAAGCTATCATTAAGTGAGAAATTTGTGACACAGAAAAGGTACTGCAAAGTACCTTAAAGGGTAAAAATATCTGACATATTTTTCATCAAAAATATTATATAGATGTGACTGTAAAATATACAACAGAAGCACTCTGGTAATGGTGTTTTACATTATGAGTGCACAGGATTTTTGATCACAGTACAAAAGTATTTCTTCTTAGATCTCAAGATGTACTTTCAATATTATTGGAAACCACAGGTATTTATTTTTTTTTCTATACAATGATTCTTTGATATTTCAGGAATCTTGATAAAGATAACAACTGGAAAAATTGAGAAAAAAACATGAAACTTCATGTTCAAACATGAATATCTAGGAAGATGCTTTTACTGGGATTCAAAGCTACCCTATAGAAAAATAATATGCAGCAGTTCTGAATTTTAATAATGAATAGTTATGCCAGAGGCTGCTTTTGTCAATCTCTCTTATTTCTGGCTACTTACAAAGCTTTGAGCATTTCAAAGTGAGTATGAAATTCTGAAATACACTGTGAAATCTCTCAGTGTCACTGCTTGATTTTAGAAATCTAAATACTTCCAGAGGTCAATTCTGTTGAACAAATACATAAGGAAAACAAAAAAAAGATGTGGGTGAAGTTATTATGTCAGTGACCAGAATTTTATAGCAGTGCCTCAGAGTTTTCTACCTGTTTTTAGAAGTAGAAGTTTTAAAAGAAAAGTTTTAAAAGTTTTACATGCTGTAATATCAAGCACAAGTCAGTAACTCATTAGCTCAGTAGCATGTTTGTTTATCATCTCCTTCCCAGATTACTGATTATAGGAACAAAAAGAAAAAAAGAAAAAAGAAAATCAAGAGTTTGAAACAATCAGCTTAAAAAAAAAACACTTAGGGCATTAAAAGCTTAGACTGTGACAGGTGTGGGTTGTTTGTTATTCAAGCTCAGCAAGAATCTCATCATAATTTTATCTGTTGGCCTCAGTCTCTTTCTCATATGACATGGCACTTTGAATGTTAGATTTCATTTAAGTCCAAAGCTCTGTCTCTGTATTAAACAACCAAAAGAACTGTTTCACCAGTTAAGGCATGTATGTTCTGATCATCTTTCTGGGGGCTAAAAGCTTTATTCAGAGCATCCAGGCTGAAGATGTGCACAGATTTGCCTTGTGTCTGTTCACACTTTGATAGTGTAGTTATCCTAACCATGCAGCATCTGCTTGGTGACAGACACTTTCAGCTACTTTCAGTAGTCAACAGGCCAAGAAAAAAAGAAAATCTCTCTTAGTTCCACAAAATGCATGTATAATAGCAGCACAGTTACATAACCAGCTTACATACAGGGCAAGTCATCAGATATAGCCTGACTAGAATAACAATACTGTATTAGAGCTGTGAACACTATGGCCACTAATATGCAAACTCAGCAAAGCTGTACTTGGCTTTATTTAAAAAATAAAACTTTAAATAAATTTTAAAAAACAAAGTGAAGAAAAGGAAACAAACAGAAGGAAAAATCCTCTAACAATTTTATGACCTCTGTATTAAGACTTTACAACCTAGAACAAACTCAAACAGTGCAGAGTGTCCCTGAATAGAGATTGAAAACATTTTAAAATGCTTGGGCAACTTCTAGCAAGGTATGTCTGGCTGAAGATGGAGAATGAGGATGGAACCATAGTAGTGAACAAAGTTTTTCAGCGTATATTTTGGACGTGAGGGAACTCAGGCTTTTAAACCTTTTAAACCTTGCATGCAGCAAATATATAATCCCGTATAAAAGTTATCTCTCCTATTTGCAGGAACCGTGTTTTTATGTCTGAGTGTTTAGCAACTACATAACTGACTGCATAAGCATTATTAGATAATAATTTCTATTTAATCCTGTTATAAACTTCTTTTAAAGTTTAGCTACATGCATTGCTGTGTCAGGAAAAGTATCTCTTCTTCAGCCTTTTAACTATAATTAATGATATTCACCTTGATTGTTGCCAAATTTATATTCCCTAAGAGATGAAACAAAACACACAATGTATCAATTATTTATACTTCCATATGGAGACTTATTGTTAACACGTTCTCAGTAATTCTTAAAGCCTGGAACTTAATGAGAAAATGTAGATCACTGGTTCATTTTGTTCAAATTATAAAAAGAAACATGTATCCAAAGAGATAAAAATGCTGTTATGCTTCAAAAATGAACAATGAAGAAACTTTTCTTCCTGTCAAAACTGTAGTGATTGTAATAAACATGTTTGTTCACTAAAATAAGAATCTAGGTGATGACCACATCCTGTCTGTGGAACACTGACTATTGTAAATACACCTTTACTAAGAATGTATGTTAATGGAACAATGATTGTGTAACTAGATAAGGATGAATAGTTTACAGATTCTCAAGCACAAGAATAAACTCTGATAACATTGAAGACCACTGAATCTATCACCCACATCGGAGGATCACCAAGCCTCAGGGAAAAATCGAGACTGCTGATAACATTGGAATGCTGCAAAGATCACAGAAAGGAAGAAGGAAGAACCCCACACTATAAATGTTAAGCCCTAAGAGGCAAGAAATGGGAGCCTGAGAGGGATTGTCCCCAGGCTGCCCCCAGCGCTATTATTCTGTGTACCCAGCTTACTTAATAAATGGTAGATGAGAAAAATGGCTTGTCTTGTCTATAACAGTGATAGCTTCCAGAATATATCTGTGCATAAACCTAGATACTGTTGTCTGCTGCATAATCTTTCTTTGAGCAATATACAATGCTATTATTCTAACAAGTTGCTCCTACGAATTAACAACAACAAAAAACAGAACTCCATTATCTTATGCCAGTCTCAAATGCCAGGCAATCTATGATAGATGGCAGAGTGATGTAACGAGAGAATGTCCACTTCACTTTTCACTTCAAACAGTTCTCATACTAAGAAGAGCAGAGACTCACATTGGTATAGAAGCTCTAATTAATTTATACACTGGATGGAGCTGATGCTGTATCATGTTGTATGTTAATCTTAGGTGGGATTAGCAGCGGCTGAAAGGTGCTTTCAACCTTCTGTAGTTTGTATAGAGGGAGCATGTCCATTGTTCCTAGATATTTGAAATCCAGAATAAAACAACACATAGCCTGTATAAACCAAAAATGCAGCACATGAAGAGAATGATGAGGTCTCTGAAATCTCTGGAGAAGAGAGTCTTTGTAGAAATACTGTAATTCGTGGCACATGTCTGCGTGAAAAATCACAGAAAATGACACTGCACAACATGGATTTACTAAATTGTCTGTTTTTTTCATAATGACCTCTCTACAGATTATCTCTCTTTTCAAACACTCCAAATGCTAATAAGAAAAGGAAAATGATAGAACACAGAAATTATTCTAAGACTATAAAATAAAGACATTTTCTCCTTCCTCTGCTTTTTCCTATCTGTATTTGCACAATATCATGCTCTCAGTGCAGAACTCAGATGCTGAGAACCAAGACAGTATGCAGTTTTCAGCATCTTTACTGTTGTTAGGAGGGGCAAACTGCAGGATTTGTGCATCTTTTGTCTGTGCTTTAGCCCAATGCATTGGAGAGATACCAGCCTCATATAACCCAGCTTAATTCTTCATTTCACTCTTTTTGTGTAGACCCTGAGAGTCTTTATTGAAAGTGGACCTCACAGTTGCTCATCTAAATGACTTACTTCACTATCACAGCCACACATTAATTCTTTTTCTAGTTAACATGGGAAGGAGCATCATAGGCTGTAGCAGCCAGCATGGAGGTTCTGCAAAAGAGTGATGTTGCAACCTTTCTTTGTTCCCTCTTTTCTCAGGAAACATACTTAAAGCAAGTAGGTTGCAATGTTTTCTGTACATGCCAAATGTACAATTGACTACCAACCACTATAAGGGCATTTACTTGTTTTCTATTATCTGTTTCATGTGACAAAATCTGAGAACTGAGATCAGCAAAAGGTACATTAGTATGAACAAACTTGTGTTAAACCAATTTAGTAATATTCTGCTTCTACATTGACTGTGTCCCAGAGCACTGTTTGAAAATTTCATTAGTCTCATGGTTTTAAATATCAGTTTTTCTTTATTGTATTTCTATTATACTAATTTAGTTATCATGGACAGGGGATCATTTACTGACTGTTAGACCCTTTACAATGCGGGATGACATTGAAAAGATGAAATCTTTCTCTCTGTTGAAACTCTAGAGACATACATTGAAACTCTTTCTCATTAATAAAATAATTTTCCAGTCATTATTGAATCAACCAAACTTACAAACATATTCTAGTCAGCTTAGCAATATCATTAATTCCAGTCAGAAAATCCTATGTTAAAAACCAACGAATTGTAGCTCATGTAAAACTAATATCACTGTACATTATATCCTCTAATCAATGTTCAATGAAATATGAGGTAAGATTTTTCTTGATCAAACTATGATTTCAATATCATAGTTTACGATATTGAACCTTAAGATCTCCAGCTTTTTATTGCTAATCTTACTTTAAAATATCTCAGCTGTTCTATACTGCATATAGTTAACCTATGATCACCCTGCTAAAAACTTCACTTGAATGTGTGAGCCATGAGGCAAAAGTAGTAACCATCAGTACCTCTATACTATACCGAATTAATGCTGATTTGGCCATAAAATTAAGACAAACCTATGTCAGTGTTTTTACGACTGTCAAAATTCAGAAGTAGTATTTACATTTTAATTTTATAAACCACTATGTGACATATATTTTCTTTTCATTTCTCTTTTCACCTACTCTCATTTTCCTTAGAAGTTCTTTCCTTCTGGGTGTGGCACAGGCTTGTAAAGCAAGAAGTGCTGAAGAAAACAAAAGAAAATCCAAGTGGCACTTTCTATTGGTGACTGTCTCTAAGAGAAAGTCATGTATAGCAATATATAAATCTCAGATTGAGAGCAAAGGTAATAAAGTCCTTATAGGCAGCCATTCAGGATAATGATTGAGCTTGATTAACCAAAAGATTTAAGTGCATTTAAATTACCTTATCAGTTCAGATCACAAGTGTGTGTTTATGCCCACTTTATCTAGTTAACTTTGCAAGGTGGCCTTGGACCATGTGTACTGAAATCAGAACATTGCAACTAAATGGAAGATGCAATTTTGGAACATATCTACTGTTCTAGCTAGTAATGAACAATCTATGCAAAGAATTGTCCCAAAGTAAATATCTAAAAATTTCAGTATTTCAGCTATAAAAATATCAATTTGGTTACCAAAATCTATGTCTTAATTTTTAACCTCTTATTTCACTTGTACTTTTTATTTATATCATTGATATTTTGATAAATTGAAGAAAAAGCACTAATGTTCCAAACATAGAGATATTAGTGAACAAAATTATAAATTAATCTGCAAGTGTCTGTACTCTTGTAACACTTTTTCATCGAGTTATATATATACACACGTATAATTTTAGAGAGCAAATAGAAAGATCAGTTAAATCCATTTTCTGGCCATTTCTGGTTTGGTGCTTTCTAATGCCTGTGCCCAATTTAGTTTTAAAAGGAGACTACAACTGCTTATTATTTCAGTGTTTTTTTATTTTTTTCTTATTAGTTCTTTCCTTTACTTCTTATTATTTTACCTTTTGTATTCCCTTTCACCTAGAGTAATTCTTCTCAGCCCAAAAGAACAACCTCTTTTGATATTTGTAGATAGTTATCTTCTACCTTTTCCTTTAATACACTGCCATAAATCAAGCTTCTGTAATCTATATTTTTTCTATGTGAACTCGCAGCTCTGAATGCAGTGTTGCTTGTGTGATCTCATCCATTGCAATAAGCACCATAGAGCAGCGATTTATTAGAATAGGGAAGCCAAGTAAATTCCCTGTCTAGACTAATGTAATTGTTCCTTTGTTCCAAATGTTCAATGATTTCATGGTTAGTCATTCTATCTATCTCGTTTCTCTACAAATCTATGCATATACCCACAAACACATCAGCCTCACACAACATATATTTAACTTAATGGAAAGATTTTCTTGACTCAGTATGACCAAATCTTTAAATCTTTATTCATTCAAGAAATATAAATATGCTACATGGGTCTGCCTTCCCCTGTGTATATCTTATATTTAGACTGAATGTCTAATAAAGTAAGCACAATCCAAAAGGAAAATAAAACATATTCAAGGGTTATGTTAAACCAATTTTAGCAACTCAGCATGGCTAAAGGCAAAACGTAAGACACTGAAAACAAGCTGATAGAATCTGATCTTTATAGTTATACAGCTCTGCTATTAAAACTATTTTCCAAAACCTAGGTGATAAATTCCTTATGCACTGACACTACTGAGACCAAATAGTCTTAAAATACTCTCTGCCTTACATATCCACTTTTCTGTGCAGCTACACAACTTGGACCTCTAAATAAAATAAGCTTTGGTGAATCTTACGATGCAAAATATGCTAAATAAATTTTATGATGATCAATAAAATGCAGTTTCTAAAAGAAAATCTCTTGATATTTGTGTATATTTCTTGGTGTGTAAAGTCAATTTGGCCTTGCTCAATGATGCTGAAAACACAGAGCTATAGCTACTGCAGGTATATAAATCCCAGTTATCCATTTAGATTTGCTCTAAAACTATGTCTGCTTTCACAAAATGTGCAGCTTATAATGTCCAGAGCTCCTTCAGCTCATCAAAAATAAATTTAAATTTGGAATACAAAAAAAACCCCACACTTTTAGCCTTCTATCCTTCTAGCTTCTCATCAAGCATCAAAGGATGATCAGAAATTATATCAGAGATTATAGTAGATATTCCTAAATTTTCTCTAACTATATTAAATTTTTAGCTAGGAAGAAATCTCTGTCATCTAGTCCAACTGTCTGCTTAACACAGATCTAAAATCCAAGATAGAGCTGTTTGCCAAGGACCATGAAAAGACCCATTCCGAAACCTTCCAGGATAGAAACTCTACAGCCTGTCTGGCTATGCTTAGTCATCCTCACTGCAAATTTTCTTTGCTGCACATGTGTTTTTCACTTTCACCTTGCAAATCTGCAAGCAGTCTGTGTCTGTCTGTCTCCTGCAATTACATCTGTTAAACAAATCCAGCACCCTCAGTCTTTCTACATCATGTGTTCCAGCTTCCTGACCATTTTTTTTTTTATAGTAGGGATTAATATTTGCCTTGCTTTAATTCTATCATCATTTTTTAGCTTCTGTGCTACTCTTTAAACTTTGTGAAAGCTTAAACTTCTGTAATTCTTACTTTCCAGTAATGATGCTTACAATTAGATAAGCAATTATTTCCAGGTATCTCTTTTTATCTGTCCTACATCATAAGTTTCTATAAATGTTCCAACTCTAGATTCAAAAATGTAGAAAATTAAAAAAAAAAATGCAAAACTCCTTACCTACCAAAGTCATTAGGTGAATGGGAGACTGATTAAAATGATGATACAGAGGCATACATACTTTCAAGTATTACAGATACAAGATATTAATTTTATAGGACTATTTTTCATTTAAAATAATCAAAAATGCAAAATTAAGTATTTCAGACAACAGTTAAAATGCTCCTGTAACAAAATATAAAATATTTATTATTCAAATTTTTCACTATTTAATCCTCAGCTTAGGTATTACACAATATTACACAGAGGAAAATTGTATCCCTTTTTAACGTTATGTATTTCAATAATTTTTATCAGTCACAATAAGGTTGCTTATATATTTGAAGTTAGCAATAAATTTTTGCTAGTTAAAGACTCAGAAATAAAGGAGATGATTGAATGACTGCCTATAAAATCCTAACCTGTCACTCCCAGCTTTGACTTTTAATTTCAACACTGTCCATGTCTGTTGAATAAGAAGGAGTCCTAGATGCACAAGCAGAATTTACACTTAATGCAGCACTTTTTCTGCATATTGCTGTAAACTGAAAGTGATGCCCTGAAATAAATTCATCATGTAAACCCTCATCTGAGCAGCATTACAGTTTCATTAGTTTCAAACTTCATTACTTTCCTGAAACAAATACATATTTGAAAGATACTCCAGCCTAGGTACTGCACATACATCTGTTTCAATTAAAACAGTTTAGGTGGATTATTTATGCAGGCTTTCTCGCCTGATATAGAAGTCAGACAATGGAAGTAAACCAATGGAAGTAACTACAGTGGGTTTCTTCAGTTTTCTAGCAATATATTAACCTTCCTATACCAAATGCCCAAACCTGAGTACATCATAGTAGTAAATAAGGTAAATAAGAAGGTAACATCTAGAATCCCTTCAATCTTGCAGAGAATTCAGGTTCATTAACAGAAGTACACAGAGCAAAACAACTGCCAATATCTTTAAAGTCCAACAATGCTTAGAGTTAGCACTGTGGCTTCTGTAAAATACTTTTCAGAGCAAAACAAATACAATGTATGATAATTAGTGCAGCTGAAAAGAAACAGTGAGTTTTTAAATGTATTTTATTTTCGTCCCACTTATGCTTCAGCATACCAGAAAATTGAAATGTCTATCTCTGGCAGTGCTGTGGCAGACTTCCAACTTTATCTTAATGAAGAAGGAATATTTGACAAAATTCTGGTTCCAAATATCCTGAAAAGGGGAAAAAATAAAGACCGAAGGAAGAGCTATAAAGCAAAAAAATACTGCTCAAAAGTAATATTAAAAAGTGTTTTATGGGATAAAAGACATAGGTATTTTATAGCACAAATGTACTTCACTCATAGTTCCTAAATATCATATTTGAAAATTCACCATTTTCTTTTAAATAGCACTATCAAAAGAAATAATAAATGAATGTCTCCAGTTTTGAAACTTAAAAGAGACTGAAACGAAGATGGAGTTATAAATGATTTCAACTTACTCTTAAGTATACATTGTTATTAAAAGCTACTACATCCCATCATAAGGGCATTTTATACTTCTCCAAAATTTCAAAATGGAAAATTCATACTGAAAGTCAAACATATGGATTTAGACAATTAACTTAAACTGTCATGGGTACTGTGGTTTTCAAGTAGAACCTCACACGATCTTTATATTATATTTATTTATAATTTCCATAATGCCATGTATGTCTGTGGTAAATTATGAGAAATATTACAGTGACATTTGTTTACAAGGAACATTGCAGCTTTGACTAAAGCAAGGATGACACAAGTACCTGAAGATGAAGGAAGTAGAACAATGGTTACAACACTATCCTTAGGTCACAAATGTACATGTAAAAAGCAAAGGTCTCAATATTCTACAAATTACATATTCAAATGTTAAGATTTTTTTTTAACTTCAAAATAAGAAACATGTTTATCTGCAGTTTCTGCACAGAATATGTTTATTCTATAAAGATAAATTAGCAAGACTCATTAATAAAGTGTAGGGAGAAAACTATAATTCTAAAAGCTTGGTGGAGAGTCCTTTATAAATATAGGAAATGGTAGATTTTATGTCTGAGAATATAACTTGCTCATCCATGTTCTGCAGAGATCTTGCTCATCTAAGAGCTGCAGAAATCTTAAAAAAAAAAAAAAAGAAAAAAAGAAAAAAGCCCAGCATGAGATATGAAATAAAAGCTTATAGAAATTATACTTGGACTTTAAGTTTCTCTTACCTTTATTTATGTTTTTGACTAGGAACTGACCTGATGGCAGGTCAGCTGTAAAGGAAGTATGAAATAAACTCAAATCTCTTTTTGTGGTGTTGTTTTGCTGTCTTTGTTGTTATTTGTTTTTTTTTGCAAAATTTTCAATGGGTGAGACTGCCTACTTGGGAAAGAAATGCCAAGTTGTTCTCTAGACTTTCAAGAAATGTGCTTATATAGCTCATTTATAAAGCAGTTGTCACCAGAAACATTCCTACTTGCTTATCAAACGAACATGGAAAGTTGTAAGGTATGCAAAGACATCGTATATAGAAAGGAAGGTCTGTAAAACTAAAAGTTAGCTTTGCACCTTTGCATTCATGTGCTTTATTATCCTCCATGATTTCTTTGATGTTAGAGTTCAAAGACTTTTTTATGTCACTTCAGGTCCCAAGTAAATAATAATTAAGCATCAAGAAGCTAACTCATCTCTTCTGATGTCAAATGAAAAATTTCCTGTGATTTCAACAGAATAAAATCAGAATCTGTCTTGAGCAAGACTCAAGCAATCACTTTATGACAGTTGTCATACAATGAATTCTAGATTCAGAATCATTTATAAAATCTGATACCACATATTTCTAGTTTAGATTTGTTTCCATTGTTTAAACTATTAATATATCAAACCTTAGCACTATAGTCTCATTAATCCTACTTCTACATTCATTGAACAGCATGAAGATGTGTCTAGTCCTTAAGCACTCTGACTCTTAGTCTTTGGATTAGAATTACAACATATGATCACTTCAAACATGGATTCATTTTCTATTATGTTTGGTATGGTTCAATGGAAACAAAATATGGTTAAATATCAAGTTAAGAGATATTTTCATTATTCATCAGTCTCCTGGCAAAATAAGATATCTCTCACTACTTCAAAATGCATATAATAAGTTACATAGGAATAAATACTACTGGGCATATTCACACAAACGTATATCTACAAACAAAATGAAAAAGATAAAACATTACAGGCCTCAGCCTCTACAAGCTTAGCAGGAATTCAACCAGGGAGTTCAGGTTATATATGTAAATATTAGGTATTTCAAAAGTTTGGAACTTTTAATTTTCAAATTAACAATTAGTTTTTATTTTATTCTGTTGAAATGTCTAATTTTGTCTAAACTAAGAAAACAGAAATATTACTGAAGAGTGACACCAACATTTCACTCTACCTATATTACAGAAAAGAGTAAGAACCCTAGAGACGTTAACAGGAATAACAATTATGACACTGATTGTCATCATTTACAACACTTTTCAAATTACTTGACACTGTCTTACAGAAAAAAATGCAAATTTATTAATATTTATGCAAATTGCTTTACTTTAAGACTTAAATAAGATTATGGATCTCCTATCCTTGGATACTTATAGTGAAAGGCAAAGGATATGCATTTCACTTAAACATATTTGAATTAATCATGGTAAAAATAAAAAAAAATCTTGTTTCTAAAATTGGATTGATTGGAAGATGTTCCCAACTCATGCAAACTGAGCAATTAATCTCATAAAGTATTATGCAGATTGAAAGAGAGTTCACTTTGGATGTGATCATTGACATATTATGACTTAAGATCAGGAACTGTTCAGAATGCAGAAAAATGAAGTAGTTAATGAAAGGAAATTGGAGAAGGATGTTATGCTGCACTTTTTGACTGTATTAAGTCTTCTGATTGCTTGTAAATTTTGATGTAAAGTGCCTTATATAATCATGTAAATACTCAGCAGGCTTTACCCTAAGGCAAGTTATTTCTACAGCTGCCTTGAAAATTCCTAAAGAAAGACATATTAGAGTGTATTTGAGATTTGACCAGCTTTTCTGCAGCTGAAAAGTTAGTACACTGAAAACATTTTTCTCTGAAAGCATAAAAAAATAAAAAATGCTAATTTATAATTTTTTAAATTACATTCAAAAAGAAAAATATAAAGTTTTGCCCAAGGCACTGATGAATAACATGCATAGAAGCAGTTTCTGGACGGAGAAGCTGGAAAAAAAAACCCTCTAATTTCACAAAACCCTCTAATTTAACAAAAACATTCTCACTCTATTGTAAGTGCAGATTTTTAATAACTTCAAAGAGAACCTTATGAGAACGCAAGTAAAATAACCTTGTGAGTAGTCACAATAAAAACAAACTATGTGAGGCTTGTTTACAAAAGCAAGGAATGAGAAGCAGTGAGAACAAAGATATCTGCTCTCTTTTTAGTCCAGATAGACCACAAAGTAAAGAAAATTTTTACAGGTCTTCAGAGTATATCTGAGGTTTCTTTAATCTATGGGCTTTAGTGTCCCCATTAAGAGAAATTGAAGTACTTCACCCCTAATCAAGTTGGTGGTCAGAGCTCCTTTTGGAACTGGTCCAGTTTACTTTTCCATCATTTAAAGACTTTTCCATCATTCTGATAGTGTAAAAATCTGTCTACCACCACTCAAAATATTTTGTTGAACTATTTCAGTAGAGGCATGTGACAGTTCAGGACAAAATTGCAATGAAATATTTAATAATTCAAAATACACAGAGCAAATCCATGAAAGACAACAACTGAATATCGAAGGTTCTCTTTTTTCCTTTTTATTAGATGAAACAGGTGTATCAGAAAAAAAATGAAGTGAATATTATCAGCTTAAAACTTCCTAAGCCAAAAATATAAAAGATCATGATGTGCGGAAGAATTATCTTTGCTTTTCATTTTAAATTTATTTTCAAACTTTTGCTTGTCATTATTACAGGAAAAGCACATCTGAAGAGTAGAGTCAATTAGCTTTTATTTTGATTTCTCTGTCACCACTTGTTATTCATTATAGGTATACTTAGAAGTCTCAGCTACATTTTGAATCCTAATTTCTCACTATCAAAATGCTGAATATGGAAAAGGTAGTTAGAAAAGACTGCTTCTTGAAGAGCCTAGAATCTTTCACCTGGGAAAGGCTTAGGATTGCTGACAGTCCAAGGTACGATGATAAATAAGGAATCTGTAAGTAAGAGAATTAATAGGAAAAAGAGGTTAAAGATCTTCAAAAAAAAAACCCCTAGATTTCAACAGAATGTATAGGTATCTCAGAAAGAATTTAAATATCAGCAAAAAAGATTGACTAGCAAGGAATCACAAAGTAGACAATCTAGAAACTGAGTTAGACCTAGGAAAGGATATTAGAATGAAGCCAAGGTTCTTCAGCTACACAAAAATTAATGCTAATTGGACAAAACAACATAGTCACTAATTAGAAACCTTTGGATAAAGAGTAAGCATAAACTTAATATACCTTCAAAACTAAATTAATACTTGAAGATTTCTACAGTGAAGGTGGTGCTGAATACAGAGATGAAGAGACTAGATGAATTATGGTAAGAAAACTGTTGTAAGAGACTATTGTGGATTGTGTTTGTCTCGGCATTGTTGTCGTGACCATTATGGCTTTCTGTTGTAAGGGACTGTTGTGGATTGTGTTTGATAAAACCACCATATCAGCTTGAGACCCCAACAATGACATTCTCAGCAGTGCCTACCAAGCTGCACTCACTCATGAGTCGAGTGAAGAGGAAACCACCCTGAACACTATAGCACAAAACACAAACAATACATACCAAAAACTTCAAGGAACTGGATGGCTCTTGGAGAACAGGGACAATAAAAGGATTGGGCTCCTTGCTTGGGCCCTTTTTTTCCTCCCTGAGCTCCTCTTCCAGATACCATCACCTGTACCAAGGCAGAGGTGCAGGAAGGAAACATAACTGAACAGTGGTAACTAACTTTGCTGCAACTAACCTCAACAAGGTTATCAAAAAGGCTATATATTCACTATAGCTATTCTTTAAATAAAAAAACCTTGGATAGCATTATCTGTTGAGAAGGGTTTTTCGCGTATCAAATAAAAAAAAAAGAATAAAGAAAAAATTACCTCAGTGAACAAAGTAATAGCAACTATGGAATTAGATTAAAGAGAAAAATTCAGGGAGGTTTACATGGATCTTCAAAGGAAAGAGAAGCCTTACTCTGCTAGGAAAGGAAAGACTAAATGAGAATTTTTGACACCATAAAAAGGAATATGAGAAGAGATATTACAATTATCCTTAAATATAAATGAGTAGAAAATATAAATATCAGTCAATGCTGAATTGAGAGCAAATTTAGGACCATGATTAAATTTAGGAAAGGAAAAGATTTCTTCCAACTGCAAGCACAGTGAACTTTCAGTCAGAAGAGAAGGGTGAAAAGACATAACTGCTCTAAAATGGGGTTTAATGCACTACAGCATAATATCAAGTGATGATGCAAGAGGTCTCTTTTAGTCTAATGCTACATACTTAAGTCTAAACATATACTTAAATCCTGCCTTGAAAAGAAATAAGGTTATTTACCCAGAGTCATAAAGCCAGGGAAAATTGAAAGATGGGGCATTATTTTTGGTTATTGATTTTTTGGTTACTGAATTTTACTAGATTACTATTCTTCCATTCCCTTCGTCAATCCTCTATAAAAAATTTAAATCTCTTTAGTATTGGCGTCTCAGCTGCTCATCAGCTTTACACATAAAAGTTACATGTTTCCCAGTGATTTTGAAATGCTTGCTCATTGTCTTGATAGTGCCATTTTTTTCCTTCATCTATCCATTCTTTTGTATAGCTAATCTGTTCTTTTCTCCTATTTTGTTCAGTTTAATTGTTGTCTTTTGTCACAAAGGAGCTTCTGACTTTTTACTTCTTCTTTGTTACTATATTCATGGACTGGACAAGTGGAGCTTTCCATCTGCTGGAGTTGCAGTGAAACACCTCCCCCAAGTGGCTCTGTGTGGTATGAAATTTGGCGCATAAATCACTAAGATAATGCAGTTCTGAGCTCATCATTAAGAGCAGTAAGGATTCTGATATGTTTTGGGGCAAAAAAAATATGACCTTCTGATATCTTTCTTAACAGATTTTGACTAAAAATTCTTTTTCCATTAAACATACTTCCCCATCTGGTGTCTAACCAGGTATTGTAATCTTTTGGCTACAGATCTCTCTTTGAGGACAATGGTACTATGTGGTACTTGTGAAAACTGAGATTTTTTTTGATCTCTAAAGCAATTTGGAAAATTTTATACCGTGAAGGGCAACTAGATTACTCGTGCACAAGGACACATTTCTGGCTAAGGATGTGTCCTTTCTGCACAGACTGCTTTACCTCACAGATATATGCAATCAGATCAAAGAAAATCTGAAGTAAAAGGCAGGAGATTCATAGGGCAGCAAGGAAGTTTTTTGATACCGCAAAGACTTTTCTTCAACTACTGCAGACAAAACTGTAAGGTGAAAAAGCGTCTTGATCTATATAGGGAATATTCTCCTTTATTTATATATTTATTTACTTTAACAAAACCAGGCTTCTTTACATAACCATGTGCCTCCAGGATCTAAGACATAAAGAAGGCTACCAAATTACAAAAGACTCATGATAAAATTCTGGTATCACTTTGCTTTAGTCTTTTTTTTTTTATTTTTAGCACACTATATATTAATTCACTGCAAAAGCAGGCAAAGTACTTCTTGTAAGAGAAAATATCAAGATATATCCTGAGATTACTAATGTATATCCTAAGAGGAATTTATTTATGAAAATTCAAAGCAACTATGATCATTAAATATTATTTTTCTAAAAGGTGCCAGTTGCTGATTTTAGAAATGGAAGAAACAGAAATTTCACTTGCTGTCACAGTTCCTGTTTCAGAAACACGCCTATGGGTATATTCAATTTGAATAGCAAGAGAGTTTGTTTTAAACTAACTATTTGGATATATCTACAACTACTTTGTTAAAAAAAAAAAAAAAAAAAAAAAACTTTGAATGGAAAATAATGTGAAAATTGGAAACCCTTAATGGACAGCCAAGATCACATGTCCATGTTAAAATCAAAATATTAGAAGAACCTCTAGTGCTGAATAACCCTGCCAAAAGAATTACCAGCTTTACTTCACTTTGATATCAGAGGGCTCTAAAAGTAACCCATTACCATGCAGAGTCAGGCTCTGGATTTATCAGTATTTGAAAATTTAGTGGCTGCATTATACATGTTTTATAACAATGTGGTTCACATCCAGCAAATGCCAGTTATATGAATAGCCTTAGAAATACAGACATTTCTAAAAGATCCTGGACATGCAAAAAACACTGAAAAGCAAACATCCATTGTGTGCTATTTCTCTTTAAAGCTGGCAGGGTTTTGCATTATAAGGAAAGTTTTTTTTTCCCAACAGTTTCATCCTGACCAAATGGTAGCGGTAAACAGACTCAGAGCCAATAGCATTAGAAGGAAAGGTTTGTGATCATTTTAATTTTTTTCTTCTCCAAGGAGCAAAGACCAAATGAGGAAATGACCAAAATAACTGAAAACCATATTTGTCATTGTCAGTACTGAACAAAAGATTGTCTTACCATAGCAGACATTATTAACTTGTGGATAAGGAACAATATTAAGTGCAGTAGAGGCTGCTCAGCTTTAATGCCTTGGCAAATATGTGATCTGTTCTCTGTGTCACACACATCCAGCAGTTGCTGATAATAAGAATATAGTGAATTAGTCTTACGATAATGAGAATTTGTGTACATCTTCAAAAGGAAAAAAATAAATAGTAAAAACAAAGGAATTAAAACAAGTTGTAAATTGTAACAAGCTGAGTAAATTATATTCTCAAACCCCTTGATATTCAAGAGGAGACTTCCACTACAGTAAAGTATCACATGAATTGTTAAGGCAGGGAAAACTATCACTGATTATATGCTGTGACCTATGCTTAGGTCATAGAATACAACAATGTTAGCTATTAGCACAGGACTTGATTGTAATCCTCATCGTTATCACCATCCTCAGAAAGGATGCTTGTTTTGACACCTAACTTTAAATTGGAATCTTTTGAAAGTTAGGTCTTGACCACAGGTATTGAATATTTCAAAACCTAACACTGAGTTTTTCTGAAAGTCCGATCAATGTCACAGGAAAAGTTGAACCAGAAAAATAGGACTACCTCCTAAATTTGGCAACATACAATCACTACTATCCATAAACAATCATATTTTCCTTTATGCTATGAATTCATAGAAATGTTTTTCTCATAGATATGTAAGCATTTCTGTATAACTTCTAAAATACAGTATTGCCCAGACAGCATATCACTCAACATCTCTTTCAAAAAATACATTAGAAACCTGTCACTTCAGATTCTTTTTTCCTGCTGCACTAAAGAAACAGTAATGATTAGCAAGAC
Source organism: Nothura maculosa (assembly GCA_032353885.1). Lineage (NCBI taxonomy): Eukaryota > Metazoa > Chordata > Aves > Tinamiformes > Tinamidae > Nothura > Nothura maculosa. The sequence goes on from JAUBOD010000313.1 coordinate 224,135, forward strand.
CTTCTCTGCTTATGGAGTTATCTTTAAAATTGTTAGTCATCTTTAAAATAGCTTTTTCTCATCTTGGTATGTGAAGACCTGGATCATACCCTCTGGCTGGCTTTAATTTCAAGGTTGTGCAACCAGGCAAGCAATTTTCAGACCACTGAAAGCGGTAATTAGAGAAGCAGAACAAAACAGTAACGAGCCAAAAAAGTATTAGACCCAGGCCAGGATTTTCTAGCCTTTGACTAGAAAGATGCAAGAACCTGCGCTGGGATGTCACCTTCTCACTGCCTACAATATGTATATGTATATGTATGCAGAGCTCTTCCTGGAGCAAGCACCCAAAAAGCGACAGCAGCCAGTTGGGCTGCCAGAGTACATGACCAGCCTGTTTGAACTTGCAGAGGATGAAATCTCTTTGGAAATACTGGATTGGGATCAGACCAATGCAAGAAACTAAGAGAGAAACTAAACTTTTGTAATATTCAATTTCCATGAATGTTAAAAGAAGTGAGCATGAGGGTGCTAAAGAGCAGAGAAATGGGTGGAAAAAAGTCCAGGGTTGTGGTGGCAAGGTGAAACCTCCTCCCGTCTTACCCTACAGGGTGGCCCTGGCTAACAGGTATGACGCCCTGAAGGAGGTAGGGAAGGCAGTGGAGGATGAGGGCAGTCAGCGGAGAGTCAGAGGAGAGGTAGGGCAGTCAGTGGAGGGTGAGGGAGTGGGTCCCTCCCCTCCACAAAAGGTACGGCAGTCGGAAAGGCCAGCTGCACAGATTGTCACCAGGGATAGGAAGCACAATAGGAGGGTCATTGTTGTCGGTGATTCCCAGATTCAGGGAGCAGAGGGATCGATCGCTAGGCCTTTCTTGAGAGAGGTCTGCTTCCTGGGGCCCGGATAAAGGATGTCACTAGACGGCTTCCCAGATTGGTCTGACCCGCGGACTATAACCCGTTGATGGTCGTACATGTGGGCGCGGAGGAAGCGGCAACGCGTAGCCTCTGGGCCATCAAAAGTCACTTCAGGGAATTGGGGAGGACAATCAGGGGCACTGGTGCACAGACTATCTTCTGTTCAATTCTTCCTGGCGCTGACGGCAATACAGAAAGAAATTCTTCCTGGCGCTGACGGCAATACAGAAAGTACAGTCCATCAAGGCCTGGCTCCGGGGCTGATGTCATCACCATAACTTTGGCTTCTTTGATAACAGGAAGCCTTATGGGGCACTGGGCATGATGGCACCCAATGGGGCTCATCTCTCTCAAAGGGGGCAGAGGGCACTGGGTTGGGAGCTGGCTGGCCTCATCAAGAAGGCTTTAAACTAGATTCGAGGCGGGTATCTGTGGAGTGACTGATGAGATGGTGGCTGATGGCCCATCACATCATCCACGGGGAACTGGTGCTGTGGTCTGTGAAGGGCCCTCTAGGACTAAAAAAGTCAAAGGGCAGATTACGGAAACTTCTGAAAGCCCCCACAGTCAGGCTGCAGCTGTCCCGACAAGGAGGAGAGGCATATTGGGAGCCCCACTCAAATGTCTCTACCTAAACGCACGCAGCATGGGGAATAAACAAGAGGAATTGGAGTTGCACGTGTGGTTATAGGGCCATGATCTCATTGCAATCACTGAGACATGGTGGGACAGCTCCCATGATTGGAATGTGGCCATGAAGGGCTACAGGCTTTACAGGAGGGACAGGGCAGGAGGTGGCGAGGTGGGGGAGTTGCTCTCTATGTGAGAGAGCAACTGGAATGCGTAGAGCTCAGCATAGGAGAGGATGAAACACTAGTAGAGACCCTGTGGGTGAGGATAAAGGGGCAAACACATGAGAGTGACACGGTGGTGGGAGTTTATTACAGGCCTCCAGACCAGGATGAGGGGATGAGGAAGTGGACAAAGCCTTCTATGGGCAGCTCCAGGAAGCCTCCCGATCACAGGCCCTGGTCCTCCTGGGGGACTT